>VZTZ01011609.1:90420-193851 GCA_013400955.1 Drymodes brunneopygia | reverse complement strand
CGCCGCGGAGCGCCCGGGGAGCGGCACCGCCGCCGCGGAGCGGAGCGGGCTCGGCGCGGTGCCTCCCCGTCCATGCTTGGGAATAATGGCTACCGAGGCGTGAACCACGAAAAGAAAGAAAGAAAGAAACCCGCCGCCGGGGGAAGCCCCTGGATGGGGCCGGGCTGGCGTTGCCTGCGGAGCTGAGCGTTCCCCTGCTCCCCTCCTCGGATGCCGGCCGGAGCCGCCGCCTGGGTCGCTTTTTTTTTTTGCTGGTTTTTTTGCCTTTTTTTGGTGTGTCTGTGGGCTTTTCGCCCCCTCGTGTGCTTTTGGCCCCGCGGGTGATGGACCCGTAGCGCCGTCTGTGCGGCAGCTCTGGGGCTGAGCGGCCGCGGGGGCGCAAACTTTGAGCCCCGCGTTCGGCCGGGGGGAGAAAAAAAACAAACCCAAGGGGGAAGAAAATAAAAAGAAGAAAAAAAGCGAGGAGACGCTGTGCCTGAAGTGCGAGGAAGCGCGGAGGAAAGGAGCGAGCGGCGGAGGAGAGCAGCGGGAGGAGGAGGCGGGGGCCGGCGGGACCCCCGGGGCACCTCCGGGCCGGGNCAGCCGAGGGGAGGAAATCGCCGTGCTTCCCGCCGGTGTGGTGGTGGCTCCGTGCGTGCGGTCTCTGTGTGTTTCTCCTTTTCTTCTCTCCCTCTTACGCCGTTTTCGGTGCAGCCGGAGAGGTTGATTCGGTTTTCCCGGCCTCGCCGCTGGTCCCCACCAGCCCTGGTGGCTCCTCGGGGTGGTTCGCGCCGCGTTCTCCCAAGCGGGGTCGGGATGCGGAGGGGCAAGAGCCGCTCGTTGCCCATTCCCGGAGGCGAACCGAGGAGCGCTCGGGGCAGAATTGTGGAGGTTTTTTTGCGGGAGAAAAACTGGGTGTGTTTAAATAAAACAGAAGACAAGAAAGAAACGCAGCAGCGCGGAGCTGCTTGGATGCGATGCTCTCCCGAGCTGCCTTTTTTTTTTTCCACCCCATTTCGCACATTCCTCCAGTCCGACCGCATCCCTCCTCTTACCCATACGGGAGCGGGGAGGGCGAATAATAAATACTGAACCTCTGCCTTCCCTGGGCGGCAGCTCCCGAGCCGGGGCAGCGCGGGTGACCCGGCGGACACGGCTGCTCGCAGCCACCCTCCCACCCGCGGGCGGCCGTGGTGGCCCCGCAGCCCGGTTCCGTGGGCGCCTCCGTGGTCCCTTTCAGCGGAATATCGCGATTTGGCTCTGTCGGGTGTTGCTGGCGGGCTGGCGCTGTAGCCGGCTGCCGGATGAGGCCGGTGTTGGTCTGGGATTTCTGGCTGTTGAAAACGGTAACAAACTCAAGAAAATCCGTGCCCGGCGGTTTAACCCCTTCGGTGCGGCCACAGCCCCTCTACTCACAAGGAATAGCATGTCGGAAAATGGTCGTCGTGGTGGGTTTTTTTGTGTGTGTGTCTTTTGGACAGAGAAATCACGGCCGCTCCCGGGCCGGGCAGATTGTGCGGGCCAGGCTGGATCGCGGGGTGCGGGGCTGCCGGGCTCTGCTCCCCTCCCCGCGCCTGCTGCGGGGCCCCTCTGCTTAGCCTGAATGAAAAATTTAATCCAATTAAGAAATTAAACCTTGTGTGTTTAAAGTGACAAATTTGAAAAGGGGAGGGGGAGGCGAAATAAGATTTCCAGGTCACTGGTTAACTAAAGATGGTTTGGAAAAAAGAGCTCGGGAATAAGGTGAGGGCAGAGGGAAGGAAAGAAGGACCTTTTTAAATGGCAAAGGCTTGTGTGTCTCTCTGGAATTTAAACTGGTTTTTAGGCTTGTAAAATCTTCTTGAAGTTGCGCATTTATCTCAGGAGGCTGCTTGCCCAGCTAATCTTCTCAAGGCATGTCCTGATTTTTTGTAACATTACAGTATCTGAGGTCCTTTTAACCTAATTTTGTAACAAAGATAATTTCTTGTTATGTAAGTTACTGTTCTGAATGATTGCTTTGGGTCTTGGAGAGCGTCCTTAACTGGTCTCCCCTGTGCCGCAGAAACTGGAATTATTTACTTCGTTATCAATTCTTGAAAGAAAGCCTTGCTCAACTGGAAAAGGCTGCCAAGGTATTACAGGAAAACAGAGTCTTCCCATTCTTCTTTCTAGAGAGTTAAATCTCTGGTCATCCCTGATCAGAATTTACTTCAGAGGTTTATGTTTATGTATAAATCCGATTTTCCCCACATACAGACTTACAAGGGTGAGCTGCTTGAATTATACACACGGCATTAACTTCCCACAAGTGGCAGGCTCCTAATGCTCTCTTCAAGAATTTTCTTCTTTGCTGACAGCAGTTCTCTAAAACTGCCCTGTGCTAAAGCCAAAAGGCACCAGCTTGAGATGCCTGATTTTCTTTTCCAGTGGAGATTAATGCTGTAAGACAAGGCAAGCAGTATTTTATTTAGCTGGATACCAAGTTTTCACTAGCGTACAGTGGGGTTTTTTTTAATTTTATTTTGTTTGGAAGGTGGGCTATTCTGAGTGAAACCTTAAGCCTTGTTTATCTGAGAGGGGCAGTCTGTTCTCATAAACAAACGAAGGAGCGAAATATATCCCAGTGTTATTCTATCGGGACATGCAGTCATCTGTTGGACCTTGTGGCCTGGGCTGGCTAAATCAAATAGCAGTGTCACACGTAGCTCTGGTATTTTGGAGTTTAAAAAGGGATTGGAGTATGTCTCGAGTTCCAGTGATAAACTACAGATATTTAGCAGTAGTTGATGCTTATTTTACTCTCATTTTCAGGAATGTGCAATCTTGGAAGTGCTAACTTTGAGCAAGGGGTATAAGTATTAGTGTTTGCTGTTGTTGCTTTTTAAACTAAAACCTGGTAGGATGTTTAGTGGTGATATGTTGACAGAAGTGGCAATGAAAAGGGCTGCATTCTTCAGCTGGCCAGTCTGTGCTGCACAGTACTTTTGGAAAGCACAGATGTGTATGTCATTTTCTGCCTTAAATATTTTCTTTATTTTTTTTTTTTAATTCCTTGACTCCCAGCATCCTTGTGTTGAATGACCCACAATATCTAGGGCTTGTGGTGTCTGGATACTTTGGAATATGAAGCAGTCTTTTTAAATCCGTTCCAGATTCAGTCAAATAGAATTACTTGTATCATCAGAATAGGAAATGTAAGTTGGTTAATTTTAATGACTTTATGAGTTTGCGAGATCTGAGGTCAGGCAGGTATAAGAATGTGTTACTCCTTGCTTAGTAGCATGTTTGAACAAAGATTGGCATCGTGCATCAGAAATGGAAATTTTAGGGTCTCCTGTACGTCTTTTTTTATCCTTTTGAATAAAGATGGAAATTCTACACTAGCTAAAGAAACATATGGTTTTACCAGAAATGATTTCCTAGACTGATCAATTACTGGGAGATGTAATGAGAAATATACTCCTTAGGGGGAGGAAGGAGGGATTGCCATTACATAATATCCCTTGGGAGAATTTCTGTATCGCATAATGAGGTTGATGATGGAGCATTTGGGGAAAATGCCTATGGATAGGAATTTGTTCTTCAGATTTCCATCAGGAAAACATATTACTGGGAAACAGGCTTGTTAGAAGTAGTACTGATATGTTAGTAGGTGGGTGCTTTGCCTCTGTACACATTTCTTTTGTTCTCATAACTACTGTGTAAGAGATTAGGTAACTGGTAAGATTGAAACATCCACAGAATGAGAGATGCCAGTGAATAATTTCCTCATTTACTTAACACCAAGGGTAAAATCATTAAGGGCTTATGTTCTGTTCTAGGCTTTGTTAAATTATTTCTGTTTATCTATTGAAAATAGGTCCTGAGGAGAGGTAAATCGCTAGCCTTAATGGTGTAAACACAAATTGCCTTACCCTTGTGCTGGTGAAAATTAAATATATAGAAGCATGTATAGGTGGATTCAGCAAAACTTGGTAGACATATTTTTAGAGTCCTTGTGATATCCTAAGGATCACCTAGGAGTTGTCTTTCAGAAGGACGAGCGAGCACTTGTTAAAAGTTACTTAAATACGGCCTTACTTTTCTAGTAGCAGTTGCCTTAAGGAGGAAAATAATCCATTTCCACACACCTGCCTTTCAGCGCTGTTGATGCTCAGAGTCCAGGGAGCCATGAGGTTCCAGGAGCCACGGCCTGGCCCAGAGGTGTTAAAACCAACAGAGGAAAAGGTGAACAACCTTAACACCTCTGTCACTGCTGGGGAATTTGCCTAATTTGAGCTGCTCATTTAAAACCTCGAATGCTGGTGATTTTAGCAGTGTTTCAGATGACTCTGTCCAGCTTCTGTCCCTGGAGTTGCAGATGCGTTCCAGCTTGGCGGCTTGCTCGGACAGTCGGGTCGCGGGCCCGCACTGTCCCCTAACGGTGGCGGGGTCGGTCCCGCGTGGGGGCAGCCCGGGCAGGTTTGGGGGTTCAGGCGCGGGGCGGGTTTTGGGGGTTCAAGTGCGGGGCCGGAGCGCTCGGGCTGGGCGCGCTCGGAGCGCGGCGTGCGCCACCGTGTGGCTGCGGCCGCGCACTGCGCCAGGTGCGCCCCAGCACCGCCCCGGGCACTGCCACTGCCCTGTCCTCGGCCGCGACATCCTGCCCCAGCTCGGGGCACTGCCACTGCCCTGTCCTCGGCCGCGACATCCTGCCCCAGCTCGGGGCACTGCCACTGCCCTGTCCTCGGCCGCGACATCCTGCCCCAGCTCGGGGCACTGTCGCTTACCTGTCCTCACTGTGACATCCTGCCCTAGCTCGGGGCTCTGTCACTTACCTGTCCTCAGCCACGAGATCCTGCCCCAGCGCTCGGGGCACTGTCACTTACCTGTCCTCACTGTGACATCCTGCCCCAGCTCATGGCACTGTCACTGACCCTCTCCTCAGCTTCAAGATCCTGCCCCAGCTCAAGGCAGTGTCACTTACCTGTCCACAGCTGCGAGATCCTGGTCCATGGAAATGCAAGTGGCCACTCACTGCTGACTGGTGTCTTGCTGTCCAAGTTTGTGTCAGGGCTTGGCTTCCCAAAAATGAGGAACGTGGTGCTGCATTTAAGCACTGAGAGTTTGCATAAAGGAATTAGTGATGTTTCTGCACCATCGGTGAAAGGATGCAAATGGAAGATGAGTGATACTGGTGTCAGGACTAGATTGCAAGTGGTGATTTTCCTTGCTGCCCTGTCTTGTTACCTGTCAGGCCCTCACAGACCTGCATTATAGACCCCTGCAGTAACTATCTCACAAGCACAGGTAGTGAGACCATCTCTCAAGGTAGCTAATGTAATTTTGAGCATAACCTGTGATTGATTGTTCTTGGATATTTCAACTGGAATGGTGCTGTTGACATGGACATAGAAAAAGAGGTTCTTGAAAACACCCATTTGTACCTTGTATGGCTGCATGGAAAGGGTTAAAGATAAATGTGTGTTCTTTAATACTATAAAAATAAACCCTGTTTTCTGGTGGGTGGTAAGAGTTGGAGTTTACATGAAGCCAGCATTTCAAGGTGGCTGTTTATGTTGTTACCAAAGATATTTCTCGCTTGCTTACAAAATGAGGTTTTTTTTAAATACTTTTATTTTTGCAATTACTTGGTCTAGCTTATGTTCTTGTGGGAAAAGAGTTAACAGTTAAATTTCTGTGGAAGGTAGCTGCAAGATTTTTAATACTGAGCTGAAGCAGGCTGGGTACATTGTTTGCCATAATGTTTCTGTGGGGGGTAAAGAACATCTGTACATGGATGCTGTTCCTGCACTAACTGCTATTCCAGAGGAGAATCAGGGACAATAATGGATATAAATCTTCAGGTTTTTCCTGGAGGAATCAACAATAAGAAGTCTTTACGCTATTAAGATACCTGCAAGAATATCCTTACTCTAGAGCTGTCGGTTATAAAGTTATAGTGTATTCTGCCTTCAAAATGGTTGGAAATCCGTCATAAATATCTCTTTCCCACATCCCCTCTATCTCCCTGGATGATTGGCTTTCTAGCAAAGCCTTCCGTAGAGGGTGTACTGTAATCCTTTTACGTTACTCCTTCAGTGCAGATTACGCAGCAAGAAATAATTAGGAGATTAATTTTCACCTGTCACTGCCAATAATAGATAACCTTGATACAGTGACAGGGCGAGGAATTTGGGGGAGCGGAAAAGCGTTTAACCCTGTGGTGATTGCTGCGGGGACCAGGCAGAAAATGGTTGCCAGAACATGACCTCCCTGCTCGCTGTGACGGAAAGGCAGAGCCGTGTGAGGCTTTCAGCTCCCCCGTCTCCCGCGGACGCTTTGCCTTTATCCGCGAACGTGCGCCGCAGAATTCGCTCTGCGCCGCAACGGTGCCACGCGCGCCTCGTGCTAATCAGCCCCGAGCAGCCGTCGGAGACCTTTGTAGCTTAGGCTTTTAATTCAAATGCAGTTCTGTTGCTTTTCATGATTTCAATTCCCAATCTGACCGGTATTCCTAGGCTGCAAGGGAAAGGAGCGAACTAATGAAGATGGCTTCATTAGGCAGAGCGTGGTTTAGCCCCTGCTTCTCTCCAGCAAATGCAGCTGAAAAAACTTCCCAGAAGTAGCTGGGCTTTTGGTCTTCAGAGAAAGCAGAGCTGAGCTGTTTCTGCTCCCTTTCAAAATTAATTACTAGCTCTCATCAGGTGAGCTTAAAAATGCAGCCTGTGCTCTAAGGCACTGAAGGTAAATGGGAAGGAAAAAAAAGCCACTCTTCCCCACACACACAGGCTTCTTTTTTATTTTTTCTCTCTTTTGTGCTTAAGTTTACAATCTGTTGAAAATGTAATGGGAAACCAGCCTACAGAAAATGCCATTATTCATATCATCGTGAGCTCATTTATTTTATCTGCAATAGTAATGATAAGACAGACTGCTTGGCAATGCTGATAAGCTGAGAAATATCTTAGAGCTATTTGTAAAAGTTAAAGCAGATCTTGGTACTGAGAGATAGGGAAACTGATGAGCCTTTGGGCAATCTGCAGAGCTGAAAGCTAATAAAGATTTTAATAGGAAGGCCTCATTAGGATTAGGGAGATCTATTATCTGCGATTTACACAACACAAACAGTGGGGCAACTTCAATTTTTGCTTCTTTGTTCATTAAATACTGTTGCTGGATGTGAAGCCTTTTAACTGGGATCTGGATCTCTTCCTCTTCAAGGAGCCATCTCCAGTTGATGGTTGAGCAAAGATGAAAGGGGGCAGCTGATGTGGGAATGTGTTTGTCACACAGGAGCAGTGCCAGCAAGCCCTCATAGTCAGGGACCAGTCTCTTGTCGGAGGTGCAGAAATGCAGTTGTTTGCCGTCAGACCTGGGTGGCAGGATTCTCCTCAGTGTCTTTTTTTTTCTGTTGTTGTTTTGAACAATATTTATAATCTTCTGGCCCTGTACAGCATCTTTAGAAAGAAATAAACACACTGCTGTTGTGCTGGTTCTCTGGATGGTGATGCTGAAATATGGCTGTGGGCTAGCCTGGCCACCCAGCTCAGCATAGTGGAGTGGCTCCTTCATTAATTGTGATCACCTCATGGATCTGTTCTGGTTGAGGAGCTGTCTCCAGTGCCATTGGGGTTGCTATGGTAGGAGTATGTGCCATGAGTGACCTGATCAAATGGTTTGGTAGTTACACACAAGACTGATTTCAGCACCATGTGAATTCTTAGATGTGTGATGTAGAAAACCTCACTTTCTGAGGTTGTGCAAACACCTTATGGGCTCAATTGCTTTAGTTCTCATATGTAAAGCAGTGTGTAAGGTTTCATGTAAGCTGCTGAAAGAACATTACTTTACCCAGGGTTTACAGATGTCTTTAATATTTTTTTTCAAGGACCGTCCAGGCATTTTTTGGTGGTTGAACTGAATTGTGAAGCAAAAGCAGAAGTTGTGCTAGAAAATTCTTTGGTTGGCATTTGAGGTCCAAACCATGATGTAACCTGATTCTGTTAACCTGCAGGTGAAACCATTTTTACACATACGTGATGAGATCTAATTGAACCTCTAATGCAGATGAAGGGCTTTGTTAGGTGATATCTGTGCTGGATGTGAAAGGCCACATGTGTGACCACACCTGTGTTTGGGAGCTGGCTGTTTCCTTCCCTATGTGGAGCACGCATGTGTACAAGAGTCTCAGCTTCTCCCCATTTCATGGCACAGACCAGCTCCTCTGCTGCTGCTGGGTCAGATAACCCCAATGGTAACTACAGTAACATTGCTTCCATTAAGGGTAATATTTAAGAGTAATATTTGGATAGCATGTTCTTGTATCTTCAGTTGCCTTTAATATGATGTAGAGCTAAAACCCAAAAGGGACCACAGCACCACAAGCCACACAGAAGTCTATTCCAGCCTGTAGGTTGAGTTCTGCTGGTTCAAGCCAGTGTTTTCATTGCGCCTACAGAGAACAGTGCAGTGTTAGATCTAACTCCAAGTATTCCATCCTGCATGTGCTAAAGGAACTCAGTGCAGCTGGAGCTGTAATCCCCTTCCCTTTGCCCTCAGCAGTATGGAGACAGATGGGCAGGGCTGGGAGCACCTCCTGCCCAGAACTAAAATCAGTTTCTCACAGTGGGTTGGTGTCAGTCTGTTGTCCCTTGTTTGTAACCACTCACAGGTTCTGTCAGCGAACCAGCGTGGCCTCCGAAAGAAGTAGCGCTGTTTGCACCTAACGTGTTGCTCCAGCAGGGCTGCCATTTGAGACGTTTCTAATATTTATGTTTGATATGAATGAAACTTTTTGTTTTGTCTGTAGACCGCAACGGAACTGGAGCTGACTCGTATCAGGAGTGCCTTGATAACAAGCAAGGTATGAGATCAAGTCTCTCCAACATGGGCACTTGGGACTGATTTAGCTTGATTTCTTGCAGCTGAATTGGTTGCTGTCTCTGTCTCTCTCACTCTGTCTCCCTTTTTTTTTTCCCCTGCTTTTTTTTTTTTTCCTCACTGTCTCCAAGCCAATTCACTGTTAACAGTTCCATGTCAGCTAACCGGTTAGCTCAGGGTCTCATTGCACATTTGTGATAAGGCTTCTTGTTTCTAGCACCCTAAACCTTCAGCTATTACTGGAGGAAGTGGGAAGATTGTAAAACAGAAGTAGCATGTGCACTTGCTTGCAGCTGTCTCCTTCCTTGAGGTTTAGTTGCACAGCCAAGCAGAAAAATATTAAAGTTGAGCTAAGGGAAGGCACATGCTAGGCTGAGTTACGTTAACACCAGACATCCTGTGATAATTTGTGTGCTGACATGCTGCCTCAGACTTGTCCAGCCTGCTGTCTTCTTCCATGCTAAAGCTGGTAAGAGCTGGAAATGTCTCTTGTGTCTCACAAGAGAGTGATGATGGTGAAGGAGGAATCTGTTACCCTTTTGCTCTAAACCTGTAAATGAGTCACATCAGCAAAAACGAAAACTGTAAAAAGTACCTCAGAAACAGGACCTCAAAGGCAAAATCATGGATGCTGTATTTAGGAAAAGGGTTGGTGTGTTGTGTTCTCTTCAGATACCCTCTCTGAGAACTGCAGTCAGAAGTGCCACTCCATCGCTGTAGCCATGTAGTAAATGCTGAACCTTGTGGTAATCAGGAGCATAAGCACCCTTCAGTCCAGAATATCATTCGTTATAAGCCACAGCAACAAGATAAGAGGGAATGCTTATCCTAACCAGGTTATAGGCTTCAATTACAGGTCAACTTTTACCCTGCTGTTGACCCAGATCTGTGACAGTAGCTAGAATGATTATTTCCTGAAATTCTGACCCTTCTTGCGTAATTTTCTAAAGTAGGACCAAGAAACACAAAAAACCTGTCCCAATTTTGGTGCTTGGTTGGGTTTAATTTTCCACTGGTGTCTCTGCTTTCAGTATCCATCAATCAATGTTACATGTGCTTTAAGTCAAAGCTACCATGAAGTGCATCTCCCCTTGCTGTTGTTGGGTTTGGGGTGGGGTTATTTGGGGGAGGTTGGGGATTTTTGCTTGTTTTATTTCCCTTCTCTCAAAGAAAAAAAATAAGGTACGTTGTTTCTTTGGTGGCCTTTATGGTCTTTTTTTTTTCACTATTTTTCTCTACTGACTGCAGTAAATACCTAATCATTGCTAAGCTTTCATTTCAGAAGTTACAACTGGAAGAGTAATGTGGAAGAACTGTAATCAATAATGGCAATTCTTATTAGATTAAGTTTAAAAGTCTTGTAGACCAGTGTAATTCAGGATGCTCCTTTGATAGATAATTTGTTCTTAGGAAGAGCAGTTTTTTTCCAGTAACATTTTTCTCGTTGGCTGGGGGAGGCAGATCCACTTGTCATTTTGTAGAAAGCAATCAAGTTTCAGATTTAAAGAAAAATGAGTATTCTCATTTTTGGAAACTAATTGCAGTCCCTTTGATGTGCCAGTTACCCTGATTTATCTGACAGGTGGTATTAAACGGCGTGATATCCATTACTTTCATTTGTCTGTTAATACTCCAGATTTTTCTTGTAGTGTGGTTTTTGATAGGTTTTTTTGGCTTCACTGTTAACACATGAACAAACTGTATCATTATAAGTACTTTCAATCCAGTATGAATTGGATCTGGTTTGTTTAATTTACGATGTCCATGCTGCATCATCATTTTTAAAGCAACAACCTTTAAGAATGCAAAGGTTTGAAGGAAAAAGTATACACAGTAACTTGTAGTCAGTCCCTTACTGACTCCGCTACATTTTGCGAGCATGCCTTAGAGGTGAATCCACCATTTGCAACAATTTACAGAATATGAAATACATAGCTGACAGTGGACCCATAATTTTGGTTGTTTCTGTTACGTTCAAAACAAAACACCACCAAAGGCTGAAAGTAGCAGTGGCTTTTTAAAAGTATTAAATCTTCAAGCTATGTGAAATGCTATTGCCATGGATTCCTTTTATAACAGCATGCTTGTCTCCTGGAAATTATGCTATAATGAGGTTTGGTTTATATATTTTACCCCTCTCCTCATTAAAGTGCTATCTCTCGGAAGAAGCGCTTTGTGTTTTGAAATACTGCGCGGTTAAAACGAAGGCAGGTTTATAAGGATTTAATGTACTTGGGAGCCAAGGTTTTGCAGCTTTATGGCAAAGATGTTTTAACAAAGGGCTTTATGGTAAGGGTGTGCTGTATTTTAGTCAGGCAGTTGCTCAGGGGAAAATTTTCAGTGTGAGTACGTCACAGCAGCAAGGAGAAATTCAGAGGGAACCAGGCCTCCAAGATCCAGTCGCCAGCTTGGCTGATATTAAGTCTTAATTCTTTGTAGTTTCAAGTCCTGATTCTTCTTGTTTTTTTCACCTCTTCACTCAAGAAAGACAAAGCCTTGTGCCATGTCATGTGGCATCACAAGCAGGCCATTTATGCTTCCCGTTGTTGTGCTCCAAGGTAGGGTACAGGAGAGCGTGCTGGGAACAGACACAGGTGGGATTATTACACCCTCTCAGAATGGAGCTTGCATTTTCAGCCTTGTAACTCCAGTGTCCATTATTAAAATTGTACCCTAAAAGCAAGGCTTTCTCTGAGTGTTTGTGGTTTGGAAGTAGAGAGGGGAGCAGTTGCCCATCCACCGCAGCAGAAGACGTGTCCTGGATCTGCGTGTTTCTCTGGGATACACTTAATATCCCATGGTTTCCTGAGAGCCAGGCAGTTCTGCCATGGAAAACAGGTATAAAATTGCTACCAGACACAGTTGTTTCTGGAGCTTCTCAATAGGAACTCACTGTTATTGTTAATAAAACAGTGCTGGTGTAAAGGTTTAGGCAATGAAAAGCCCTCAGCAGGGCCCTGGTGGCAGCCAGGAGACGTCACCTCTCCTCCTTGAAATAGTGCATAGAGGAATTAAAACTGATTCCAAGTGTTTCATGTTATCATGTGTAGCACCTTCTCTTATTCATAGAAAATGGTGTTTTACTTTGCTTGAGCAGTCTTCTCTGTGTTCCCATGCCCTCAGGTGGGCTGGTAATGGGTATTTTGCCCTACTGGACTCCAGCTTTCCGAGCAAAGCTCCTGGAGGTGCCTGGGAGGAACCCAATACCTTTCACTTTTCCAACTTGTCTTGTGGAGTGTTTCCCCACAGATGAATTAACTGGTATTTTTCCAAGATGAACTTGGCTTCATCTTTTTGATGGCACTATTAACTCTTTCAGTTTTTCTTGAGATATGTTACACCACTTCCTGAGTTCAGTGCTGCTGCTGAGTGATTTTGTTAGCTCACCTCAAGAAGGAGGATGAATGTAATTTGGAGCAGTGTTTTGGGGCCAGGAGGAAGGATGGTTAATCTTGACAGCGATCAAAATGTGGCTGCAGTTGGGCCAATAGCACCTCTGTCTGAGGTGATGGAGGACCAAGTGCTCCTACCGTGGGTTTGTGCTGTGAGTGGATCTCAGCTGGACTGCTGAGCACGGATAGGATCTCTGTAGCATCAGGCTTGATTTTGAAGGAGTGACCATAAACCAAAGACTTTTTCATCCTGTTTGCAGTCCCCTGGGCTGTACAGTCCCTTTGTGTGTCATCTTCTATTAGTCTCGATGCAACCAATGACCTTGTTTGTGTGAGCACATTAAGCACAACATTAATAGCTAATTTGACTACTCTGGATTCAGACAGGCTGCAATCAATCACCTGAACTCTCCTGACAGCAAATATGACTGGATGGGATTAAGGAGAAAGGATAAAATGCCTGCTTGGGCCAAACCTCTAGGAAATTGGAAATCTGCTTGGGAGCCTGTGTAGCTGATGTAACTGTAGCACTTGGTGGAAGCGTGTTCTTCACTGGAAAGAAAAGGAAAAGCTGCAGAAGTGAGAAATGTGTGGTCTTCACAGAGGTTTGTTCAGCCTTCTTCCTGCCTGTCAAATACTGGCATGGTAAACGAGACCACCATGAAACAGAGGCATCTTTTAGATGTTATTGGGATAAGTTCTGACCTGTTCCAGTTTTTTAATCCCTTTTGAGCCCCAAAAGGATTAGTTTCAGGATGGCAAAGATGAATTATGAAGCAGATAAATAAATATGGCAGAGTGGCATAGCTGGACTGGAAAGTGCGGTCAAAAGATTTCTGTCACTGAAGATGTTATTTCCATTAAATGTTTTGAGATTTAATATTGATTTCAGTGAAACTGCCCTTGAAAACAGATTTCCTCCAAACCTTGATTTTTATATATTTGTTTTGGAACTATTTTAGGAGGCAGAAAAATGAAACTCCAGCTTCAAACAGTTTTTATGTTTTGAAGTTGGCTTTTTTCACTGTATGAACAATTTTTAAAATATTATTGTTATTTGTATTCCAGTCATGCCTGTGCACTCTAGTTATGGGCTAAACGTCATTTTGCCAACCACAACGCAGACTGGGGGGGATCAGTTTCTGCCTGAAAATGCTTTGGGCATGTATTTCTGATGGGCTGCATTGATTGCCAGTGCCTATTTGAAGAAAAACCCAACAACATTCTCATTTTACAATATGTTGGCTGCCTTTTTGTTTAAAGAATTATAAATAAATCGAGCAGATTTTCCACAAAAACACATATGCTTTCTTCCTGATGAGCACGATGACGCACCAAGAATCGTTGCAAGAGGCCTTGAGTCTCCTTCAAGTAGAGGACAGGGCTGAGGTTGAAATTGAAATTTTAAATAACTCTCTTCTTTAAGAAAGATGCGGGTGGAGCCTTGTTAGCAGAAGAATTGCCATTTTCTGACTAATTTTTTTTTTGCCAGCATGGGAACAAAGAAAGAAAGGAGGAGGCAGAATAAAAGCCTGTGTGAGTGAACGTACAGAGGCTGCAGCTCTCTAGACTGGTAATGGTATCTGGAAAGGGTCCAGGCTGTTGTAAATATGAACTTTTGTCAATATTCCCCAAGCTTCTTTGGACTCTAGGGTGGGCTTTATTAGCTGAAGGTCACACCATTGTGCTGTCTCCCTCTCCTGAGACCTCTGATACCTTCCTGAAAGGACAGCCCATTATCCCTGGGCTTAGAAGCCAGCTTTCCCTTCAGTGGCGCTGAAGCTGATAAGCTTAAGAGGCGTATTTCATCCCCCCACTGCTGCTTTCAGGAAACAAACAGTGTTTATCATTCCTGATTAATTCCAGTTGAACAAAAATATAAAATAGAAGGCATGTGTGTGTGTGTGTGCACACGTGCACAAAGACGCAGAGCTGAATTTTTTTTTCAGGCTACTCTTGTGTAAGGTCAACTCACAGCACTGGCCACAGTCAGCAGTGTCTGGAGCTGGTGCTTTGCTTTTCCTGGGTGCTGTGTCCAGAGACGGATTTAATAACATGAGAGGATCCTGGGCTGCAGTCAGTGTGAGGAGAAAGGGGTGGAGATGAGGACGAGGTAGCAGCAGCCTGAGCATCAAGGCTGGAATTGATTTGTGGCAATTAAGCAGTAAGGTCTGGCAGAACAGGCCCACCTGCTGGGAGAGTGGCTTTCCATCACCTGGGGAAGATGAATGGCCCCAGGAGAAAAAGGGGCAAGGATTTTGTTCTCAGCTACCTGAAAAGAATTGTAAAACCTCCATATCTCACATTGGTGTCTTGCAGCCCTGTTTATCACAGCTAAATCCCTTTGGTGAGAGTTGTATGCAAGAGAGTTGGAAGATAAAAGTGCTAGTTGCTGCTACTTTGTTTTCTCCATTTCTCTCTTTGACTATGGCTTGAAATTTGTTAGGAGGTGTCTTACTGACTTTCTTCTTAGTCCTCTCTCAGTAGCAATGTGTTCCATACATGGCTCTCAATTTCTTAGGTTTATTTTTTCTTCCTTGTACTGAGATTCAGAGCGTGGAATTAATAACAATGACTGACACATGTAACAAATAACATATTGCCCCTCTGTACTGATGCAGTATGTAAAGCACCCAGGGGTGTGTCCCAGTGGCCAGGTCACCCACCTGTGCTGTGTGCTCCTCTCCAGCGTGCCCTTGATGGGCAAAACACCTCATCTGGCTGTGCATCTCGAGGATTTTGAGTGGAAAATGAGCATATTGGCACTGTCCAGTCCTGTTCCTTTGGATAAGTGTGTAGCTGAAGCCCAAGTCAGGTCTTTTGGTCACAGCCCAAGCTGGGTCACAGATCATCTAATTAATGTATGTTGCATCAAATTTTTATTTCACTTCCAGCATGGGCTGTGTTTAAACCAGATTCTTGGTACTGAGCTTACTACTTGTTTCATTTCCTTTGCCAGAACAGAGATGGAACAAAATTAAAACACAGTTTTGCAAAGCTGTGTTTACTTTTTACCAGTCAGGACCATATTTAAAGATGGATTTTGGTATTATGGCTCCAGCGCTACTGTAAACAGGGTCTAATGGAAGAGGCTGTAAAATAACAGGGCTATTGGTCATGTCTGGGGAAAAAGAAATTTCCATAGTCCATTTCAAACTGGAATAGCTCTGAAGGTCTGGCTGGCCAAACCCAACTAACATTTCTGATTTAAAATTGTTATAGTAGCATGCAGTGGGATGGTGAGCCACTAGTAGCATTTTTTCAAAGGTAAACTATACAAGCCTGTGTGGATTGGGGCACTTTAGTGGATTGGGTTAAACTTGTCATTCTTCACATAAAATGGAATACAGTTAAGTTTTCAATGACAACCTCCTTAGATGTACCACAGACTCCTTTTTAAGGGCAAAGTAGATTTGAAGAAGATAATTATCTTGTAATCTTAGTGAAAGCTGCATATATGGTTCTTTCTCCAGATGGGTTAACATGGTGGAAAGATTTTTATCAGTCCAGTCGTGCACCACAGGCTGCAGTAACGTGTACTTGCTTGGACCCCGAGTTTAGTGATAAGTGAAATGTTAATATGTGCTTGGCAGAGCAGGCTCTTAATTTCCCTTAAAATGGAGGGGGCAGAAATGATCTCATCGGACAAGAGGTCTTTGGGCTACTGCCCACTGTTAGGTATGTCCTAGACAGGGTTTATTTACTCGGTGTGGGCAGATTATTTCCCTTTCCCTCCCTGAATCTGGCCTGCGGTAACTGTTAGCAAAAGAGCTTTCCACCTCCTGTATTGCAGGAAGCATTTGAGCTCTTGTTGAAATATGAAGTTCCCTTCCTTTATTAAAATTAAGAACCACTTTCTCACATGGCAAAGTGATAATAAAGACTGAAATTGGATCTGTAACTTCATGAAAAGAAAAAGAATTTTTTTAAAGACAAATCATGCATGGTAATACCTTCATTGTTCTCTCACTGTGTTCTTTGTATTGCTTAACTCCCTGCGAACAAAGAACCCATAACTGGAATTGTAAAAATAATCCAGGCATTTAAGTCAAAACTCAAAAGGCCCTTGGGAATCTCGTGCAAAGGTGTGCCCTTGAAATGGTGGTTTATGAATTGTCTGAACAGGTTTGAACATCCTGGCCCTGAGGAAATCTATGGGAATTTCGCCGCTGACTTTGGCAGGGTCAGGATTCCACACTTGGCGCTTTGTGCACACTGCCGGGCATTGAGCAGAGCCGTCTTTCAGCCTTTGAGAAACTCTGACTCCCTCCTCACAGGCAGGCGGGAGATTTTCTACTTGGTTGCACTTGTGAATTCTAGTTAAGGGAATTGCTTTTGGTCCCTCCATCTTTGTCACTTACTTAAACAAACATGCAAACTGGAAACATGCACTTGCTCGAGCCTCAGCAGCGAGTGCCTCCTTGAGATCTCTTGTTACTGATCTGGAACTTAAACTGATTGGGAAAGTGGCTTTAAGATGAGGTTCAGTCGTGCTTAAATGAAACCAGTTGGGCAGAGACATGAGAAAGTTTATTCGTACTTGCCATTCAGGTGTCTGAACCCAGCTAGTTTGAAGTATGGAGGTTCGGTCCCTGAGCTTGAACACAGATCAGTAGGGAGGTTGTAAATTGAAGCAATGAGTATTTCTTCAGCAGTTTATTGCAAAATAATGGGGTTTTCAAAATACAGGTCTATCCAGGGTCAAAGTCACTGGGAAAGAAAGGTACTTAAATAAACAATGAGGGAATTAGTCTGAAATTTGCATGCAGACTCAGATAACCAGGGCTCTTTGAAACCCACTTGAACATAGATTTAGCCCTGCTGTGAAGGAGACAGAGCCACGGGACCTCTCCCAGCCCCTCCCACTTCAGTGACTCTGGTCAGATGTCTAATCCCTGTCCAGGGTATTTGAGCAAACTACTGGTTTGTCTGGCTCTGATTGTTGTGAACATGGACATTATCTTCCTCTGCCATGTCACAGTCCAGGGAGAAGAGAGGGGAGTTAGCAGAGTTGGAGTGAATTCCCCCATGTCCCCAGCCTTCCACATTCATGGTGCAGTGGCCAGTGACATCATCTTTTGCTTAAGAACTGCTGTTGATGTAATAAGCTCTGTATTTAATGAAAAACAAAATCCAAAGAAACCATATTCCCCAGAAACATGATCCAGGGCTCCAAGAAAATTGGCACACTTAAGTTACCTCATCCTAGTTCTCCATCAAGAAAAAAGGTTTAAGGAAAAATTACAAGATAAAACTTTCTAAGCTTTCAGCAACAATGACTGTTGTTCATCCAGAGTAACCTACTGAAGCTGGTTTATAGCAAACTTGTTTTTAATTAATGCTAGTAAAATTAGGTCCAAAATGTGAGCTGTGTGTTACTCATGTTGCTTTCAGTAGTTGAAGAGGGAGTTGGAAAGCGACATCCCAGGTACATCATGAGAGTTTATTTAGACTTCCTTGCCACTCAGGGGATCGCAGAAATGTTGCAGTGGCTGAAAGATTGGCTGTAACTTTTCCATGTTTAGCTGTAATGGAACGTGCAAAAGCATGAAAATTTCTTGAAGGTGCCTGTGGAGGCCTGGCCGTTGTGTCAGCAGGAGTATGCGTTGAAAGCTGCTCAAGAGAGGGACATTTCTTAGAATAATTTGCAAAAAGTAACAATCACAGCCCCGTATGGACAATTAGAGAACATTAGAAGTAAATGGTTAATTTTTCCCAACTTTTCTCGCCCAAGAAAGAAGCTTGGTTGTTCATCACTGTAGCTGTGTCTTGAGGGCTTTCCTTAATGAGCCATCTCCTTCTGTCCAGTATGGAAAGAAAAACAAAAGAGTTTGAGACCTTCCTTTGTCTCTGTGTGATTTTAATCTGATTCATTCATTCCTAATCATCTTGAAGGATTATAAAAGCAAAACCTGCTAAATCTTGGTTCTTACTTCTTTTCTTCCTCTCCCAAACATCATCATTTGTTCTTTTATCATGTTGCATTTCTTTACCCATGAATCAGCTGTCTTTTTTATTTTTCCTCTGTGTAGCAGGAGTCAGGCGGGGAGGGAGGGGGCGACGGGAGCACTGCTGCCTTTGATTCGTTTGACGCACAAGTGTTCCTTGGCCTTTCATACCCAGGAGTGGATGTGGCTCTTGAACAAATTGGACCTACTTGTTTGCTGGCCTAGGCCATCTTGTTATCCAGCCAGCTGTGTTTTGATCTTTGAGGGCCATTTGAAGATTAAATTGAGACATCTTTTGTTACTATTAAGTGCAGTAATTAAATCAGCTCAGTGTTATTAAAGTGTGGAAAATGTCGCTTTGCTGGCCCATGGGTGTCTGAAGTTGCCATTAGACAGCTGTGTTGCTTCCAGTGCTAATGATGAAGAGGTAGGAGAAAAGAGCCAAGTGCTCTCTAAATAATTTTCAACTCTTTCTGGGTAATGCTGGATCCCCTCCCCACCTTTTTGTGTGACGTTTCTCCTCCGTCTCTCCTCAATTCATGAAGAACAAGGTTTTTGAGAGGGAGCTCAAGCTTTGTTGGGTGGAGAGCTTGCTGCAAGTGCCCAGTCCTGAGTGGAGGGGTGGGACAGTGTGGGTGAAATATGCTGAGTTCCCTGGATGGGCAGCTGCTGGCCCATCTCTGAGTCTACAGTTGTTGGCTCTGTGAACAACAAAGAGGCTGACCTAGCAGGGTGGATCTAATAAATGAGCAAAGTTGACTGCCTCCCCCCTTCCTCTGTGGTGGGAGTCTGCCAGTCAAGTCAAGCACGGCGAGTACATTTGTTCCCATGAGGGCCATTGTAATACAATTTGCTGGTGCAGACTGGCCTGGCTGTGAAGTGGTGGCACCTGGGAGATGTGAACCCTGGCTCAGGCCAGGGCTGGTATCATTCAGAGGTCACCTGGGGCTTACTGGGGCAAGTCAGTTGCCCTTCCCCAGCCCCCTTTGCCTGCTGCTTGCTGAGCAGATTGCTTTGAGAGAAGTGGCTGGAGGTGATGATTGGCAGCAGGGAGCGGAGCAGACAGACACTGGAAGAGAAAGTGAGATCCTCAGTGGGAAAGGCAGTTCTTTGGAGGTCGAGTGTGTTTTAATGCTGGGTTAAGTTGCACAGCAGTATTGGCTCATTGCTACTGGCAGCACTGATCACTTGAGCATTGCCTTACCCTTCCCATCGTGCCCTTTAGAACCCTGTCTTACCTCCTGAGTGCAGCTGAACATTCTCCTTGCTGCTCCTGCAGTGAAATGCAGCAGCTCTCACTCCGTGGGAGGGGAGCAGCCGCCAGGCTGAGCCGCAGCCCGATCCGCCACCTGTGCCCACCGAGGCGGAGTGTGCTGCTCCCTCCCAGCCCACGCTCCCAGCCTTCCTCCTCCTCATCTGCCTCGTCAGCCTGTCCTCCCGGATGCACCCAGCTCTGGGCTCCCATCCCCACTAATTGCCCAGCAACATCTATTTGCACTGCTTTTAACGCCGCCGTGTTTTATGGAGGGGGAAGTGTGTTTGCGCTTTGCGAGCGTTTCTGAGCTGTGGCAAGGGCAGAAGAATGGCAGATGGGTGGGGATGAGCGAATCGGGAGCGTGATGAATCTGTTTTTCTTACCTTGTTTAAAATTGCCTGTTAAAATTCAGCAGCCGCACCTCCGATCAGCCTAATGGTGTCTGCCATGTTGCGAATACACAGTCATTAGTTGGTCCAATTCATGCATGCTGAGGTAGGAGGGTGATGTGAATGCAAAGGAGCTGCAGAGAATGGGAGCTGGGGGGGCAGGGGAAGGAGGGGGAGAAGCTTGGTAATACAGTGACAATGAAACATACGGTAGTCACACTGGAAAACTTTCTCCTTCATTAGCAGGGATCTGTTGAGTTTCTGCTCACATTAGGGTAATTAACACAAGTACAGATTGTTGAACATCTGTGCAGTTTAACTATATGGCCGGTTCCCAGGCTTTAAACAGGGCTGTGAGGAGCCAAATGCAAAGCAGTATGAAAAGCCCACACACTATTCATTTTACTGAAATTAGCATTTCTGGATGAAAGCTGATGTTGCATGTCGGCTATAAATTTTCTCTGGTCTGTTGCCAGGTTGGCTAATGATCTGAGGTTAGTGTTTGTTAAAAAAAATTTTAAATTTGTTACTTTTAATATTCTGGAGGGGAAGTTTCTTAAAAGGCAAAACAAAAAGCAAGCAAAACAAAGCATATGGGTATATTATATATAATGTTCTTCTAATCTTTTTCCAGTGGAAGCTCAGGAAGGAATTGCTGGTTCAGCCTCTCTCAGAGGCTCTTGGCTCCATGAAACTACCAAGGGTTTTTTAGTATTTCTGACCAAACTGCAGTTTTAATTTTCTAGCCTTGTAAATGCCTGGGAGGCTCCACTTACTGTGTATTGTAGATATGAGCTGTGTAAATGAAATGCAGAATTCTGTCTGCAGTATGGTGACTACACAGGTATTGCTTCTCCACACATCACCAGATTTATGGAGAGTCTTCTGCAGCAGTTATCCCAGAGGAGTGTTGTGTTGCTGTGGTGTCTTGAAGCTTCCTCCTTTCTCCCCTTTTGACCTTGCCCAGCTGAGAGCACAAGTTTTTTCAACAGGTGGAATTAAGTGTTCAAGGCCAGACTGGATGGTCTAGAGGAAGACGTCCCTGCCCATGGCAAAGGGGTGGGAACTAAATGAGCTTTCAAGTCCCTTCCAACCCAAACCATTCTATGTTTCTGTGAGCTGCTGTGAGGTGGACAGCCCTTATAGCTGGGACAACAATTAGTGCACTGTGTGTGCCAGGAAATTTTGTCTTAATGGAGAAGACTTTCATGTGTGAAGATAAAAAAACCTACCAATGTGCGTAAAAAGAATAATCCTCATTAGCACTATTTTGTCCCAGCTGTTTTCATTAAGTAAAAAAATTTTGTTCATAGTGGAGTTTTTTTTAATGTAATCCCTGTGGGCTGATGTGAACAGAGCTGACCTTTGAAACCCTATTTAAATTTTAACTGATTTGTATATTTTTTTGCTTAATTGGGAAAGGAAGGGGCTTGGTGTCTTGGAGGAAGTGTAATCTTGCCAAGAGTGATTTGATCCTTCAGTTCGCCCTCAGCTCCTCCTCTGTAATGGCTTATGCTCCAGCCCAGAATTTAGTTTGGCATCACTTGAAATTGTTGGTGAAATTGTTGCTGTTGCACTCAGCAACTCCTCAAAAGTCTGCTGAGAAACATCAGAACTGTCAGAGCTTCATATTCTTTGTGTCTAAAAAAACCTTCTGGGACCAAAATCCAGTCTTCAGATTCAGTCCTGCAAATGTGTCAGCCTGAGGAGCACCATCATCCTCGTCCCTGTAATTCAGCCCCATAAATGGTTTGTCATTGAAGGATCTCTTTCTGAGGTGAAGGTGCCCACACAAGACAAACTTGCTGAATCATACAAAACTGTGCAAGTTTGGTTAAAGATGTGGTTTATTTTTGAAGCACTAATTTAGTTAATCTAGTCCAAAATGAAATTCAGTCTGGCCTACTTACTTTTGTAATAGTTTTGCAGATAATTAGGTGTGTGTACGCGCACACTGGTTTAGTTAGGAAAAGAAAAACTGAGTGAAATGTTTAGCTAAATTAGACTTCTTACCTTCTCCATAAAGGATGTCAGAAGGTGGCATGTTGCTTGGTCACAAGGGACACATAGAGCTCGGAGAGCATCTGTTACCAGAGGATGACAGAGAGCATTGGCCCTTTCAAAGCAGGGTTGCAGTGAACTGAACATTGAGATTTCCTCTGTGGTGGACTTGCCAAAAGGGTCCTGACTCCTTAGTTAAGAAGTACTTGTTTAAGACTAAACTGGGGGGGAAAAAAGTTTCCTTACTGTTACTGTTTGTTTTTTATCCTTTACTCAGTTAATAGGGTTTTTTTTCAGTACTGGCAGAATTGTGTGACTGAAGTTGATGAGGACCTTCAGTCTTAACCATGTTTAACATCTGTGCTCCCTAGATTTGTACCCCCTGTATCTCTGCTTGGATTTTATTTGGTCTCATTCAAGGAAAACCCAGCTCTTTGCAAGAGAGTCATGCTCAGAAAAAACCCCAAACAGTATTTCTGTTAGAATAAACAGACAGACCTGGGTTATTTTCACTATTAGGCAAACCAAACTCACCTATTTGGGTATGTGGAACTGACCATGAAATTAAAGGGCTTCTGTATCTGCAGATACACAGCCTAAATTAAACAAAAATTTTCTTTATTAATGCCCTGTTCCATTTCAGCCCTGCTTTTTGGGAATATTTCCCACAAACTGAACTTAAAATACCAAAAAATGCCAATGCATCCAGAGAAGTGGTTTCATGATTGTGGTAGATAGGAAAACTACAGCTGGTGAAACATGTCTGTCAGCCTTCAGTTACATGTCTGTATCTGAGAATGCACATGTAATGATTTTTCTAGCAGAATTTTCCAGTGTGTACTGGAATGCACTGAGGAACTTGAGGACATCATTTTGAAGGCCTCCCAAAGTTGCCTTGGAGATTTCACTTCCATGTATCACCAAGCCAGCTTCTGTGAAGCAGCGAGTTCTCTTGTTCTCCTGCTTTGAGCAGGCAGATGTATTTATTTAGATACCTAAAATCAGCTCAGAGAACTTGACACTGTTCTTTGGGCAGGCTGCACATCCTCAGCCACCTCTCAGACCTTTATCAGGCTCCAAACTGAGCGTGTCTTGCTAACTCTGCAGTTGCGTGGTTGGAATTATCTCCATTGTGTAGATGGGAACACTGAAGCAGATTGGAAATTACTTGCCCCAGGCCATCGAATGCTGACAATAGACCACACAGTCCCTTGGCCTCTTTCTGTGCCAAAACCATTCTCTTGTGTCTGCATATGGAAAAAACAGAGTAGATCGAGCGGAGAGTGGTATTTGTTGTGATAACAATGTGCAGGGGGTCCCAAAAGGCCATCGGACAGTGATGGATACATCGCTGTGAAATTAAAATCACCCAGAGATGCGCAGGAGGAAGGGCTGGAGTGGTCTTTAGGCAGGGGAGCAGGCAGGGAGGTGCAGCCAGCAGCGGGTCCGGCAGCCCCTGCGCCAGCAGCGCATTTGCATTCTCCTGTCAGGGAGCTGGAAGCTGCCACCGAGCAGTTTATACTCAGCCTGCGCTGGCCTTGAATTATGCATGACCAATTTATCATGCCCCCAGCTGAAAAACTAATTGTGTCCCTGGGATATATTTACTAGAAATTGTAGTTTGCTGTGCTGGGGTCCCCGGAGTGTCCGGCAGAGCAAACGACTGGGAAGTCGGAGCATGTTCAGAACAGGACTCCTGGCTCTGCTGGAGCCCCCGTGCTGTTGATAGATTTTTCACTTCGATTGCCTTTCCGAGGGTTTTCCCCCTCCTTCCTATTTTTTTACACTGCATTACACTTAATCGGGCTGCAGGAGTCCTTCCAGTAGTCTCCAGTATTAAAAAGCACACAATGTGCCTGAAAAAAGGCAGTTTATTGAGGAAATGCCAGCCAGGTTGGGGGAAGGGGGCTGGTTTCTTCTGTGTGTGGTTTTTCTCTTCTTTTTTTTATAGAGCAGAGTGTGGCTTCATAGGATGTCTCCAATTATCATGAACATCCCCCCCCCTCCAGGTCTAGAGTGATGAGATTCCCTAATTACTGTCATTTAGCAAGAGGTTGAAGAGGAGAGGATTTCTTTTCCTCATACAGAGCTTGTGGGGTGGGCTGAAGCTTGCAAACTCTATTACCACCAGGTCTGTCGAAAAAACATACAGTGTCCCAAACAGAGTTTCTCAGTGATGAAGTGACAACTGCCAAACCTGTATCAGGCTGTAAACCCTTCTCATGAGGTAGTGCTAAATCATAAAGATCATCAGTGGGGGCGAGGTTTGAAAGGGAAGGAGGCAATTCACTGATAAATTTATCACCAAGTTCATTCTGTCCTCCCCCACTTGTCACAGAAGGAGGATGTCAAGGAGTTAATCACAATAAAGGAGTCAACAGTAACAAGACTCAGAGGCAGAAGAGCCCTCTGGAATCTCTTGTTCCCTTTCTGTTCTCCTCCTTGTCTGATCTCATACATTTACGCCTGATGCTGAGGAGCCACATCTCCAAGGTCATCAGGAGGCGTGCCAGCTCCGTCTGCATGGCTTCACTGCTGGCAGCACAGGCACAGAAAGCAGAAGGCCTGCTCTTCTGAGAGTCTGGGACACCCCAAGCCAGGGCTTAGGAGAGAGGGTTTGCTCCTCCTCCACAATGGGCAGGAGCCTTTCTTCTGATGGTGCCAAAATGGATTGTACGCTCCATGGCCGGGCTGGGCTCTCCCACTGCTTTCATGGGATTTAGTGCCTGGCCTCTTGGAACAGAGCTACAGGGAGTGTGAACTGGGCTGGAAGAAAGGTGCTGGCAGAGGTGCTTTCTTAAATAAATTTAAGATGTCTGAAGTAGTTCGTGCAAATTGTTTGTGGCTTAGTGCGTTGCATGGGAAGTTGAAAGAAGTGAAGGTGGTTTTATGTAGTTTCTGTATGTCACAGATCTGGATCAGCTTTTAAACATTCAAAAGCTCTCTACAGCTTACCTCTTTGTAGTTCCTCAAATTTGTATTCATCATCAGTTTCCCAGAAAGATCTGGTGAAAAGATTTGTTCAGGTGACTACACGTCTAGCTGTGGAAAAAGTAGAGCACATCTGCCACGTGATGAAACCATGCTCCTCTTTGCTGAAATATGTGATACAACCAGCATAAAAGTGGATTTGAAGCTTGTAAGATCATTTCAGAGGGAAGGCATAAACAGGTTTGTCCCAGTATGGTGCCAACCAAAGCAAAACCACGACATAGTTGAAGGTTGGCATGAACTGCCAAATCAGGACTACCCATAGTAGTCCTCCCTCAAACCCTGGTGAATGACAAGTAGTCAGGTGTTGAGAGATGTCCTTGCAGATCCCACACTCTAAGGTTGCCTTGCTCCCTTGAAGCTGTTGATTTCCAAAGAACAGTGGACTGGTCATGGAGCTCAGGGGTTCAATGGGTCCATACAGAGGGACAAAGGAAATGCTTAAGCTGAGCTGTACAGTATTTGTTCCAGTCCATTTTTCTGGAGGACGTTGTAGCACTTAGGAAATTACTGTGCTTTTTGAACAGTGGGGAGAGCACAAGACAGGTTGGGAATAAGATGGGAGACCACTTTCATGTAGCAGCATTTGTACTGGTATGGAAAAGGTAGGGCACTAGACAATGTGAATCACAGCATCTTTTGTTAGTTGTTTTTTTTTTAGCTGCAGCCACTCAGTGTCTGGATGCTTTTGCCCTTTCATCATTCAGAATGAAACACATTAGTGAGTCCAGGTTATGTTCCTTTTGCTGGTGGTTCTTATTAGCGTGTTAATGATCTTGCTAGGTTTTAAGTGCCTACAAATGTGAGTTCATGGATAACTTGATTTCAGGGCAGCCGTCCTTGGCAGAGTGTCCTGATTTTTCCTATGAAAATCTTCCATGTTTTGTTCTACTCCAGCCCCTGTTAACTTGTCATTATAAATACAGGGAAAAAACCACTGGCACTGTGTTGCCTTATGGATATTGCTCTTCCCTGAACCTGCCTCTTATGCTCTTTCCAAGGGAGCTTGTCTGGCAATTCACAGTTTCTGAGTGGCTCTACTGGGTTTTTTTCCTCAGCTTTATTATTCAAGCACTTTCGGCTTTGCTGCTTTTTGTCAGTCCGTTGCTGTGCTGTGTTCAAGTTGCCTGAGCTGTTTGGTTTTCTCCCGTTTGCTTTGCTGCTGCTGTGGCTGCAGTGGGACGAGAAGCTGCAGCGTTGCTGGGGAGGGTCAGATGCAGAGGAACCCACAAACAAGCTGTGGCAGCAGTTCAGAAGATTCAAAAAGGTGGTGAAATTGGGGTAAAAAAAAGTCAGCGACTGTTTTATGACAGGCTGCATGACACAGACTGACACTCCCCTCTCTCTCTCTTACATTTTTCTCACCCAGAGGTCCTGTCCTCCATCCTTTTCTTTCTCCTCCTCCTCCTCTTTCTGTCCTGTAGCTAGGATAAACTGCAATGTCAATTTTCATATAGTCCTGTGGCTAAAGTTATGTAAATAGAGAAAAGCAAGTTGTGATCAGCAAAGAGAGATGTGATTTTAAGAAGGGGATTTTTTTTTTTATTCATGCTAAACTGTTGAGGGTAATTATGCTAACATCAGCTACAACTTAAACATAGTTCTTGCTACCACAGTTTCAAATCAGTGTGAACTTAGCTAAAACACCATTCTAGCTTGGGAGTTTCTCGGGGGGAGGCTGGGTGGAGCCCCACGTTCTGAGCATTTTTTGAGTGTCACCACGTTTCTCCCAGTCAGGAATGAGAACTAACAAAAATAGATGAAGGAAAGGGGGCAGTGCGTTTTTCTCATAGTACAACCATGGAAGCATCTCTAGAGACATGTGCACATACAGAGGCACATCCACATCCCTGGCTTAGGGAGCTGTGGAGGAATTCTGAGGCAGGGGGGGAGGTGGGAGGGAGAGCGGGAGAATAAACCTCGCCGCTCTAAGAAATCCTGAAAATGTCCATCAGAAACGCAGCGAGCGTTCGGAGGCTGCTGGAAGCGTTCCAGTATCGGAGTCTTTGTCTCCATCCATCAGAGGCACTGCAATCTTTGTGCCCCCAGCTTCAAACAAGGGCTTCACGCTGTCCTTGCAATCTGCCTTTATGCAGCGGAGTGTGGAGGCTTCTAATTACGAGGCCGAGCGGCGCGGCGGGTGGGGAGCCGTGCTGCGCCCCACAGCCGCGCACCTGATTATCCGTTGCTGAGGTCGTTAGAAGGGTTACTCCTGAGTTTAAGCCTGCTCCGCAAGACCCCTAATTATATGCTGCTCTGCAAGTTGCATTAAAAAGAAATTGTTGAAAAGACAAAGGACAGAATAACATTTCCTCCCTCGTCTTCCCCTCTCTCTCCCCCCCGTCCCACCCCCCCCACGGCACACACAGACACACTCCCCCACCTCTCCCTGCTGGGCCCAGAGCTACTTCTCACGCTTGAGTTGGTGCAAGCTCTGATAAAGCCATTGAAAGATGCAGCAGGGAGACAGAGCGCTCCCAGGGACAGAGGGAAGCAGAAGAGGAAGCCGAAGTAAAATGACCCCCTCCCAGGTAGATACAGCCAGGCGCTGCTTGCTGAAGGAGTTGTCCCACAGAGCAGAATTAGAGAAGAGATTAACCGTCCTTTATTGTTTTGTTTCACTTCCTAGGGAGCAATGTAATGTGGTTTCTTCCATCGTGAAAAACCTGCTTCATCTGGAGCTCCGGGAAGCCTGAATCACTATAGATAAGATATTCAAAGTGCAGTATCCCTTGCACATGCTGCCAGTTCTCATTGTAATCTCCCCAGACATCAAAAAAATTAAAATGTAAAATTCTAAGCTATGCAGTTGAGTGACGTGAAGGCTGCATTCGCTGCAATGCAATTTCCAAATCTGGGACATGCACACATGTGTCCATTCCTGTCAGAGATAACGGGTTTTTGTGTGCTTTCTATGAGCCCATGAAGTGTACCACTAGCAGAGATAGAGAATTGAATGGGTTCTTCATTACCACATGTCTGGACTACTAATGAAACTAAACCCAGGTTGATAACAGTAGCACTAAATATTTCCAGCACTTCCTGGTGCAATGGTAACGTTTTCAATTTATGGTGGAGATTATTACAGGGGTATCTGCAGTACCAAGGGCAATGTTTTTTCAAGATTGTTATTTCAAGGCTGGGTGTTTTTATTACTCTCTGCATTCTAGTTGTACCTGGAAGCCTGAGTGGCAGATCAGGATTTCACCACACTAGGTTCTGCACAAACATGGTGGGGAAAAAAGGATTCTGTGCTGCAGATCAGGGTTTTTTGAGACGTGGCTATGAAATTTTTTCATTGCTTTTGTAGCTGTAGAGAAACTCATATTTGAACAGGAATTTCAAAGTCAAAATGTCTATGTTTGAGTCACTTCTGCACTTCTGCACTGCCGACTCTGTCATGTTGCACTGTGCTGTAATCTGTGAGCTTTAAACCTTGCTCAGTCTCTTGGATATCTCAGTAGCAGTGCTCCATTGTATGCTCCTTGTTTCTTACTAGTTTGGCTTCATCTCATTCCGGTGCAGAGCACTGGATTTACTGCCCATCCAAGGTACTGTCAGCAGGGAAACTTCTGCCCCTTCAGTCTCATGAGATTTTTTATTTTTTCCCCACCCATGTTTTCATGTATTCAGTTTGTCTCTGTGCTTGTGTAGTGAGGGAGGTCCCTGCAGCAATCTCCAGGTCTCTGGTTCTCATGGCTGAAGGGAGCAGAGGTGCAGCCACACTGACAACACAACTTGTTATTCCCATGCTGGCATTCCCTCTAAAGCTCTGGCTCAGGCACTAGGGAAGGATTGAATGTGCTTCTCTTGGTCACCTTGTGCTCACCCTCATTGCTTCCCTCCAAGGCAAAACCCTAACCATTGAAAGATCACTTCCTTGTGTATGTGTTTAATGTGAATTCACAAGCTTCTCTCTGTGCACAGTATGAAATAATCCCAAACATTGAATCTGATAACCCCAGTTTTTTTCTCTGCATCAGCTTGATGTACCCCTTTTGCTGTCTCGTGCCCTGCTTTTCACCACTGCCTCTTCACATGTCTCAGGTGTGGTTACTATGGGGCATCATTCCTGGCTACCTACCCAACAGCAGGATGAAGATGGCCCTTATCCCACCCACAGTTTTATATAGCTTTTTTGTTTTGGCAAGATGGCACAACAAAGATACCGGCTCCCTAAAGTTACTCTAGAGAGCAAAATCTTTTTTTCAAATGGTATTTGAAGATCTTCCAGTCATGCCTCATATTTTCAAGACATCTGTGCCTTAAAATAGTTCAAAATCTCTTTGATTTAAAACTCTCATCTCATTTGGGCTGGAGATACAATCTTGTCTTCAGGCCAGGTGCAGGAGTGCTAGTACCTGTTAGTAGCTGTGGTACTTTCCTTGTCCTACACACTCTTCAGTGAGTCTCTTGTTGGCATTTCAGTTTTTGTTCTGTGATATCTCCCTGCTTTAAAAGGTGCAAAGAGCGATCACAGTGTTTTCATGCATGGTTTGTCATTTCTTCAACCCCAAAGTCCCCGGAGTCTGCAAGTTGAGTCATTTTTCTGCTGCCAGAGCTGTGCAAGAGGTTTGCCTCTGGAGACAGCAGAGAGTCTTGAGGCTTCAGCCGTGCATTGTTGAACAGTCAGTTTGAAGTAAAAGAACTTGAAATGTAGAAGCAGGGAAGATAAAAGTGAATTTGATTATAATGCTTTTCAAACCTCATATATAGACAAGATAATGAGGCAGGCAGCATGTTCAGTCATAGGTCACTTAACCCATGTTTGACACCATAACCCATGGTCATGGCATGAGCCACTGCTGCTTTTGGAATGCAGCACTCTGACTTCTGTCTGCCAAGGAGGGGTAAAAGGACCATGGTTTCTCACTTGAGCCACAACACCTTTAATGTGATCCTTTTCCATGTCTCAGAATCAAAAGTGTCTAAATTCTTACCTGTCATCTCAAGTCTGGCTCTGGTTCAGAGGCCATCTAGATACGAACTCAGACAAGCCAGATACGGTTCACTCCCTCTACACTGGGAAAGGATGACTTAGTATTTTTTATATTTTACCATGCTTTTCTTTCCATTGTGTGAAGATGATTTTGGGAAGCAGATAAGCCCTGGCTGAGATCAGGTGTATGTTTGTACTAGTGGAGGTGAACAAAGAGCGCTTTGATAGAGCTGTATTTCTTTATTAATTACTTCCCTGTTATAAAGACTAGGTCTCCTAGCTGTAGCCCAGGTAGATGTGAAATACCCACCACAAAATGCTGCAGTAGCAATGCAAAAGTATGCTTGGGTTTATATGAGACAGTGATAAAAAGGGCCCGTGAAAACACATGTGCCGAGCTGATGCGAGCCCTGGCCCTACAGCTGGTGTTGAAACGTGATGACCTTGCACACCAGAAGGATTTGCTGCCATGGATCATGACTCAGTTCCACCCTGGACTCCTTCATTTCAGCACAAAAGAACTGAATACAGTGGCTGCTGCAGATTTATGTTCGGATGTGTTTGTGGCAATTGTCTACATCCACTTCAGTTTGTGGTGCAGTGAAGTGCATTGAAAAAAACTGGTCTGCAAGGACTTGGAGAGATCAGGGAGCAAAGGAAGGGGTACAGGTGAGACAGTAAATGCTAGCAATTATCTGAATTTCAATGGAGTGTCTTAGCTGGGACTTCCTGAACAATTGTGAATTTTTCTGTTTGAAAAAACTCAAGACAAATCTCTTCCACTCCTGTACAGCTAAAGAAAATGTTTATATTTGAAATAAAGGATGAGCAGGTGGAAGAAAGTGATTTCTTTAGTGCCAGCCCTGAGCCTTACTGTAATAGAAAGTGTGAAGTCATAGAGTCAGTGACCATGATTCAGAGTCAAAAGGTTACAGGGTGAAAAAGAAGTGGAAAAAAATAGAGTTCCTTATTTGTGCCTTCTAAGTAGCTGAGCTTTCTGTCTGGCCAGCTGCCACAGCATTAGGACTGTAACCAGCCCTGTGTGTGGAAGGTTTTCTTTCCTAATATTTTGTCAGTTGATCCCTCAGTTTATCCCTCCCACCCTTTAGGACTGATACTAGGCAAGTATGTTTTAAAAACATTGTCAGTGGCCACTGCTCTCATCTTGTCTTCACCAGCACTTGTGCTGTGGCTGCAACTGCTGGAGCTGGGTGAGCAGAAAGCTGGTATGAACCAGATCAGCAGAGGTTAATGCCACTGATGTGCCACAAGAGCCCCATACTAAATCTGAGCCTTGCAAAAATGTCTGAAAGCCAGCAGAGCGGGTGGCTGGAAGATTAACTCTGCACAGGGACACTTTGGAGAGCAGAGAGTCACAATAGTGGTTTCAGTGCCAGCTTTGTCCCAGCTGCCAGAAGGGACTTTGTCAGGGGAGTCCTTTACCATTGCACTGCTCCCCCAGCTGCTGGAACAATTGCTCGAGACCACTGGCAGTCAGCATGATTAAAGCAGCCTTCAGGCAGCTTTATTTTACATGGGCAGCTGTCCAGGTCCAAGGGTTGGCTCAGCCTGGAAGGATGGAGGAGGAAGTTTGCCATGTTGTGCCCTTCCACATTTCTTCTTCATCTCTGTGCAAGGGTCAGGCCTGGCTTTGAGGTTGATCTGTAGTCACCCCATGTTGCAGTCCATTAAATGCTCCTGGTACCTCTGGATATTGACTGATCTGACAGGATAGACTTTTTTGTCTTTGTACATAAAGGTGCCATATAATTGAATTAATTACTTAATCTATTGCTAGATGAACTGGGATTTTAGCTGCATGAATTAATAATACAAACCAGGAGCACCCTTAAAACTTAAACCTCTTTCCTTTCTCACAAATTGGGTTGCAGCTGTTAGAGCCCTTTCACAAATCATAAGTAATGTGACTGCTGATAGCAGAGTTACCAGTTCCATGTCAGGATTGAACTGCAAGAACCAAACAGGGCTGCTTGCTCATGCTTCAGTTTCTTCCTTAGGCCAGGTAGAACCTTCCCTATGCCTTTGTGTTTTTAAAAATGGGAGCTAGGAGGTATGTTTACCAAAATGGATTTTTGCCCCAGTGGGAATAGCCCTCTTTTGCTTTCCTCTGCTTTTTATATGTGAGTATGTAAATATATGTAAATGTATACAGGGGCTTGGATTTATCCTCTTCGTCTCCCCCTCCCATGTATAATGTATGTGTTAAACACGTAATCATTAATCAACTTTGTGGGGAGTGGAGACAAGAAGGGCTCTTTGATGATAGATGTATACTTGTGACTGTGCTTGTCTGCGTGTTTATTAGGCAGCACAGTGCTATCAAAAGAAACTCCAGGTCCCCAAGGATAAGAAACAGCACAGGGAACAAATGAAGAGGAAAAAAAAATCCAGCCCCTCTTACTGTAAAACCCTCTGTCTTCTACCATCTGTCTCCTTTTTTGGAGTGAAATAAATTGGGGAGAGGGCTTTGAATAAGGTGCTTATTTGTAATGCACTGAAACGCTCATGTAGAGCAGAAGCAAAGTTATGGTTAATGTTGCCTCTGATGGCTGGGAGTGTTGGAGGCAGGATGACATTATTTCTTTTGTCTGTACATGCTGGAAGTGGTTTAGAGAAAAAAAGCCTTCAGGATATCATGCACAAGCACAGCTATTTCTGAGGTTTTAATATCATGTTTGATGTTATGGAAGGCACAAATTAAAGGTGGTCATTGCCCTGAAGTGTTCATAATAAAGACAGCAAAACCCACAGTGGTTCTTTGTGAGTACCCAGCTCAGAACATGCTTCAGGCTGCTCTCTGTTGCTGGAGGAGGACTTGGGGCTCTGGAATTACGTGTCTGGAGATTAAGGTAGAGGCATAGGGATTGACTTCTTTGCATTGCTTGAATACAGCAGTAAGTCTTGGGACCTGAAAGCTTTGGACTGGATATAGAAAATCAAACATTTCCTTGGTTGTGCTAGAGAGGAGCTTAGTCTGGTAGAATTGTGCTTATGGTCTTGCACAAAATTGTGCTGTCCAAAATAATAAAGTTGGAATAGACATGTTTGTGGGGGAAAAAATCCAAAGTATTTAGGTGCCTTAAATTATTTTTTGCTGCTCTCATTTAGCTTGTGCTTGCAAGTGCCTATTTTGAGAAATATCTAGTCAAATAGGTATTTTAAATGAGCTTAAAAAGTGGCTTTGGCTCATTGGGTGTAGAAGTGCTGCACCTTTTGCTTGGTGTTCTTGCAGAGCTAGGCAGGAGACACCAAGGTGTGCTGGGAAGCGCTGAAGTGCGTAGGAAGCAGCAGTCCCAGCTCCATCAGCCATCTGCTCCCAGTCCAGGAGCCAGCACCAGCCAGGGCACAGGGGAAGGGCTTGCAAATGTCCTCGTGGGGTGCAGCAGCAGCAGTGAGACTGGGAGGCAAATGGGAAAGAAGAATTCCATTTGCTGCAGTCTGCTCAATGTAGAGAAGCTGATGGATTGGCTGCAGCGTGCCAGATTTGTCCAGGTGTATCTGGTATTGTTTTAGCAAAGGAAAAAAAAACCAATAAAATCCCAGGAAGGTTATGCTCAACAACAGATACATACATTTGCTTTGCACTAACCTAGGCTGTGTTTATGATAACATAGCTTCATCCACTCTGGCTATTTTTCTTTATTTTCTATTAATTTCCTCCTCCAATTTTCCAGAGTCAGCACTTCCAAATTGTTTTCCAGATAAGCTGAGAGCCACAGAAATTCAGAATTTTCCTAAACTGTTGACTGTTCAGGTCTACATTTTTGTTTTTGGAGGTCTTTCCACCATTTTATCTTTCACAGAAGGAATAAACAAGGAGTTGGTTTAGGAAAGTTCTTCAGCTATAATGAGATTAAGCACATACATGGAGCTAAGCATTTGATCAAGTGCTTTTCTGAATGCACTTTCTAGAAAACTGATGTCCCTTCCACTGCTCTCGCTAAGCTAATCGGGAGGTGCTGAGGTCTGATCAGAGCCTTTTGTGCATTTTCAAGATAGTATCTGGAGGATCATTACACACATCCCTCTGCAGAGACTGCAAGGAGATTGTCACCAGGAAAATGTTAGTCACTGTGTATTAATATGTGGGATTATTCTGCCTCTTTCTTCGCTGTAAGCTTTTCATCTCCTTACTAAGCAGGCACAGTCATGTCTGGGCTAAAATCACAAAGGTTTCTTACAATGCTCCATTTGTGCTTCCAGTTCAGAAATAAACTCTGGTGAAATGAGCTGTTGGCTGTTGTGGAACTTTGGAAGAGGGGCAGGGAAAGGGCAGTGGCCTCAGCCTCTCCTGCCACGAAGAGTCCAAAGGGAGGTGAGCCAGGGCCAAGGGACAGGAGCCCAGCACTCAGCTCCTGGAGGTGCAATTGTGTGCAGGGGTAAATGACCTGACAGCTGAAGAGAGTTGTTGGTGCCTTGGCCAAGGAGCCAATGGTCAGCCAAAGAAAGGTCGAGTACAGCTTGCTCTCCTGTTCCTTCCAAAAGCATCTCCTGTGCAAAGCTGGTGGTTGAACACACATCAGTGGTGTTCCTCCTCCAACTGGACAGCTTTCCTGCCCAGAGCCATGGCCATGCCTGTGGCGACAACAAGGCAAGCCACGTCTGTGAGTGTGCTGGAAACTCTCCAGCTGGTGGCTGAGCATGGCAAACATTAGTCAGTGACTGAAAAAACATTTCCCCCTCAGACATCACCATGAAGGGAGAAGAGCAAAGCCATATCAGTGGCACTCTGCATATTCACAGGTCCTTGAGCAAACACAGTAGAGAATTTTAGAACACAAAACAGACAGACATCTATTGCTCGCCGCAGGCAAATGAAACTTTATGGTTGAAATTGTACTGGTATATATGGAAAATTAACCTAGTAATTGCCCTGCAATTATGCCTCATCAAAGCAACTGCTGTTAGATGGCGTGTCCTGCTACACCACCTTCCCAGTGCAAGTCATGCATCTGCACTTACAGCCTTCCCTCCTTCTTGAGAACCGCCAGACTCCAAATGGAGCAGAACCGTGTTTGTGTTGGAAATAGTTGGTTACTGATACAAGCCAATTACTGGAGATGTTTCTTATAGTTTGTGTATGAGGAAATGGCCTGTTTTTGTGGTCAGCAGTTGGCATGGTATGCATTTGACTGCTTTAATAGTTTTTGCAACCCCACCCAAATATTCGCTGTAGTACAAAAGAAATAAATTTGGAAGAGCTGCTTGGGTGTAGCTGATCACATATTCACCCTATTAGCTTCAGCTGGCCTGTAGAGTTCCTGTACCCAGAACACTGAGAACACAGAGCTTTTTGAAATAAAACTAGCTGTTCCCTATGTCAGATCAGTTCATGTCTGTACAGATGGTTTCTCAACTGGAATTGCCAGTAACATCATTGGCAAAGGCTCTGAATGACATTTTTTGTCCATTTAGGTTTGGGGGATTTTTTTGTTTTGTCTCTCTGATTGTGTTCATAAAGGAAAAATTGCAAAGAAAAGAGCCAAAGGAAAGTCAAGAGGCATTGTACAAGAAGAAAAAGATTATAGCAGGGAGGCATAATGTATTGGAAGTGAAAGACTGTTCCCGTCTATTGGGGATTTTCTCAAGAATGTGAATGTACACGTCTACCAGAAGAATGGGGAAAGAAGGGCTGACACTTTGTGGGGTTCAGACAAAAGAATATAGATCCTTCTCCCTTCACATCAAGTGGTCCATGGAAATTAAATTGTCCTCTCAATGCAGGGGGGAGTTCCTGTCCAGAATGGATCACAGCATGGTAGTGACTGTAAAGAAGTTTTCTCTTCTACTACCCCACTCCATGGGGCATTTACTTGAAGAGCATAATTAGGATGTGCATCTGGAAAAACACACCGCCGGGCAGAGATACAGTAACACACTGGAACTCAAGGGTGTTTTAGTCTGCTGCAGATGATAGAAAAACTGAGATGAGCACTGGCTAAACTTACTTCCCGTGAACTTTCTCTCATCATTTCTTCACATACTTTGGCTTATTCACATACAGACCTCTTTCTGTAATGGAGTAAGTTGGGTTACTTAGATGCCATGAAAGAAGTTTGATTTAAGAGGAAATTTGAAAAAGAGAATGAAGGCCTGGCTGGTGAGGCCAGGAAAGGTTTTCGTGCTTTGGATATAGGGCACAAAGAGCCTGGGTAACTCTGTTGGCGCAGGGTTTATAGTGTGGCTGTTGGTGCCAGAGCTGGTTTCTCAAGAGCTAGGAGGTGCTGAAGGGAGTTTGTTGTTGGCCAAGTTAGTCTTAGATTGCGGGGGGGGTGGCGAGATGCAGGAACTGAGAGTCTTTTAGGATTTTTGGAGACAAGGATGAGAAGATCGTTTGTGAAAGCAACTGGAATGGGGCATGGAAAAATCCAGGAAGGCTGTTTTACCCACGGGTGAAACTCTCTCTTTGGTTTGGACTATAGCCAGTGGCACAGAGCAACAGAAACTTTTGAATTCATGCATCTGCTGCTTGGCCAGTCCTCGCTGGAGGCTCAAATGGAGCTGCCTGTTCTGGAACCATTTTAGCTCGAATCAGCTCCCAGAAGACAGTTGTTAATAACTCATGTCTCACCAGCCCTCTCCTCCTTCCCTCCACTCCCTAAAAACTGGGCTGGGAGATTGTGCAGGAATTTGGGCTCTCCTGGGCAGGCCAGCAGCAAGGTGACAGGCTGAGGTCATCTGCTAAAGCCATCGCCGTCCTGCAGAGCAGCCACAGCTCAGAGCACAGCCATGTTCAATGGTGGGCTCACTTTCTGTCTGTTTTAATGCTTTAAACAGGGCTGTGCATTCAGCAGTTATTTGTATAAGCTTTCTCCAGGCATTTGAAAAAGACTTCTGTTTTCCAGAAAAGAGGAGGAGAGGGGCCGGAAGGAACTCCATGGGGCAGAGTAGGGCTGAGCGATAGGGGAGCAGCCAAAACAGAGGGGTTTGGCTGGGCTCGTGTGGGGCTGGGTCTGGGCAGATGCAGTGCTGCACACAGACGTGCTAGGGCTCCCCCACACCTGGTATTAAATCAGAGAAAAGCCTTCCACCTTCTGGTGCTGGGAGTTATGCGTTTTAGAGCTGAGTTCGACAGTTGTTATTGCAATTTTGTGGTGCTCTTTTGATTTACAGCTGTTTTTACGACCATTGAGGCAGCCACAAATCGAGGAAATCTCATAAAACAGAGAGTAAACGTCTCCTTCACAACCCAGGCAGAGTTTTGGCATCCGTGCTTATTCCATAGAGCAGGATGTGTAAACAATATTGTGTCCCCTGAGTGGCTGATATCAGTACAGTTAAGTGGTAACAGCTTGAAAAATGCATTTCTCATATATTAGTGGTAAAACTCAGAATGGGCCCCCAGGCTAAAGTAAATTGGTGACATTTTGTAGCAGAAAGGGGGGGGAAAAAGGGAAAAAAAAAAAAAGGGCAACAATTGGAAATGCAGAGCCCCAGCTTTGAAAGCAGTGGGACTGGAGCCAAAGTTGGATTTATCTGCATTATTGCAGTATGGAAATAAATGGATCCACCACACTTGTTGCAAAGCATATCTAATTGAAGAAGACAGATTATATGTTGGCTGCAAATGGGGGACTGCCCCATTCGCCACCTTCTTATACAGAAGATGAGGTCACTTAATGCCATATTTAATCAAGGTACAACAATGAGAGCTTCTTTCTTGACTTACAGTATAGCACAGGAGGAAAGCTTGGTGACCCTTCTCTGTAGAAAGTAGGTGAGTGCACTTCACTGCCCTTGAATGAATGAGGGATAGGAAGCCAGATGCTTTGCAGATGTGAACCACAGGCTTCCTTCCATATTTTCTCCTCTGCAGCTGCCATTTATAGAGAAATGTATATGCTATCCTTTTTTAAGGTGTTCCTAATCCCATCTGTTGGGTCTTTAAATGCTCATGCACCCTGTGGTGTTCTTGCTGTTGTGGGTTTGGGTGTCCACCAGTGAGAACAGAGCTGTGGGGAACAGGCAGTCCAACAGAGACTTTTTTTTTTCCCTAAAATGTAGAAACACGAGACCTGAGGCAGAGGGAGAAGGGTTGATGGGCAGACTTGATAATGAAGTTAAAAGAGTCAATCTAATAAACACCAGAGAGGCAGCTCCTAGAATTTCACCACATTTCGGGATTACCGCATTCGTATTGTTTACCTAATGAATATTTGATGTTTCCTTCATGTATAGAGTTGCTGTTACGTGATGAGGGTGACGGGAGGTGTCATCATCCTGTAGCTTCTCCATCTGATTACCCAGGGTCTGCTGAACATAACGAGTGGGGGTCCAGTCCAGCTCAAATTAATCTGGTGTCTGTTGGCAGAGGAGAGCTATGAGGAGACCTTGGGCAGCTGTCTGCTTCACAAAGCCTGGCAGGGAGTTCTCAAATAAAAAAGCTGTCGTTCCTTTCCTGGACTCATACTCAGCATCTACTTGCCCAGTTCTAATTAACCTAATGGATAGTGTTAAAACTGGGCATCTGCGAGGGTTCGTAGACCAATAATCCAGGTGGTTCGGGAAGTAGTTTTCTCATTGGATCAAGAGAGGAGGAGAAGGCAGATGATAATTCATTTTTGTTTGATTTTGCTTTCTGGTGCTGTCTGAAAAGAGCTGAAGATGTTGAGTTAGGCTGTGGCAGCCCTCTATTTCTGCAATTTCCGTGGGCAAAATGGAAATGACCATTCCCAAGATTGTGCACACACCTGTGCTGTTGGTGGTAGAGCTGCAGTGAATGACATTTTTATCCAGAGGTTATTTTTTAAATTCTTTACTGATCTGTTAATAGAGAGCACTGGACAGGAGGTGGTTGAAGTGTTTGCTCATTAATGTCTTCATGTTGGTAACATTTTTATTAAAGTTTTACTTTCTAGAGTCATGTTGCTGCATGGCAATCTCAGCTTCCATACATATTATGCTTCAAAGGAAAATCCAGCTGTGTGTCTTGGTCTCTAGGATTAAACTTGAAAACTTAAATTTAGAAATGAATGTTGATAAATGTACACAGATGTCCCAAATGGTTTCCTTTAAAGATGTATTAGATTTTAAATCTTTTTAGTGTGAGTTCCCTTGGTCTTTATAATTAGTTTGCATTGTCCTGCCACAAGCACAAAGCTGGAGGGCTGCAGCAGGTACTAGCACTGAAGCAGAGGAGAGCAATCCCTGAACCACAGGCCACTAGCAGAGGCAAATCTCCTAAATCTCTGTGCTCTTACAGCAGCTGAAGAGCTCAGAGGGGGCAGGGCTAGCACTGCTCCAGTACAACTCACATGACTGTAATGTTCATCTTGTAATAAGAATCTCTCCTACACATGATTCTGGTGGGATTGAAAATTTCCCAGTAAACCTCTTAGCAAGGCTGCTGAATTAAAAAAAGGAGATACTTCTTAGTTGGTGAAGCCTGCCTGAACCACACAATCTCTGCAGGAGCTGCTCCCCTACCTGGGCACATCCTAACGCTGCTTGACAGGTGCTGGTGGGCCAGTGGCCCCATCCAAGAGCTCTGAGTCTCGTGGGATTTGCCTTCACATTCAGTATGAGCACATCCAGCACACTGCAGCTCTGGGTGAAGCCAGGGATGTGCTTTGTGTCCAAACTGAGTAATCTTCTGCATGAAAGGGGAGCCCACTTTGGCAGCCCCATCCTCCTGGGCTGCACAGCTGTGCAAGGAGTGGACCTGGGAAAGAACGGTGCTTTTGTGCAGCACAGTTATGTGTTTAACATAATAAATGTTTATTGTCCTCTGGAGCAAAGGAGCAATAGGCTAAATTATAGCCCGGGGAGGGAAAGCTAGAATCATGAGGTATAGGCTGTTAATTATCTTTTTTTTTTTAGCTGTCATAATGTACTGGCGTTTGCCTGCAGCTCTCCCCTCCCACCGCTCCATTACCTCCAGCACCACTATCTCTAAAATATCTGCTTCCCCTACCAGTGTACCCTCCTCCTCTCTGGCCTCCTGCTCTTTCATTTGTAAGGCATCTCTGGCCTCCTGAGAGATTTGTGACTTCTCTCCCAGCAGCCGCTTACGGTGATAAAGGCCCTCAGACTGCCTCTCTCTGATTAATCAGCCCTCGTGCAGCCTCGATAGGGTGTTAATTTGTAAACTCAGTGGACAGGCAACCGTGATAAGCCTCTGCAGCTGCTGTGTGTCTGCCGGGGGGGATGGGCAGATAAGGCTTCAGCCCTGGGATGCAGCCAAGAAATATTTTGGAGCAGTGAATTAGAAACAACAACAACAAAAGAGCCTTCTGCAGAGGCACTCCTTTGAGGTTGCTGTGGGTAAGACAGCAAGTTTCAATGGCAGCAGACAAGAGCTGCCTTCCTGATAAGCTCCCTGACCCCCCAGGCCCAGGAAAGACCCATGTCAGGATTGCATCCACGGCTGGGAAATCCTGTCAGAGGGATGTCCGTGTGTCACATGCCATGGTCTGGGCTAGGAGGACAATGCAGTCTTCTCTGTGTCTCGTGTACTCACTGCAGTTAACCTGATGCTTTTCAGAGAATTTGATGCTGGTTTGTCAGGGCTGTCTGGCATGACATGTCACCTGCAAGAAAGGGATGGACACTGAGGGCATTCAGAGCAGCATCAGTGTCAAATGATTTTTGAGCACCCTTAAATGTTTGCTCTGTGATATGGTTCACATAAAATTCTATACAGGGTCCACTATGTGTCCAGTGTATGGATCAAAAACAAGAATACAGCATTTTCCCTAGAGAGCAGACCATGCTGAGTGGTCTGAGACCACAGAGTAGTGCTCTGAGAAACAACAAAGCTTGGGATTAAACTCTGGAATACCCAGGCAGATAGGAGCAGGCTGCAGTGATGACAGGTGTGTATTCTGTTTGTCTGCTCAAGGTGGTTATGTTGAATGTTTCTGGTGTGCTCATGCAATTTTCCCTTTTTTATTGATTTGATTATGTTTTCTTCAAAAATTGAAAGGAGGAGATATTTCACTGAATTTGTATCAGAGCTTTGGTTCAGCTGAATCCTAATGATCCTGCCATTGTTGGCCTCCCTAATTGTTCTAATATTATCTGACAACATGCAACAGACGATGGAAGCAATTCCTTCCCTGTCTGCCAATGCAGGTTGTTATTCAGTTCGTTTTTGAGCTGCAGCAATCCTCAGACAGACAGTGACCTTTTTATGAAATCAAATGTCTTGCAAAACCTTCTTGGTCTCTGAACTGTGATTTATAGCCATTTGTGTTGGAGAAAGCTGCAGGTGGGATTTGGGTGACACATAATTGGTTAAAAGATAAAATAAAATGAAGGTTGCCCTGCTGGTACAGTGATGGCAGGAGCTACAGGAATGAATTGCTTGGCAGTGCAGAGCCTGGCCCTCCTCCTCCCGCCCTCCTGCATCGCTTGCCAAGTCCTGTCTGGCAGGCCATTACAATGATAAATGCAGGTAGCTGGCAAAGACCACAGCTGAGAGTTTGTTCTAGCATGCCAAGCCCTGCTTGGCATTCCCAGTTGGTGCCAGCATTTGCACTCTTACTCAGTTTGACGGAAACCAGGACATGAGGTGTGAATTTATGTCCGCATCCTTCCAGGAGAGAGTTGGGATAATGAAATGCCAAGGCAGCCCTGGGAGCAGCAGAGTAATTTGGTAGGTACCAAACAACAGTCTGCCACCTGTCATTCGCAGCACAGTCCCTGCTCTCCCCCATCACTCTTCCTACAGTGCAGCCTTTGAATTATAAGAAGTTTTAGATAGTTCTGCGAAGAGCACTCGCCGTTCCCTTTGATTTAGTGCAAATAAAAAGCCATATCCCAGCCAAATAGATGGGCTGACTAGATAGGATCAAGCTGTAATGACAGTAATACAAACTGCTGCAGTGCTGTGTTACACAGCGTTCCCAACCTTTCCTACTTGAGGGTAGGTTTTCCGTTACATTTGTAGCAAGGGCTAAATCAGTAATCAAATCTGTGCTTGCCTAAGTGAGTGTCTGGAGGATGAAAAAATGTTGGATGTGGAAGTGTAGGCTGAAAAGTCTGTTTTGGGAGGGGGTCAGCTCTCAGGGAAGGGCATGAGGGCTCTGGTGATGGAGATGTTGGAAAGCAGAGCACACAGAGCCCTTTTCTCAGTGTATCATGGAGAGCTGTGTTTCCCTGACTGTGGTGGGTATCAGTTCCTTCAGCATGGACACATCACTGCCTTCAGCCTACACTGAGAGCTGCAGCCTCATCCAGTGGCACAGGGAGAGGATTGTCCTCTGGACGCCATTCTAGACATTCCAGAACACCCAGGAGCACATGAACATGTGTAACAGGGAAATCAGTGCTGATTAGAGTGGAAAATAGCAGGAGCATAAAACCAAGTAGATTTGGTAGTGTTTGGGGAGCTGAGGTTTGAAGGAGGAAGATACTGAGGTAAGGACTGACTTAATTTAAATTAGGACACACAGGCACACTAACATTAAACAAGTCTTTTGGCCAGTTTTAATGAGGGACAGCTGGAAATTTTCTCATTGGTGTCTCTGGAAACAGCTGAGGAACCTTCTGCAGCTGTCTGACGAGGCTTGATGAGGTCCAGGAACTCCCCAGCTTCCTCCCTTCTCCTCCTTCACTAAACTTTTTTTCAGTACATGTACTTATTTATTTATTGGAGCTGAGCTGGGAAGGAGAAGGAGTTTGATCTTTTCCTTTGGGAGACAGCAATTGCTCAGAGGAAGATGAATCATAAAGCATCGCTAATGGAGGGGATGGGAAGGGGAGAACTCTGGGCTGCAGCCATTCCCCAGGGGCTGGGGGGATTGAGGAGAGACGGTTTGAGGAGAGAGGGAAGAGGAGTTAGCAGGCCTGTGCCCTGAGGCTCTGATGGCAGACATGCCTTAGGTCAGATGTCCCTCTGTGTCAGAGGATTCAGTCAACCTTTGTCACAGGAAGAGGCACATCTGTGCAATAAGCAGCTCACCACAACAGCACATGTTTAAGAATTACTGCTGCTGCTTGATTTAAACTAGTTTGTTCAGTCCCACAACGGTTGTAAAATGATGAGGAACATGTTCAGGGTTCAAAACATTGTTAATTTAAGCTTATCGCTCTCTTGCCAAAAGAGGACCAAAGCAAGATGTCGAACTTACAGAGGAGCAGTGAGCCAGGTTCCTCACTGCCCTGCACTGAGTCAGACTCCATACAGCGTTTCCTTCGGTGCCTTCCAGTCCTCATCCACTTTGTCTCCCATTCTATTTACCATTGTGTAAAGTCAGTGTAATTCAGTGGTGAATTAGGACCAGTGATCTCTGCTTCTAGGCTCTCTATGGCCTAATTTAATCTGTGTTCCCAGGCTTATGCTAGCTTCTCAAAGGGGCTGTCGCAAAAAAACAGTCGTGGTTATATAAACTGCTGAGAGAAATGAGCATTCTTGGAAGAAAAAGTGACAAAGAGGCAAGTGCTTGGTGACAGTCCCTTCCAGGAGCAGAGCAATACTGAATGTGTGTGTGCTAAATGAATGTGAGGTGGGAACCTAAACAAGTGTGTTGCTGTATGGAAGTCAAGTCAAAGAAACTTTTTGCTTCTAGTGAGCATTCCATAGAGTAGACTCATGAAAGGCACAAAGACCCATCACTACCTCTCAGAGATGGCCTTGAATCATAATTGAACTAGAAGTATCTGTGGCATTTAAAGCATTGCCATTTCAATAAGTACTTGCTTGTTTGGGGTGTTTGTGCTGCGTGTTTCACTGTGATGAGTCATGGTGTAACTGAAGGTACAACTGTCTTTTTAGGATTGTTGCTAGAAAGCTGGAGATTCATTCTTGCTTGGGGAATGTTATTTATTATTAGTCCTTATTTGCACTGGAGGTCAGTAGACAGAATTTCATAAATGATCCCAACTATCAGCTGTAACCAGATTTTTCAGAACAACCTGGTCACCATTCAGGTTTCTAAATGGATTTTTGGAAGTGCTCCATACCCGGTAGCTCCAGTCAGGTTGATGCCCCAAAGGCAGCTGCTGAGTGCTGAGCCCTCTCGAAAGCCCAGTCTATAAATTCTGTGGGAAGATAATCACAGTGTGGATTTGTAGAAGTCCTGTTCCCTCTTGCTTAATCCCTTGCACAGCTGGGCTGTGCTGAGTCCCAGCCAGCCATGTACCACAAAGCTGGATATTCCTAGAAGGTTCACAAAAATGACTGAATGGCAGGTCTAACTTTTCTTTTGTCTTCCTAACTGAGTTTTGGTTTCTCTCCAAAACTAATGCAGGTTTTGGAAAGACTGTAGGCCACCTTAAACATCCCCTCACAATGCAGGCAGTGTTACCCATGGGCTGCTTCTATATCCTGAGATGTTTGTGGGTCTTAGGGGGGATTTTTACTTTGGGTTTTTGTGTGCATGTGTGCTATTCCTAGGCTTCTCTTGCACCTCTCCATATGTATCAATTCCCATTTCCTACAGAAGAATCACAACCCAAACAATACCTTCCTGTTTTAGTTATTGTTCTCATATTACTGGATGAAGGGGTTGGTATGAATGACTTGCTGAGTGAACTGCAGAGTAGTAAAGCAAGTACTGACGTGCTGAAATTCTCTGCTGGACAAGCGATCAAGTGGCATTGGAGTGGTTGGTAAAAGCAGGGGAGGCAGATCAAAGGAAAGAATGAAAGTTGATCCCGAATTTTCAGGTAGTGTCCGTGCTTTACGCTGAAAGTTTCTCTAAGCAAATCCAGCACTTCTAGTTTGGAAATCTCCCAGAGAAGGGTTTTCTTGTGAGCTTTTTAGTGCTTGCTAAGTTCAGTAATTGTGCAAACAGTCTCTCTTGAGACTGGCTCTTGGCTGTCTAGTAGATAGGCAGCCATCCAGAAATAAAATTTAAACTGTATTTTATTGTCTCCTGCTCCTTCTGCCTACCGTACTGGACTCACTTGGAGAGTGTGCTTGGCTTTTGCCCTGTACCTGACATACACACCGGGTCCCTAGCACTACTTTGCTTGTTCCTTGTGAACCAGAACTGCAGCCTTATTAGCAATTCCCCAGTGTCTTGCTATCAGGCTCCTGGAGTATCAGGCTTGGATCTGGCATTCAGGGCTCCAGGAGACTGCATGAAGGTCCACAGAGCCTCTGTTGTTGGTGATAAGGAACAGTTCTATTCCCTGTTAGCCATTTATAGGCTATGGATAAAGTGGGGGGGGAAGTAATTACTGTGAGGCCTGACATAGTTTATAATGCTGTCTTTGTCAGATGATGTTGTTCTGTTATATATAATCATTAAATTATTAATCTGCAAGAGCTGTTGCACCTTTCAGCTGCCTTAGGTTAGTGGGAACTAGGATGGATGAGGCATGGACTTACATTATGGCTCACTGCTCACCTTCAGAGGAGAGGGTGTGCTACATCCTTTGCGGTTACCACCTCACATTTGAGGAAAAAGCTGCCTTTGCTGAGCTTTTAGTGCTGAAAATGGAATCAGTGTTTATATGTGCTGGGTTCAAGGGGAGGAAGGGGGAGGGACTGCAGCACCACTCCTCTGCTTGCTCTCCACAAAGCAGAAAAGGGCAGAGATGTTATTTTCCTCTGCAGTGTATTCAGCCTGGTTTCAAGCTGTCACAGAACTGCATTTTCCCCTTTAGGTCTGGAGTAGAAAAGAAAGAAAATCAAAAGGTGACAAAAGGGTTGGTAACTTCATTGAATAAGCTACAAAGAGGACCTGGAAGGCTTGGTGTCATCGAAAGGATGCTGGGTCTTAGAGGTTTCAGCAACCTGAGGTTACCTCAGAAACTGCTGCTCTGGGGACAGATGTCAGATACGCTGAAAGTGCCCTGGTTGTTGCTGGGGACAAGGGTGGGACTGTGCAAGCAGCATTTTTATGAACACAAGCCTGTGGTGGGTTCTGTGGCTGTGGGCTGTGCTCCAGGGCAAGGGAGATGAGCAGCCAGTGAACAAGGAAGGGTGGAGGTGTCTTCTGTCTGAGAGCTGCCGGCTGGGCAGGTCTCACTGCCTTATGCAGCAACAAAAAGGAACTTGAGGGGTCCATGAGATGGTGCTTCAGATGGAGACAGGCAGGAGGCAACGAGAGGGGGAAAAATGGAAATTTTTAGTTTCATTTTGCAATCAAAGATCGTGTGATTTCTGGGATGGCTTGAACTTCTGCATAGAAGACTCCAAATGCCTGGTTTTGTTCACAAGGGAAGAATTCCACATTTTTTAAATTATTAGTATTATTATTTTTAAATCCCTTCTTCAACATACGCAAATTATTTGCTTGGAACAGCAGAATATTTGGGCGGGGACTTGTTTTAGCAGATGTGTTGGTTTGCTGGTTTTTTCACTCATTAGTGGGCTCCCTCAGACACATAGGTTTTATTGTACGCTTTCTTTAAAGGGTGACTGATAGGGTTGAATGATGTATTCAGGCTCTTCCTCCCCCAGCTTCCCTCCTGCCTTTACAGCAGCTCGCAGAATATCCTATAGCACAGGCATTCACTGTTTCAGAATGGTGCTTGTGCCAAAAACTGCTCAGATCTGGAGCTAGAAATCACCAGAAGTGAGAGCAAAAGTTGCTGTAAACCCTAGGTGTGAAGGTTTGTGTCTGTGAACTGAAGCTGCAATGTTGAAAATGCTGCTCTGTAAATGTTGACTCTGATTGTGGAAGGCGGTGGCACATGCTGATAGCAGAAGACTGAGCAATAATCCGAGTGTTTTACTTTGTCTTTAAAGTGAATTTTCTGGCTTGACTTCCTTAAGCATTGTTTTTATGTAGTCTGGAGCTGCAGCAGTGAGATCTTTAGCTCACGGCTGAGCGCTGCCAGTCTGCACTGAACCCGCGGTGCCGAGGGGCACAGAGGGCAGTGAGCTGGTGCCTGTGAGACCAGGGGAAGCACAGAGCTTCTCCCAGCTGGGGTGGCTGCCACAGGCCGAGCAGGTCCTGCAGCCGGGGCTGGCTCCAGGTGGCTCCCCAGGAAGGGCTGTCCCGAGCAGGCTCCTCTGGAGGGCTGCACACCCCAGCATCCAGACCCAGCACTCAGGATTTGTGAGCACCCGATTTACTGCTGGGGCTTTAGTGCAAGCCACGCCGAAGTTTCATTGCCTGTAAAATGAGGGAATCTTATTTATCCACCTGCCACGTGTCCCAGTGCTCGTGGAGTGCTTTGAGAATAGGCCCTGGCTTTGTGTGAGCTGTTAGCATGGGTGAGTTCCCAGAGCCTGCAGATGTGTTCTGCGTCCACGGTGACTTGGTGTTGATTATAAGTGAAAAATCTCCTAACAATGGGTTGTAAATTCAGAGTTGGCTGTCAAACGTTTTATGCACCACTGTTGTTGCTGCTGTGTGACGCTGTTACACTTTCTTTGCAAACCAGCCCAGGCAAAACTTTGTTTAATCCTGGTTCTTCCTCTTTTTAATCCATGCAGTGAAGGGATCGTGCAGGTAACTGATTTTCCCTAAGATTTTAGGATCTTTTTGCTGAGCTGTGTAATGATCATACATGCCACAGCTACACGTGCAGCTTTGTTGTGGACATAATTCAGAATTTTTTTCTTATGTGTCTCAGCCTCAACCTATTTTTCATGTTGTTTTCCCTCTCTTTTTTACACATTTGCATTAAGTAAGACATTCAGTGCTTGCAGTGCCACTTTTCTTAGAAGTAACATTAATGGATCACTCTTGCTTCTTACTGTATCTCATGCAGAACTTCTTGCATTTTACTATTTGTTTTTTTCCTTCTGAGTCGTCATTTAAAATATATAGCAATGTAATACAATTTGTAGTGCTCTTTATCATGCAAATCTCCTAAGGCACCTTAGAAAAAAATCAATAAAATCAAAAATAAAACCAACTTAGTTCAGCCATGTGTTGAATTAATTAATTGTTTTTAAAGCAGAGCCAGGGGAAAAAGGCTTTTTTCACTTTCAGTATCTTTTGCTCGTCAGCTTTGTACTTCACCCCATTTTATTCATGCAACAGTCAGTGCCAACACGTTGATGATATTTTCTTGTAGATGGTAATGTAGATGTAATGTTGATCGTGCTCCTGCTCCCAGACCAGCATTGATTCTGGAGAGGCTGCTTGCTATTTTATCAGATAGCGAGGAGGAAAAGCTTCTGCTGAAATCGGTTGACTGTTTGATATCAGTGGGGGGAGGAAAGGAAGCCATCAAATTAACTCATAAAAGCTTTATTTACGATGAATGGACTTTTTTTCCCTGTCTGTCGTTACCATCTTGTCTGTAACCCAGTGACCCTGATTATCATGAAGCTGTTTACAAGGTTGAGGTTAATTGGATTTCTTTAACTATTTCCCAGAGCTGTGAGGAGCACAAATACACTGCTGTGGAGTTCAGACAGCATAGTGCAACCCAGTCTGCAAGGATACGGGCTTCTTCCAAGAGGAAGTCGTTTTATTCCATACTCAACTAAGTGCATAGCAGCATGTACCTATCATTTGGCATAATATTAAACAACACCCTCCTCATACAGATGTGTTCAGTTGCAACTTGTGTTTCCAATACACAAATTACATTTTGCATGTTCAGCAAGAATTGAGCTTATTTTCAGTGAGAGAGCCTTTGAAATGTGTTTTGGTTTGGTTTTTTTTTTCCTTCAGCTTGATAGCAGTTTCACTGGTTTTGTTTTTTTATACGAGGAATCATGGATAAAATAGCTGTGCATTGCATGGCTGCCTAAATAAACGAGACAGGAGGATATAGTTGGGTGAGATCAGGACAGTCCTCTTGCTTGGCTTTCATCTCCTCAGGATGCATGCTCGTTCTTTAATGGCACAACATTGCACCCTCCAGGTGCAATGCGCAACTGCAGGTCTCCAGATAACCCACTTGTTTTATGAGCTGTGTTTTCGTGAGCAAGCCTTCCGAATTTCTCCTTCAGGATTATTCACCCTCTCTTTCTCTTCCTTTTTCAGGCTTCTGTAGGCTCTGAGAAGCTGTTCTCTCCTGCAGCAAATAAAGGTAAGTGATCTGGAGAATTGCTTTCCTTATCTTACAGCAAGAGATTTGGGTTGTGAATCCGTGTCGTGCGAATAGCAGGACATCAGTTTTGCCAGAGCCTCTAGCTTGGCCACACACATTGTCATAAAGATCAGCTTTACAGGCTTGTGATGATTTAAGTTAAAATTTAGAGCTGCATTGTCTCAGTGTGGGGTGGGACTTCTTCCCTTCCAGTAAGATTTGTATTAAGTGTCTTGGAGAGAGGGATTAATGACAAAGGAGAATTCAGTGCTTACTATAGGGGATATGCTTCTCCCTCTAACACAATCAAATCCTCATTTCTTTCAAACAAATCAGTATTTCAGTGCTGTCTGTGTCATCCTGTGCACACGGAGCCCACAGAGCATTTGTGCTTGTACATTGTGGTTCTCCAGGACACGGTGGAGGGTGCTCAGCGTGGCGCAGCTCCGCTCCTGCTGCTAATGACAGTTACCTGTGATAGGCACTGGGTGTTGCTAAGAGACTGCCTCGTTCCACATCCCCTTGGGGGGCACAGCCACGGATCTCTAAATACGCCAAGCCCTCTTCTGAGGGCTCGGCACAGCCATAAAACCAGGCTGCTCTGCTTTCATGTGTTCCCAGGGATCATCTCACTGCGATGGATACTGGGCAGAAATGCTGAATAAACAACCTTGGAGAGGGCAAGCTGTGGTACACGGTGGAAAGCCTTGTGCTGGGAATGGTTCCACTTTGCCATGCAAGGAGGTTTCTGTGGCTTCAATTGAATTGCCAGGGCTTGTGGCTGTCTCCAGCATCTTCTGCATTGTGCAGCAAAATAAAATCAGTTCACAGCAACAGTGGATGTTAGGGGCATGCAAATACCCCAAAGAGGGGAGATGAGGCCCATCTGTAAGAAGTGATGAAATAACCTTCTTGAATTATTTCAGTGGGGCCAAGAAAGGAACAATTTACAGTTGTGTAGGAGTAGGTGCTGGACATGGAAAGGCATTTTGGTGGTTCTGTGCTCCATCACCTGGATCTAGGCCCAGTTTTTAGCTGGGTTCCTCAGCAGCAGTAACTATTAGGAATTCTCTTTCTTTCCAAGCTTTGCAGATTTTCAATGCCAAATGTGGAAATCGATGACAAGCCCATTATGTTATTACATTTGCAGATATTTTTACAAAAGTATGCAGCTTTATCTGGGGGAAAGAGGGAAATTTAAACAAATGGTGGGGAAGAACATTTCTCTTCTCTCACTTGGCTTGCTGATAAGGCAAACCAGATTGCCCATACGGCACTGCCTCGGCAAAACAAAACTCTTGCCATCCTGCATAATGCCTGGCCCAGAGATCTGCTGGAAAGGCTTATGTTGAAGCGTTAGCAGCTTTGTTGGCTCCTCCTTGTGCTGAAGCCCAAGATCCCCCACCCCTTCATATCGTGGAGCAGCTCAGCAACATGAGTTTTCAAAATACCTCCCTATCAGGAAGTTAAATGTGCGAATGCCTGTGAATTTGCTGTCTTGAAGTTTGTGTTCAGTGCTGTTTATATCCCTGTAATTTCAGCCTGTTCCTGTTTGCTTTAATGTGGGTGTAGACACTGCTAGCTTTGGGTTCAGATCGTGGCTTTTGTATCAGACTTCTCTTTTACCCTGGCCCTGTACCAGTGTACCTGGCTGTTGGCATGGGGTCATGGGCAAGCTCTCCTGGGGCTACCTCAGCGTTTGGCACTTGGCTTGAGAGGTGAGAGAAATTTGCCTCGGCAAAGATTTTGTGCAGAAACCCAAACAGTGCTAAATTTTACCCCTCGCCCTGTTATCACTCCCGCAGTGCAAGAGCCAGATTTGTCTCTTGCACATGCAAATGAACGCCGCTTCTACACGACCAAGCTCGGGGATGCCATATGGCCGGGAGAAAGTGACTTTCAAAGCATTGCACTTAAATTCCTTTTGTGAGATAAGAGCGTTGATTTAAGGCCGTGTTCTCCAGGGCTGGAGCCCTGGTGGCTCTGTGGGGAGGGGATTAGCTCAACACAGTTTCCTGATGGGCACACGCATGGTGTGGCACGTGCTCCTCCTCTCCCGTGGGCATTTGCACTGTGCCCTTCTTTTGTAAACACTGGCGGCCTTTTTGGAGAGATGTTGGCTAGCAAATGTGCAGCATCCATGCTACAGCTTTTATTGAAGGTAACCAGGCTTCTAAAACACATAAAGTGGATTCATTGTCTGGTGCAACTCCCTGTGTTCCCAGTTCATTGTTTGGTGCAACTCCCTCTGTTCCCATAAACTTTCCCTGGGGATGTGTTTGGCCCCGCGGATTTGCTTTATGCCGTCCTAGTTTATCAGCAGCTTAGCAATGCAATTAAGTATTAAGATAGGCGGGTTACGCTTATTTGAGGCTGGAACAGCTGTAAAATGTAACCTTTGACCGCGTTTGAGAGCTCCACAAAAGGCCGGGGGAGCAGCATCTTTTGTCTGGGGCTCTCTGGGTAACGTTTGCTTTGCCCCCTCCCTGGCGGGGCCGCGGTGGTGGCCGTGCTCCTCCTCCTGACACCAGTTCATCTGCAGCAGCAGATGCCCAGCGTGCATGTCCACTTCGGGGACCAGTCACTATTATGCTGCAGAGAGAGGTGTCCTGACCCGGGGTGACCTCGGTAGTCACAGCTGTGAAACAGGCTGAATGGGGCACTTTGAGCTTCCAGCAGAAGAGGAGATTAAATCTTCTGTGTGAGGAAATAATAATTAAAAGTAAGAGCAGAGAAGCCCTGATCTGCTCTGCTGACAGTCTTTGTTTTCTGACGCAGAAAAGTGTTTGTTTGGCCAACTTGTCACTGCAGTACAGAGTTACAAGGGCATTTGCTGCCGAGGGCCGGGTGTTACATCCTCCTGGAGAATAAATCAATAAACAAATAATAAAGGTCTGTTTGCTCTCTCATGCAGCTCCTTTCTCACAGGAATCTGCCAGCCAGCCCTTCCTTTTTCTGAAGGGCGAGTACCAGGAAAGGCAGGGGAAGCATAGGCAAAGGCCAGCTCTGTGTCTCTGGTTAGAGCATGAGGCAGAGGGGTGACGGTGAGGGATAGGAAGGCAGATGAGTTGTGGGGCTGAGGAGGTGAGAGGGATTGTCACCCCTAAGTCACTGCAAGGATCTCCTCCTGCCTGCACAGGTCATATTTTGAAGTGTGTGGAGTAGGGTAGTTTGTATTTTATGGACTTTGTTGTGTCCTCACTGCTGGCTCTGTCCAGCTGTGGGCTTCCCTTGTGGGTCTGGCTGGAGGCAGTTGAGCTTTCTTGCACCACTCCTTGCTCCAGAGCTGCTGTATGCCAGGGAAAGCAGGAGAGGTGGTGCCTTTGTACCACAATGGCCTTGCAGCTGCAGCCCAGGTGACCTGCTGAGTCCCCAGTGTTTGAAGCCAAGGCCACTGCGGGAGCGAGGGTGAAATGGATGTCTTAAAGGAGCTGTTTCTCTTGCTTGGTTTGATAGGTCAAAGGCCCCAGGGAGGAAAACCTCCATTGAAAAGTGGAGCCTGGGCAGCAGCCAGGGTTTCTCCATTCATAACCCCAGGCAGGCTGTGGGTGGGGAGGTGCCTGTGAGATGAAAGAAGTGTCCAGGAGCCCCCAGGGCATGAGATACCCATGGAGGAGGCAGACCTGCACAGCCACATCTGCCCTGCAGTCCTGGGAGGCTCTGGGCAGCAATGGGAGGGAGAAGAGCTCTGAAGTCTGTTGAAGACAGGGTGTTGCTCCAATCTCTGGACCAGAATCAAGCTGGGCACGGAGGGAGCAGTGTAATCCATCTGTCTGGTGGCACAGAGTGGCTGGCCAGGACCCAGCCCTGCCCTGGCTGTTGGGGGCTTGCTGAGCTCCATGCCTCAATTTCCCCCTCCTGCAAAATGAAGACTAATGCTTGTCAGCCAAGTGTGCTCAGAGACTTAATTAATGAATGTTTGTCAAGCGATTTATCAAGAGATCCTTTTAATGAGAGATTCCATAAACAGTGCAAGGCTTCATTTTCATGGCAATAATAAATGACAGTGAAAGTAAGTCTTATCCTTCCCCCACACATGCACCCCCCCAGGAAAAAAGATTGCTTACCCTCCGCTCTTACTTCTCCCTGGGTTTCTAGGCAGAGGGCTTTGAAGTGCTATCTTTCATCATGAACTGTACACATCCTCAAAGCTCTAAAGCTCACAGCCTGTGTCTTATCCCTCTGACAAGAGGGAGGCAAGCTTTCTCGGCATGCAGGTCGTAATTGTCAGCCATGGGATGTGCCACAGCCACCCGCCCCAGCAGGCTAATGCAGCTTATGCTTCTTTGAAGTTCCCTCCCTTTATTTTCTGTCCTCTTGACCACAAAACTGTGCCTTGGGCCAGCAAGAGAGATTTCTTGTTCAGAGACGACACTGAGCTCTGACAAGCACATCTGAACCGGAGAAGAACCCTTGTTCCTCTGAGATCACTGCTCCATAATGTTGTTGCCTTAAGGGGACTGTCTCTCCTTTTTCTCTCTGCTTCTTCCCTTCCTTTTTCTTATTCTTTTTTTTTTTTTTTTTTAAATTCAGCACTAAACTGTCACACTAAATCATTTTAAAAGCTGAAACTACAAAACCTCTAGTGTTGGACATGCTGTTAAAACTGATGGTTATTACTGTGAGATGGGGTGAGAGGGGAAAGGAGGGGCAGGGGGGCAGGGGCAGGATGGGAGAGCAGCAGGTCAGCTCTCCAGGAGGAACCTGTGAGTGCCTGGTGAAGCAGAAAACAACCTGAATGCAGCTGAGCTCAGAATACCGTGCTTGGCACAGATTTGCAGCAGCAGCACAGCTGAGAGGATGCTCAGCACTGGCAGGGGAATCAGGAGCCCAGTGTCTCCCAGGCTTGCCTGCTGCCTGCCTGCCTTGGTCCTGTCCCCCAGCACTCTGTCTCCAGTTGTCAGGGTCGGAGACTCCCTGTCTGGGCTGGGACAGCATCTCCTGTTATCAAGTCCACCTCTCCTTCAGGGCTTTAGCTTACTGTGCCAGGAGGGAGAGCTTTCCATCACTGGAAGGTCTGCACAGACAGAGCACACAAGTCTCACAGCTCCCGGTCAGGCAATTAGCTGTGTTTTACATGAGTGGAGGTCAGGAGAGATGTCATAAATTTCCCCAGTTTTCTTGCGTGGGGTCCACAGTGGGATCTGAGATGCATCCTGTCTCTTGATCTCAGTTTTATCCCCTTCTTCTGGTTGCATTTTGATGAGGTCACCGTCTTGTGCTTGATTACCTGCGCAGCCAGGGAGCTTGAGGGGGATGATAATTTACAGCTGAACCTTTGGTCAAGAGTCCACCATGATTACAGGCATGCAGAATTTTCCACAGCAACATCTGTAATAATAAATAAAAGAAGTAACGCATTTATTTAGATAGCAACCATATTGCCGTGATTTATACAGTGCTCAGGATGCTGTGCAGCTGCTCTGCTCCCCATGCTGCATCTCTTGTGATTTTATCACACGCTTACAAGACTGTGTTTTTCATGAAACCCAGGCCCTCAGAGGATTGTACCAAAATCTAAGATTTAATTTTATTATTTAGGCAAGACTTTAGTCTTCCTGGCTACAGAGAAGAGCCTGGAGCTTTTGATTCTTCTGTGCTTCAGAGCCAGCAGGCGGTCATAAAGAAGCCCAAATACTTTGGTTTTAACCTTGTTTTAAAGATAGTTTGTGATTTGTAAACGCTTCTGGGGTTGGCAATACTGCATACCGTGAGCTTAATGATGGATCCAGTGTGTAAGCCCATCCCAGCATCCTCTTTTTGAAAAGTTCTATCCAATTTTGCCACTACCAGGATGAGTGCATTAGCTTTCTTGCATATGTATGTGGATAATTATACAGAAGTCTGAGAAGGAGGACTTTGGTTTTCAAAAAGCATGGGTAACCAAGATAATCACCCAAGTCACAGGCAGTTACCCATGTTTCAAACCAAAACTAAACACAGAAAAGGTTTCCCCTGTTACCTGTTTTGTATGGATTCATTAGCCCAGGCTATAGCCATCCCTAGCTGCAGCAGCTGTCCGTGAAATGATGATGGACAAGCAAGAGACCGTTCACCTTAACCACACTGTCCGGTTAGCTGGGTAAAACTCAGACTGCAAAAGTGGATAATTTATTAACTTTGACACAAACTGAGTGTTGTGTGCCTTTCAGAGTGAGAGCTGCCTCGTGCAGGCCGGCAGGGTTTGCTTGCACCACTGGCCCTGTGGTTTGCACAGCCATCTCCGGGCTTCTCCCCTTCCACTGAGCCAGCATAGAGCTTTCTTTGTAGCTTCAGGCTGCAGCCAGGAGAGTTGAAAAGTTGAATTATAAACATTTCCAGGCCTTCTGGTTGGTATCTTGTGTTTTGTTTTGTTATTTTAAGGATGTGGGGTATGTTGCTGCATTCCTGTCAGTGGGATTAGAATGAATAGAAGCAATACTGTAGGAGATAAAATGTGTTTAATTATTTATTTGAGAATTACAGACTGAAATTGCTTTTTGATTTAAAGCTTCCAAGTCATGGATATGTTTTTGGAGTAGAGAGAAACTCACAGAAACATATATATGCACAATTACCTAGGGTAATGTAAGAAGTCTCTTTGCTCAACTGCCCTTCCTCCACAGAATTTGTTCATTTCCTTAAAGATTTTAAATTTCAAATGCGGCTTTGTTAAGTATCACAGAAAACTAACAGCATGCTGTGCCTTGCCCACCAAAACGTAAATAAAATAAATAAAGTCTTCGTTGTATAAATGTTATGAAGTGGGTGGTTTATTTTCTTTAATTATACTTTTTATTTAAAATAAACTATAAAAGCAAAATATTATATATCCTGAATGGGCCAGCACAAACTCATATTGATTGAGTAGGCACATTCTAGCTTTTCTCAGTTCGTGTAAAAGTAGATAAAAGGACCATCAAACTGTAAATCAGAAGAAAAAAATAGAAATTCCTTCCAAGTGTGTGTAGTAGTTTACATTGCCTAGGCTTTTAAAGGACGTTTTAAAGATACCATCTTTTTACTCCTTGTTTATAGTTTGTTTTTCTTCTTTCTTGAGTTGCAAAAGCCAACGGGTAAAGTCTCAGTGCTGTCTCCAGCTGCAGTCCCTGGTTGCATCTCAGCACAGAAGGATGCTGTAGGGTGGTGATGTTAAGAGCAGCAGTTGCAACCCCCACGGAACTGCTGGGTCTTCTCAATTCTGCTTTTAAAATACCTCAGAGACATGTTTTATTCATGGAAGATTTTGTAAAGCTTCGGTTTCTGAGGAAATTAAACGCTGGGTATAAACCTGATTCCTTCTTCCAATGGGCAGGCAATGCATATGAGGGGAGGTGTCTGGTCCGGGTCTGAGCTGTGCCCACCACATCCCCAGGATTCAGATCAGGCTTGCTCCTTGCAAAGGAGAGTCCTCGTTCTCTCCAGGCCCCCAGCCTGAGACTCTGCTCAGCCCAGGCTTGTGCTGGTTTTCCCAGCTCTCCGATGCCCGTTTCGGAGCTGCTCTCCACCCTGAGCTCTGTTCCTGTGTCAGTGGAGCAGTGTGACAGGGTACCCGTGGGCAGCTGTGCTGGGCTCTGTAACAGCCCATTAGGGGCTCCTGCAGACACAGCAGCCCCTCGCAGCTCAGGTCACCAGTGCAGAACAGGGCAGCCTGAGCATCCACCAGGGATTTGGCAAGGCGGTGCTGGTGCGGGGGGAGCTGGGTGTGACCCCGGGTCAGCTGGTGTTTCCTTCTGGGCAATCAATGAGAGTGATCAATGAGACCAGGGCGTGCTGTTTAATTGCAAATGGATCTGGCTACTCTTTTGTGTGCAATGCTGGCAAGGTCTGTAAGTCCCAGCAAGAGACTTGAGGAACAGAGGATGCTGTCAGCGTGTGACTGCTCCTCCTGCTCCTCTCACCGCCCCTCCAGAGACTGAGGCCTCCCTCCTGGGGCAGGGCTGGGGCTGATGACAGGACCCTGCTGTCCTGATCAGCCCGTAGCAGTTCATGCTGTTTCTGGTTTGAGCTTGGTTTTTCTGTCTTAGCTTCATTTGCAATCAGTGCTGTGAGTGATGGAGCTCTCTGTTTCTGTGCTGTGGGGGGGAGGAGGGAGGCCGGGTTCAGGGCTTGCTTTCAGCCATGGGGTTCCTGCTTTGGCTTTAATAACCGTGCACCATGTGCTCGCTGCTCCCCTCACCTCCGTGCTTCGCTGCCCATCCTTCCTGCTAACAAGGGCTGAACACATTCCCCGTGGAGCCTGTTAATGTTGCTGCCGAGCTGCCTGGGGACTCACAGCATGAGGCTTTCCTTCCATCTCTGCTGCTCCGGGCACTCAGCCCCAGCTCCCGGCCTCGGTTCAGCCAGGTAAAGCCATACTGACTCCATTGACTTCCCTCTATTTATTTGGGTTTACACCAATGTATAAGAGCAGGACTTGGCAGAGTGTTCATGTTTGCGTGTCTGTGTTTCTGAAAAGGATACTTGTTCTAGTTTGTTAGGTTTTTTCCCCAAACAGTAAATATTTTCTTGTAAATCGCTGGGATAGAAAAGTGACTACAGTGCTTTTAGTTTGTGTAGTTGCTTTAAATTGATGGCAAAGACTTGCAGGAGGTAATAGGAAATTAAATTTTTTTTATATTTTTTTAACCGTCCTGCAAAATTTATTGCAGAATTATATCCCCACTCTGGGATTCTGTCGGACAGTTCAAAAAGCCTGTGGAAAGGTTCTTGTTCACCATTAAATTTTTAAAGTTATTGAAGTAATTTTATGGAGCCCTATTAAGTTTCTGAAGAAACATACTGGTTTCATCACTAATAAATTCTTAAAGACTTATCCATAAGGGAATAGTCAGAGTTCCAGATCTCTCTCCAATGCAGTGGACATTAAGGTATTGCTGTGTTGAAGATATAGTCTTTAAAAGTATCAGCAAGGTGAGTGACAAAGCTGGAAGAGCCTGATTGCACCCAAGTACATCATCAAGCACTGTGGGGTGGTAGGTGCTTTGCCAGTCAACCCCACTGGAGTTTGCGTGGAGATTTTAGAAAGTAGAAAAAGGTATTAAAAGGTGAGGAAGAAGATTGCAGATACATCTATACAGATAAATCCCAGTGTGGTGTTAAACTTAGACCCTGGCATTTCTGAGCACCAGAGTGTTCAAGAGAGGTTGCAGCCTTGGAAAAGACACACTGCAGCCTGGGAGTCCCTGTGTCTCAGGCACTCATGGTGCTTGCAAAATAATGCCAAAATAGTGTGTTCACTGTGCTTTTGCACCGCATCCAGAAAAGCACACAGAAACTTCCTCCCAGTGAAAGCAGAGCATCAAGCTGGCTTTGTGCTTCACTTAGTGCTCACAAGCGCCTTTCATGTGTGAGTGCAGAGCCACCTGATGCACAGTGAACAGGCTAGGAGGGAAATAAAATTGTGTAATTGCCAGTTTCCTTCAATTCCGCTCCCTCTCCCGTTGTGCATAAAGGAGGCTATTTAAGTCTCAGCTGGAGTGAGGCTTGGTAATAAGCAGACATCTATGAACCTGCATCTGCTGCTGGTGTCTGCTAAGTTTGTTCTGTATTTCCATATTTATTGACAATTCAGTTTTGGGAGAGATCTCTCTAAAAACTCCATGTCTCATAGTGTGAAACCTGTGGAAGAAGAGTTTGTCTCTGCAGTCCCATGAATCCTCATGCTTGGGACATCTTGGGAAGTGCAGGACCACACAGCATCACCAAAGTTCACATCAGAGTTTGCCAACCCACCTCAAGCTGCATTGGCTTGCAAAGCCGGAGTCTGCTCCCTGGGAAGCTCTGGGCAAAGTAGGGTGGCAGAAAAGGGCCAGCCTTGTTGGGTGAAGCAGCTGACATTTCAATGTTCTCTGTGTTCTGTGATTTGGCTTCCAAACAGCTAAGCTGTCCCCAGCCACTTGCTTTCATACGTGGCTGGGGTTTTCTGGGCACAGGAGAGGTGCTCACAGTGCAAGCTCTGCAGAGACAACCTGATTTAATACAGGTTTAATGGCTGCAGGAAGAAATTTACAGTGTGAGCATTGAATGTTTATACAATAATGAACTTGTCATTATTTTTGTTATTGAACTAGTCTTTGAAACTGAGCTAGAAACATGCAAACAACTAGAATATGTTCATTACATTCTGTACTGATCAATTTAGTAACCAAAGTGGAGCAGGTTATTTTATGCCTTTCGTTGTATCAACAAAAATGTTCTCTGAGCATAATGTACCTTTTGGCCTGAAATATTTTTGTGTTATAGGCCAGTCTCTGGGCTTTTTATGTCATTCTAGGAGTATGTGCTGTAAAGCTGCCTTCAGCAGACATCTGGGGACTCCCCACTGACTGGCAGCACTGTGAGCCAAGCTTAGTCCTGAGGCCAGGGCAGAAAAGGGCCTGACTCAGTGGTTGTGAGCACCCTTTTGCCAGCCACGCAGGTGGGAGTAATTCAGAGACCTCTAAAGATGCTCCAGATGGCTCTGTGAGCTGTAGCAGGAGTTTAGGTGCCCCTGAGAGCCCCTGTCAGTCATCTCAAGGTTGGTCCAGTGAGAAATACTGCCTGGGCTACACTGCTTGCAGTCTCTCCCAGTAATACCATTGCTTCACACTAATAGACCAGCATGGCTTCATGCAGAGCCAGAGTTTGAAAATACTGCCAGAGAAGCTCTCTCCTTTTCTCTCATCCATTCTCTCCTCCCAAAGATTGAAGAGAGCTGGGTCTAGGTTTTTGGCTCAGACCACTGCTTGCTGCATACATTTCCTCCACCAAATGGACACAACTATAAACCTCTTTCTGCATCATTTCCTGCAGGCCTGTACTAAACATGCCACCCAGGTGTCCCCGTGTAAAGCCACTTCTTGCTGTGTCTGCTTCTGTTGCTGCTGGCAGACTTGTCTTTGCATGCTCACGGCAGGGCTCCCATCACAGCGTGTTAATTTTAAACAAACAAAGGCTGCATTTTGATTTGGAAGGGACTTTCCCATCAGTTTGTATCAGAGTTTCTCTTAAAAAGGAAAGGCTGGATTTTGTTTTGTTTTATTTTCTGTTTTCCCCTCTTTTAATATGATCCCTGCAATTTTGTTTTCACTGAAATATTGACTGGCAGCATTGCAAATTGCCTGCATGCAGTCAGGAGCTTGCCAGCACTTTCTTACTCAGCTAGCCGTCAAGGTTGTGGATTCCACCACAATCGGTGCCAGGAAAGCTGTTGATCAAAAATATTCCTAACATCTGTGAGTCCTCTCCATCCAAATGAGATGTAGTTACATTCTCTTTTTCCCTATGCTCCTTCCAAAGTGTTGCTTCAGACACCTAGAAAGCCCTGGTTGCAAATCATAAGCTGATCTCTGTTTGATTTGCAGCTCCATTTCCAACTCTGCCTAAATCCAATATAAACTTCGAAGTGCCCTTCCCCCAAGCATAATACGTGAAAAATATCTGCCTCCAAAGGGAGAGCAGACGGGGCTTCTTTGCCCCAAGCATCATTTGATCCAGATGCTGTTCCATACTGTCCATGGCCACTGTGGCCACAGGCCAACAGGGAGGGTCTTGTGTGGGTGGGGAGGGAGGGCAGGGCACAGAGGAGGCTGCCAGGCTGCCCAGAGCCTCACACACACACACACACACACACGTGTGTGCACACACGACTCTGCCAGCACAAGGAGGGGACTGGGGGCGGGGGGGAAAAGCCTGATTTCCTTTCCACCCTGTTCCTACCACCACCACCAATTCACAAGCCAACTATTAAATAATTAACGTACCCAGTGGGGCAGGAGGAATCAAAAGCTGTTGTGTTCCCAAGTTTTCTCTGGCTCTGAAAGGCACAGCTCGCTGTGTATTCTGGCACCTCGGAGCGGGTTTTCCTCCCTCCTTCGCCTCCCCCTTATTATCCCGTATGTGTGCTGGAGAGGGAAGTGGCGTTCCCAGCCCAGCGGGGGATGACTGTTATTTCAGACTAGCAACAGGGGAAAAGGAACAGCCTGTTGCCTGATTGATGTTTGTTTTTTGTGGACGGACACCAAAGGTTCATTAGAGACGGAAGGTTTGGGAGGAGGGGGGCGGCAGCGGGGGAGACGCTCGCTCTTAAGGAACTATTGTACCCCTGTGCACTAACCTGGGCCTGCACTTTCTTTGACTTCTGTGAATGTCTCAGCTGTACCATTTTGGCCCTGGCAACTTAAGGAAAATATACACGCCACAGAGGTTCCAGTGAAAGCTCTGCGATGAGGGGGTCAGGGGAAAAGGAAGGGGAGGAGAGAACAATGCAGTGGGTTTTGCTGTAATTAATTTCAAATGTGCTGCTCATCTGTTCTCCTCGGGTTTCAAAGGGAACAAGGGGAGCTTGCAGGGCTTTTCCTACCACATCTGCATCTTTCCAGAGGTGGGCTTGGAAAGGCATCTTTCCTTCCATCTGTGGGTTTGACCAGTGTGGCAACGTGGAACGCCGAGGGCAGCACAAACCAATGCTGAAAGTGATGTGCTATCCAGAGGTGGAGGACAGGGAGAGGAAGGAAGGGTGTGGAAGAGCTTCTCTTCTTACCACACTGGGTAGATGAAGCTGGAGAGACCGAGGAGGTTGGTACTGAGTAGAGCACATTTCTCTGCAAAGAGTTAGTAGTGCACGTTTTCTTAAATAACAAATGTTATTATATGCTACTGTTGTTGGTCCTGAAAAGCTTCCAGGTTTTGGTGCAGGTGAACTGTGTAGTTACAAAGTTTCTAAAGATTTGGGTCAAACTCTCAATCTCTTGCTGACTTAATGCCTTTGAAAAATCTCACTTCCTATAATTGGGTGCTAACTAATAAGTTTAGTGTTAAAGCTCTGGTATTATGGCATCTTGAGTAGAAATAGTTTCTTCTGATTGCTGTGTCTGAAATCTTGTCCGTTGGACTGTGCTGTATCACACACAAAACAGGAGCTTGGCATCTGCCATAGGGCATTGTCCTTGTGCCCTTTGCCTTCAGGTCTCAGTATCGATGAAGTCACACAATTGCAGCAGTAAAGAGAAGCAAAATGGGCCTGTTAGACTATTGACTTTACTCCCCTCAACAAGATAACCAGATGCTAATTTGATAGCACTATGAATCTTAGCCAGAAAAATCAGTAAAACAGAAACTTAAATTACACTAAATTACTGTTAGTGCTTTAACAGCTCTATTTTCAAATTGCTCCTTGCTTAGAAGCTTGCACTGAACCCTGGAGCTGGTGGATAATGACCTCTTGTTTAAACACGGGGCTACTTTACGATCCTTAGCTCTTAGAAAAACCAACCTCAATATCGGGCGGTGGATGTTTCTGAAGTTTGCCCATAAGGAAAACATTTCTGCAGGGTGATTGAAGAAAGTGTTCTCTTTTCTGGTCAGCAACCAATTCAGTGCAGCCACAACGTGCTGAATACCCCAAAGGTACTTGAGGTGGGTGCTTGTTTGTAATCCAGCCCTCTCCAGGATGCCAGGGCTGGTGTGTGACAAGTAGAGCGTGACCATCCAGTGATGAATGTTTCTGTGGTTCTTTGGAAGGGATGTAAATACTGCAGCGCTGTTCCAGCCTGTGGAGAGGAGTGTGTTGGGTTTTGTAGGCTTACAAACTAAATAGACTTCCTGGCATGGCCGTGGGGCTGGCTGCTGAAAAGCTGGTCAGTGATGGAGTTTCACCAAATGTATGTGCAGTGCATGGGGTGGGGTGGGCTGTGAAAAGGAAAAATTGATGTGGAGAACCAAAGAAATGGGGAGAAGCCCAGAGCTTCTGAATGTGTCATATCTGTAGAAGACTGCAAGGACTTCAGACCTTTTTCTCTATAAATTTCTTGCGGAGAAAAGGGAAATCACATTTGGAGAACATTCCAACCCACTGCTACCCCCTCTTTGTGGAGAGAAACCCATATGAGAAAGGAGGAAGAGCTGAGTCAAGTCCAGGTTTAATTTCCTGGTCCTCCTCCATAGGAAGAAATATCCCTTCCTTTTAACTCTTGAACAAACAACTGCATTGGCCACATCATAGTGTAGTATCCCTTAGATCACATCCAGATAAACCTGAATTCCAGCATTTGCTCCTGGTCATGGATGTTTTTGTACCTTGTGCGTGCCAGCAAATACAGGAAAGAAGCAATACCTGAGGTCTCTGCAGAAAGCACATCTATTCCTCTGCCTCCTGTGCTTGGAGCTGGATTGCAGACCGTATCCTAATTCCCTGCACACTGGGAGCAGCCATAACAGCACTTTGGAGCACAGCAGGGGTGCTTTGAATTCTCGCTCTGGAGTCTTGGCCGTGCCTTTCCAGCTTGTCACCTCTCCCTTCATCAGTTTTGACAGTAAGGGGAGAAGAAAGGCGAATGGCAGGGCTGGAGAGGGGAGGTGGGGAGCGAGCTGCTGTCCCAGGGCTGCAGTTCTTTCCAGGAGAGCTGCTGTGTCCAAGTGCCACACAAAGAGCTCAGCCTTTGCCAGCCATGTCCTGGGGGTCCTTTCCTAGACTTCCTTACCTGTCAAGTAGAAGGCAAGAGATTAAGGTACATTGTTCACCTCAGTATATGGTGATGTTTCTCTCCAAGGCTGAGGATCAGAAACTTACTGTAAGGGAGAGTTTTGCTAAAGAATAAAAGCAAAGCCCCCAAGGAGGGTTTTGCAGGTCTGGCTTTTTGATCTAGCAGAAAACTTTGTTCAAACATTGGATGGTTTCTATATGTTTGAAGAGGATAGAGGCTTTTGCTGGTTTTGTAAAGCTAGATCTCAAAATCCAGGGCAGAAGACAAGCTCAGCCCTTAGCCTGTCCCACCAGGCTCTGCAACTGATGCAGTGTTTCTGAAATCCCCCATAAAGCAGGCAGAGCCACCCTGCTCCTTGGCATCCCAGGAGGCAGTGGGTGCAGGGACAGGCTGGGGTGTCAGGGGGGCACAGAGCACACAAAGCAGCAGGATGTGCCTGCCCTCTGAGCCACTCCCAAGGGTGCTCAGTAAAACCACGGGAATCGGACTTTCCCTCTCCTTTTATTACTTACAAATGATTTTTCTCTCCTTTGAAGGATTCCTACCACCTGTTCCTGTCAGCCAGCAAGATGTGCTTTAGAAGCTCATCTTAAAAAGGGAGAAGGGAGGGATGGGGTATTTCAGGAGCCTTGAACCACTGAGAGTTTGCCTTTGGAGATTCACGAGGGAAGAGCAAGAACAAGGAATGCTGTAGGGAGGTATTAAATGAGGCCCTTTTGTTTCACTCCTTGTAGAGCATGAAAATGCCCAAGGCATGAATACTCTGTTCAGATTATTCTTGAACATTTAAATGTCTGTTCTGGTAATTTATAAAATGAAGGGGAGGGAAATGCCTTACACAAGGAAGAAAAGGGAGACCTTTTCTGGCATCCAGCACTGGTAACTGGGGAATTGTTCTCTGCTGCTGTGGGAACAGGGGGAGAAGGTGGATTTATCTTGTGGATGCAGCAAAGCTTTAGTCCCCAAGAGATGTGGTGTGGCATTGGAGAGGCTGACTGCTCCCTGGGTGTTTTTTTCCTCCTTTCATGGTGGGGAATAGCCTTGCTTCCTTCCTGCCACTCGTGGTTGTGTTCAATCTTAAAAGAGTACAGGGTTTTTCAGAATCATGCAGCACCCAGCTTAAGGGGAATCTGGCTTTGGTTTGAACAAATTCATAGGAGAAACATATTCATTCAGAGCAGGTTCTCTGAGCCTCTGGCAGGCTGAGAGCTCACTGGGAACAGCCCTGCTCAGAGCCAGCCTCCTGTGAAACAAAGGGCTGAGGAGAGCCCTCTGAAAAACACGGGCATACTTACTGTCTGTGAGGGATTGTTTCATAATTTCCCCTGTTTCCCATCTCTATATATAAAATAATGGGTGCTCTGTCCCTCCTGACCTAATTTCTATTTGTGGAGTGACCATAAGGTAGAATGTGATAGCCCAGTCATTGCCATTAGCCATGAGCATAACCTGTAACAAAAGTGCTGTTGCTCATGTTTTTCTTGTGGCAATTGCCCCAGTGTGAGGTCCACAACCCCAGCATGGACCAGTGCTACTGTTTTTTGTCTTCTGGAAACACTGACAGAGCAAAGCAAATATAGGTCACTTCTGTGTTAGGGTGAGGAATCAGAAGGATGGCGTGGATTTTATTACTTTCAGATATTTGGGCTAGAGGCTCTCATGCTGTCAGAGCTGAATCAACTCTCAGCCAGTTTGCACGCAACATATGTGATAGATTTTGCCAGTGAATATGTTAATGTGGGAGGAGGTGGTTTTCCCTGAAACCAACTGCTGGCACTTTGGAGTGTTGTCCTCAAAAACAAAACCATATTGTGTCCTCAAAACCAGTGGCAGCAGCCCTTGAATTCTGCCCCTTGAGAGATGAAGCATTTCATTTGTAATCGTTGAATTGATTAACCATTTTGGGGTCCATTAGAACAAACGCATTTCTCCTCCCTGCAAGGATTTAGGATGTCATCTCCAGTTAGTTCAATGTGAGGAAAAGTACCTCAAACCATTGCTGAAGGGCTGAGATGAGGAACTGCATCATTGCACTTCCCTGTGAGGCTCCTTGGTACAGAAGCTATAAATTGCTTCTTACTGTGCTAAGATTTCCTATCAGTTGCAAATACTTACTATTCCTGAAAAAAGCTTTCCCTCGTGCAGAGGGCAGCACTCCTCCAGCCTGTGGGATCTGGAGTTGATGGGGAGCCAGGTGGCTCTGGGTAGAGATACAAAGGTTCAATTCTGACTGCACAGAGAACTGCTTGAAAGGAAATACAGATATAATGAGTGAATGATTGTCTGCTGTGCTAATGTGGAGTGGAAACTCTCAAGAATTAGCTTAGACCCCACTTTCCTCTCCTAATGTGCAAGAATCTGGGAATACAAGAATTTGTCAAACTCGAGTAACTGCTTAGTACTGGACTCTAGGCTTGTTTGTGTTTGTGCAGTTTGGAAAAACTGTGACATGGAGAGGACTTGAAGAAAAAACTTAGAGTGAATTCAGTGGGATTGTTGGTACACATGGCAAACATGTAAAAACAAGAATATGAATTATGCAGCAATTACTGTCTTGGAAAAGTATCCGCAGGCTAAGCCCACATACTTACTTGTCTCTTTTCTTTCACCCAATACTGAAATGGAAATGTGCAGCAGTTTCAGACCAGACTCTTCCTGTGATTATCTTTGCAGAAGTCTGAGCCTATTCTTGTTTATTGCCCGAAACAGAGGTTAGATGTGGCAGTGCCTGCCCAGTTCCAGCTCAGAGGGTAACGTGGGGCTTGTGAGAGTTGTGGCTCTGCCTGGGAAGTGGGAGAGCTCAGAGCTGCTGGGGCTCCTGCACACCCCAGGCACCAAGAAAGCCAAATACCTCAGTGAGTAGGGCAGTGAATACTCTCCTGAGTGACTTCCTCACTACAGTAAGTGGTCTCATGCATGTCAGAATCACACGGGTTTTCCATGGCCTTGACAACCTGCTGCAGATTCCATCCAGCAGCCTTGTGGAGATGGCTGTGCTTGATGATCTTTGCAGGGCCACTGCAGTGGATGTAAAGGGACCCCAAGGAGTCAGTGGGAAGAGGAGTGTAGAGCAGACATTTGGGTTTGCAAGTGCTGAGTGACTGTTCCAGGTTTTTGCACATGCAGACTGGCATCACAGCGATCCGTGCTGCCTTGCACCCTCCAGCCTCGTAAGACTTTTTTCCACAGCCATAAACCCTCACACAAGAAGAGATTCAAGAGTACCTTTTCATTAATAGGGTGTGATTCCATTGCAAGGCACAGCACAGTGTTCCTCTGTTAGCTCTTACTAGATGCCAGATCATACATTATCCTCCAGCATATCCAGCACTAAAATATTTCCAGGATTTCTACTGCCCATTGAAGAATTCACACTTCATCAAAGGAGGAAGCTGGAAGGAGCTTTGCAGCTGCACTTCACACACTGAGATCATGCTGAAGGAGTTTGCCTTCTGCAGTGTAGTGAAGTGTTCTTTTCTTTCCCTTATTGCATACCAAACCACTCTTTCCTGTTTAGAAGGAAAAACCAATCATCCCTCACTTTTTTATTCTCGAGCTTTCTGCAAAGCCATCCCTCCCATGCTGTTGCATTCTCAAAGTGTGGTTCCTATTGAACCAGGTGGGACAGAAAAGATTTTTCAGAAGAAGCAACACTTTCCAGTGTGGGGAGTGGAAACACAATCACAAAAATCAAGGATTGAGAACTGAAGTGAGGGAAAGCTCCTCTGTTCTAGAACTTTTGTTATCAGTGGTTAATAAGTGTGATTCACGTGCAACACAGTCCAGATTTCTTGATAGTGGGCATGTTTAAAGGAAGAGTGAACTTTCTCAGTTTTAAAAAGTAAAAGGCCATCTGTGACTTCCTGCTGCTGTTTACAAACGTTTTTTGCCTGTGCTGTCAGTAGCTGTATTTATTCATTGCTCACTCTGTGAATTAAAATGTTGAGGCAGCTCCTGACATGCTTCTTCCAGCGCATCCTTTTGGAGTGAATTTTTGGTTGCCATAGGGACTAAATCCAAAGGGCACACACCATTCAAGTAAATGTTCCCTGATTAACAACTTGCAGCTTGTCCCTTAAATATTTTAATTATCCATGATGCAACTGGAAATGTTGTTGAATGTATCCAGTCTGTTAGTTTCAATATCTCAATTTTTTCTTAGATTGCCATTCCAGCAGCTCAGGAGCTGGATTTTGACCATGCAGAGAGGAGTGAGGCCTTACTGCTTTTGAGCTTGCAGGAAAAATCTTCCAGTTTCTCTTCATCTTGACCCTACATTCTCAACCAAGTTATGGAAAGAGGTGCTACTGCACAACTGCTAGTAAAATGGAGGGAATTGGGTAACAGCTGAACATGCTGGTTCACGGTAGTAATATGCTGCTACTAAATCCATGGGAGGGATCTGCCTGGAAGGTGCCTCCTTGTGCCTGGGAATGAAGAGGGAGGGCAGTGGGAGACTGCAGGGGTTGGGGAGCTGCTGGTTGGAAAGCAGTGGCCCCACTTGACAAGCACTCGATCTCAAGTGTTGTTTTCACAAATTATGAGCATATTAGCACTAATGTGACAGCAGCTACTGAGCTGTGAGGGCTGGACATAACAAATAAACAAGATGGGAATTTGCCAATTCGTGCATGGTCAGTCACTCCTCTCGGTTCCTGCTTAGCAGAGGCTCTGTCACCTTGCAGCACAACTTTGCAGTCTCACAGCTCCGTCCGTAACAGCCAGTATGGACCTCAGTCAAGTTGCTGAGACTGTTTCTAAACAGTTCTATTTGCCACCCTTCAGGGAGGAAGAAAACTGTTGTTTGGGCTCTTTCTGCCTCTGCTGAAGTGGGGAATAGATAATCTGCCTGCCTTGCTTTGGTAAAAGCTGTCTGTGTGCCTGGTGGTGGGAAGCCACGGTGAGACCCCAGCAGTAACCCTACCCCTCTACCTGCTGCTCTTGTGTTGCCTGATCTGGTGCCATTTTTCCGTGCCAGCGGCAAGGGGAAGCAGCAGGAATGTGACACCCATCGTAGGCTGAAGGGTGAGGTATGAACTCATCGTGATTAGCTCTGTGGTGTGGGTCCATCACCACTTAATTGGCTGCCAATAGCTCCCCTAATGAAGGGTGATGGATCGGGCTCCAGGGCTGTGGGAAGGGGCCAGCCTGTCAGAAGCAAGGATGCTCAGGAAAACGTCTCTCACCTGGAAAGGAGGGAGAGCCAAGAGCTTGAGCGCAGGCAGTTCTTCTTTCCTTGCATCAGGACAAGCATCAGTTGTCTTCCAAGGCAGAGAGGGGGATTTCTGTGACCCTGCATATGCTTGGCTGGTTAGGGCAATCATCGGTTCCCAGCAGAGATGATCTGGTGTTTCACAATGTTCTTTCTTGCCTTTCTCTGGTTTTGGTTAGCAAGTGTGCTTTCTCAGCCAGACGTTGACTTAACTTCTCCAGGCTGGAAGATCCGAAAGGTCATTCGCGCTCCTCCGGAACAGTCTCTCTTTCTGATTTTACTTTAAATCATTCTTTGGGAGTTTGGAGCTCTCTGATGTCATTTAAAAAAAAAATCAAAACCTTCATAAGACTGTGCAGATGAAACAAAATTGTTGTCTTAGCCCACACAGGGTATTATGCAGCCTGGCAGATCCCTTCCTTGTAGCAATAAGAAAAGGATTTGGCATTTAACCTCTTGAAATTAAACCAGAGTGTGAACTTCAATAGTTCAATCTTATCAGGGCTTTGCTAGAATAACAAATTGTGAAAAAATGTAATCATGTCTCCAATGTGACCTTGGCAGATCTGCCTCTGTGATGTGAGAGATTAGGTAACTCTAAGCAGATGTCTGTTTATTTTGAAAATAATAGTTATAAAATCTTTCTTTCCCCAGTTTGTTTGCACTGCCTGTGAGGGATATGACAGAGAGAATTGTGGTCTGCATGGAGCTCTGTGTAACAAGCTGCTCTATTATGCTGAGCAGTAATTGCTCTTGGAGGTTTGAGTTATCGATCTATTGGTGGGGGTTCAATTTCAGTGTAAAGACCTGTGTTCATGATTTAATTGGAGTGATTAATAACTCACTCGCAGGCTAGATGGGAATCGATATGGATTTCAAACAGCAAAAGTAGTACATTTTCTGTGGTAATGTAGTAGTTGAGGGTTTATTATTTGCCCTTGTTTGCCTAATTAAAATCAAAGGATTCCTTGGTTTATAACAGTTCTGTCTGTTTAAAAGCTTACAGCTGGAGTTGAGGATATGTGCTTGCTTGCTTTCATATTGGGGGAGTGTCTTTCTAAATAACTTATTTACCTTGCTGCTTGTCTGTCACTCAGATTAGGTGTACAGTAGGCCATCACACATTAAAAAACAGAACAAGACAAACACAGCTTTAGTATACAACTACAAGAAGCTTTAGTAATGTTTTCTGGCCAGAGGAGTAGAGTGGCTCCTACGTCACTCGTTTGTAGGCATTCAGCATCTGCTTAGGAGTGGTGCTGAAGAGGTTTAACCCATTTGATCCAGCATTATAGCCCTGGATTAAAAAGCCTGTATGAAACTTTCAATCTCATTACGATGCCAGCATCCACAGTAGGTGATTTAGCTGCAAATCCAGTTCCAGCTTTGCATTGAGATATTGCCAGAAGCAGAATTGCTAGGAAAATGCAGTGTGACTTACTTCGGGGGGATTTGAATGGTGATCCTTCTTCTTTATGCTGTGGCCCCAATCCTTGTGTTTGGCACCCATTTTCATTCAGCTCCTGCAGCTTTGGTGTGTCATCATGCATGCTTACAGCTAACATGCCTCGATAGAGCATGGAAAGCTCCCAAATCTTTAGGAATGAAACATCCCATTAAAGAACCATAAAGCAGCAAATAGGCATCAAGTCCGTAGATCTTAAAGCTGTTGCTCCTCAGTTTCTGCAGGAGGGGGTGAAACCTTTCTGTGCTTCAAGCTTTCTCAACAAAGGCTCTTATCTACAGAGCTGGCTGAGGAAAACATTCAGTGTAGTGTGGTTGAATTTTCTTTTTGATTTGAGGAGTCCAGTAAGCTTTCTGGTGGACAGCAGATTCCTATGTTCAAATTAATCCTGGTGATGGCAGACCTTTTCTTGTTGATTAACATTCACAAACATCTTGGTATATACGTGAGCCACAGACTGAAAACATTGATCTGGATGGAAGTGTTTTCATTTTAAATGAAAAGGTGTTTCTTTAAGAAATTTTTCCTCCTGGTCCTGGAAGAATGCAAGTAAATGTAAATTTGCCATGCTTGATTTGTTGACTGGGGGAGAACTTTAATCATAGTGAGAGTGGGGGATGCAAAGCCCTTGAGGTGGTTAGGATAACCTGAAGCCCCAGAGGTGATGGTGACCCATATGGGGCCAGAGCCAGCCCTGGGGAGTACCCACAGGTTGTGTCTGTGGGGGTGCAGGAGAGAGGAACTCTCTGCTCAGCTGTGCTCCTAACACGGAAATAGTGGAGCATGTCAGCTCTTGGGAGTTGCTGGCTCTGTGATAAAAATGAGAGCTGCTTTCCGTGTCATGCCGTCATGAATATGACTTAAAGATATTTCACTTTTTAAACTTGGGCACTTTGGGAGGGAGGGCAAGGGAAGACACCTTTGGAAGTTAATTCTGAGGACCAAGCTGACAGCTTTTTGCCACTGTTGCTTTCTTCTAGGTTGAAAAGCTGAAGGCTTGTTACAGCCCCAGCATACAGCAATCTAGCAGGTTAAATGACTTGGGCAACACAGTTTATTAAAACTGGCAAGTGCTCGCTCCAGTTCTCTTCCTGATAGTCAGGGCTGCCTGGGAGAGTAATTGATAGTGGCAGCTGTTGGGAGGGTGTTTCAGATTGCGGCGGGGCGATGTGACTTGACAGACAGCTCTGTACAAATGAACTGAGTGATAGGGGACGGATCCAGAGCGGGCAGGGACGCAGCTTCCCCCTTGGTCTGGGGAATGGGCTGTGGGAGCAGTGCTGGGAACAAAGGCCGGCGCCTCGGCACTGCGGGTTCAGAGCCGGGCACAGGGGTTTGTGCTCACACTCAGCTGACTTTTCTCTGTGAGAAAACACTGTCATTTTTTGTGGAAAATCCACCAGGAGCCCGTGATGTTCAGAGGAGCCCATGGCACAGGAGAACATTGTTTTGACACAGCCTCATGTGTAGTACTGCTGTCGTGATGGAAACTTGGCCTTTGCTTCTCAGAACTGTTAAAAATCGTCATGTTGAACATCATGGACCCTTCCAGACTGTAGTTTAACGTGCAAGTCCCACATCTTTATGTCTTATCTTGAGCTGATTTGCATTAAAATAGGTGGAGGAACTTTGTGCCCCCTTTGTTGGGGAGCTTCTGTGCTGTAGCTCTGCTTGCCTTACCTTTGCAAACAGCCTAATCGCTTAAAGTCTTAAGTAGTGCTACCCTCCTAAAATGCAATGAAAAAGCCATTTATATAAAAGCAAAAGCCATCTAGGGATAAAGAATTAGCACTTAAATATTGATTTTCACTTGCAAGCACTCTAGCAGTGTCAGTGTTAATCGCTGTCAATGCAAAATGCTTTAGTCTCTCTTCTTCTTTTATGTTGCATATTCACAATACATTATGCAGCAGCCTAAAAGTTCAATTTAAAATAAAAGAAAAACCACAAAATGTTTACTGGCATTCATTTAGTTATTTCTTTGTTTTGACCTACTACTGTAAAGACCTGCTCTTCTTTACTCGTTCCCCTTGGTGATGCTTCAAAACTCTTCTCTGGGACTCATCAACTCGCTCTGAAATTCTCAGCTTCTTCCGTGTATAATTCCTGTGGTGGTGCTTTTGTAGCATTTCTTGCTGGAATATGGAGCAGGGTTCACCATAGCCAGTCTGGCCTGTGTCTGTTTTCAAGGATATGTACAGGGTGGATAGATGGGCTACAGATGGTGGTTGTTGTGTTTCTTGGGAAATTGCCATTGGTAAAGATGTCATTGATGGATGTAGGAGAGGAATTTCTTTCTCACATCACCCCATCACCCTTGCTGTTTGAATGCAACAAGGGAGACTGCAGAGGGAGGCTGTGGAAAGACGTCTGAATGACTCCACTTTTCTTTTTTTCAAGAGACAAAGGAAAGGCGTGCAAGCAAGATTAGATTATTTCCAATCGCATTGTACGTGTGTTGACAGTCCCCTTTCAGCAGCAACCAGCAGCTTGCAAAGAGCAAGAGGCAGGGCTGGAACTGCTGTTGCCCTAAGTACTGTTTGTATAACACAGTAACTGCTTATTGGAGTTCTCAAAGCAGCCTTTACATGTTTAATCCCTTGCACTTGAGCTACTCTTAATCAGCTTGAAAGCAAATTCCTGTAACAGAAAGGTTTAATTTGTGTCTGGGACTTTCTGTATTGTGCTTAGCCTGCAGTGCCGTGTAGTTACACACTGGCAGGCATGTCACCCTGTGCAGCCTTGGGGATGGGCAGGGCACAGTTATTCCAGTCACAGATCGGGAATTCAGGCAATTCCCAGGGTCTTGGCTGATGGTCTCTCAGCTCCGGGTAACTCCTCCTGAAGCACGCTTCACACAGTAATTTAAGCTGTCCTTGACTTTGGGGTTTCCCTTAAACTTCACCTCTGGTTCCTACAAGATTGACACAGCAGTAGCTAAAGCTCTCTGTGCTTTTAAAAATTGTTACTTTTTCTTCTTTAAGGGTTGAAGTTGGAGTTGGATGAAGCCCAAGATGTACGGAGGTTAACATTTTGCAACACTCCAAATTAACAAATTAGTCGATCAGGGAGGCAAGAATTACTAATTCCAGGTTGGGGTTTTTTCTTGTTAGAGCAGTTTCAGCCTTTTCTTGCCTGTCTCTCGCACTCAGTCATCATTCATCCCCGTGAGATCAAGACATGTTTCACTGTCTGTTCATTTAAGAAAACCTCTCAATGGAAGAAGTCCAAGGTGTTTGGTTAGAAAATAAACAAAAGTTGGCATGCTCAAAAGGGGTAGCGCTCAGCACGGTGGAGAGTGGCAGATGTGATCCAGCCTTCCCGTAGCATGGCTGGAACATGAATCATTACAAATGTCAGATTTCCTGTGAAGGGACAAGCTGAACTGACATGCGTTCAGGTTTAATTAAGGTTGAATTATTGGAGCTGACTGTCAAGTCTTAGGCAAATTGGCTCAGCCTGTTATCATTAAGCATGAAAATTACTCTAGGACTTGGTAAAAATAAACACATTTTTGCCTCTAGAACGTTGTGGTGGGGTCGGGTGGGTGTGTGTTTTTGTTGGGGCAGTTGTGCTCAGCTCCGTGGGTCCATCTGCCCAGGAGGGCTGGATTAGGAGCCCAAGAACAGAAATTTCTGAAAGGATCTCAATGCAACCTGATCCAGCTTGCACAAAAGCTGGAATATTTGGTTGCTTTACTTGGGATATTTCCATATGTGAGCAGCAGTCAGCCTGGTCAGAGCTTGGGCACACAGGAGTGTAGTTCCCTTTGGAGGGATATTCAAGCATCCTGCAGAGAAACTCCAGAGTCTGAGATCGTGATCAGAATGGGCAGCATCGTTCATTAAAGTCATTGAGATTAACTTTCTGACGGACTTCAGGAGAGATAGCTCAGAGACTTCCATGTGTGCATTGCAGCCATCAGGAGGAGAAAGGGCAAAGTCACCAAACACCAGGATTCTCCTATTCCTGTGTGGTGGCTAAGATTAGGGACTCTGCTCTCTCAGATTGTTTTCCCTTCTTGCCCATGAACTCACATCGTATCTTCCCCTTCTCAGTGCTTCTGCTTTTGTGCAACATGGCTGCAAAAGGAGACGAGATACACTCATGCCTGTAGCTTTTCTGGGGAAGGGGAAAACTGGCATGTGGGTACTTCCATTGCTGTCGAGAACAAAACACAAAAACATTGCAGTACTGCATGCTGAGAGATGGAAGTTGGCAGCAGGAATTAGTCATGTACCCTCAGTACTAACTAACACAACCAGGCTTGGCTGGTCACTTCAGTCAGCAAGGGAGCCTGAGCTTTTGCTTTGAGAAAATTGCAAATGAGAATTAATGCTGAAACCACAGGGAATCAATAGTTGCACGTAAAACTGGTCAAACAGCTGCTTTTAATGTGGGACTTTATTGATTTGTTTTGGATCTAATTGACTTTTTACTCAACTAACTTTTGTGGTGCCAGTGTGTTTTGAATATACACCATTAGTCTACATTGCCTATAATTACACAATATGAAGTTTAGCTCTGTAGGAGGAGGCCTGTTGGATGCAAAGAGCTAATGGGCTCTGAGGAAACCTATGCTCAGGAGTGAAACCCAATTGCTTTTAATGGGTAGCTCCTGAAAAATAGTGGAATCTACAGCTGTGAACACACTTGCTCCAAAATGCAGTGTGGGGAGCCCTGGCTTGACTAGGCAATGACAATTTTTCAATTGTTAGTAGTAAAATCTGAGGAAAATTTACAAGCATAAAAAATAATGGTGCACAAGAGTATTGAGAATGTGACTTTAAAAATAAATTCTAAATAGCATTGGAACCAAGTCTAGCTACATCTCACAACCAGGTTACCCGTGATGCATAAATTCATATTTGAAAAAGAAATTCACTGCAATGAGAGGCTTCTATTTATTGTAGAGAGTAATTTAGGATCTCCAGACATTTTGTCAAACCTGTGAAGATATATAAGGTGCTGGAAAGTACAGTGTTGATAGTACTTGCTGCCAGCCAAAACACTGGTGTTTGGAAAGGCTTCTGTTCCTGTTACTTGTGGGTTTGAGGCCCCAAGACCTCAAGACATTTTCGGCTGATAAACAGAGTTCATACGTTTCAATTCACCCTCTTCTCACATTCTGACTTTATACATATCCAGTGCTGAGCTGATTGATTGATGGATGAGGGAAGTGGTGCATTGGTGAGACTGCAAGCAGAGCCAGAAGCAGTGTGGGAAGCTGCCTTTTATCTCAAGGAAGGAGATGCCATCACCACATGGGCATTCTGGGTGCAGAACAGGAGCTGGTGTGCTGCAGGCTCTGATTCATCACTGTCCCCCTCCCATCTAGGGCCAGCACGGTGGCACTCAGGCTGTGGAAGTGGCAGTGGGGGCTCTGGCCTCACATGGGCTGGTTCACAAATGCTGGTCAGAGAGTCTGCACGGCCAGAATTAGCTCATGGTGTGTGTTGTGTGTTATTTCCACACCCTCCTACATCAGGAACTGGCTCAGTCCTTTGATGAGACGGGAGAATTTCAAAGGTGGAATTTGTTTGTGAGGGTGTTGGGAGCATGTTAATGAGTGTAGGTAGCATCTCCTGCAGGCAGCAAAATGCAGGCAGCCCCTGGCATGTTCTGGTGGGTGACAAAAGTGTGTCTCCTAAAAGTCAGATTCTGTGTGCACAGTGGGATATGTGTGTGTGTGTGTGTGTGTGAAACACACCGACAGTATTAGATCTTGTGGCCCATGAAGAGCTTTTCTTCTAATTGTGGGTTTGTGTGCACTCAGATATGTGTAGATTAGGGGGAAAAGGGAGTTACAGTGGGAATTGAATTGCTTTCATGTTGGTCTTTTCAGTTGTCTTCGACCTTTTGGATACTGCTTGATCTGAAATATCTCTTCTTTCCTCCCTTTTTCCTTTCCAGCCTTTTAACTCCTTGGGATGCTTTGTTTAGCTTAATTATGAAAAATGGCTGGGTTTGGCACCACAGAAGGAGCAATTCCGTATGGAATTCTCTCTGTAGGTGCATTTCGCAAGGTTGCAGCATTCCTGATAGTTCTGGCATGCTGTGCATACAGATGTTTGCGCTGTTTAGGGTGAGCAGGACTACATTTGGGTGCTCATTGAATTTCTGACTGGACTTTTCCAGCCCTCTCTGTTCTGTTCTGTTCTTCCACACAAGTGTGTGGCCAGGGGACAGCAGCATCACAGCTTCTCTGCAGAGCTGTCCCATCCTTTGCTACAGAGATCCCAGGTAGCCTCCATCCTAGAAGACAGGTGGGGTTAAAGTTTGATGCTTGGGTCACAGTGCATTGTAGCTGGAGCTGAGCCTACATCCTACGTGGGTTACCTTGAAGGAGCATTGAGAAAATGAAATGTCTTAATAATGAGGCATGTGTTTCATGATCAAGAAACTTTCATTGAGCAGGAAATACTATAGCAGTAACATGAGACATGTTCACACTCCTGTTGTACGCAACCTTGGGCCCCTGAAGAAGTCACAAAGCTGTGTGTTCTCTGTAGTGTGCATTCATTTAATGACAGCTAAGTCTCTTGCACACATGCTAAAAGTACTGTGGATTGGCCAGTCAAGGACAACAGAAGGACAGATGCAAACACACATCCATCTTGTAGCAGCAGTGCTCCCACGGCGCTCCCACGAGCTGAAACATGGCTTGTTTTTTCCCAGGCATATGTTCTACCGAGCAGAGAAAGAGACGCAAACCTTTCAGCATGTGCTTTGTTCTTTTTCTTGTTGCTCCATAAGGTCCCACCTTGAATGACAAGCCAGAAGCGAAAGCAGCCAATGTCCCAAAGGTGTCTGGGCTAGAGCGGAGCCGGGAGCTGAGCACCGACGTGCCCTTCGCCCTGCCCATCCCCAGCCCCCAGCCAGTCGCTGCCGTTGTGACTTCCACTTCCTCAGCGCCCACGTCAAGTGCCAGAGCAAGCCCTCTGCTGAAGAAGGAGCCAGTGATTTCAGCACCAGCACCACCCAGGCTCACGCCTCAGCCGCAGCCTCGGCCACAGTCACAACCTCAACCTCGGCCGCAGTCGCAGCCTCAGTTAATCCCTGACCTCCGGAGCCAGCCTCCGAGCCACATCCCTCCGCCTCTCAACTACCAAGTGCATCACCAGGTGGCCCACAACGGACTCAATAATATCAGGTAGGGGGAAGGGATGCTCACGTCACCTTCAGGCTGCTGAAGCTTGTTTCAGATGAGGTAGAAATTGCTGGGAGGAAAGGGGAGTGCTCGTCCAGGGTAAGATGGTCTGTGCTTTGGGTATTGGACTTCATGGGCTGTCTCCAGGCTGGGTTTTCCAGCTGTGGTGGATCAGTGCATTTGGAATGTGATAAATGAGGTGATAAATGCACACCTTCTGGGAGAAAGGCACGTGTTCCTTTCAGTCCTGTTTCAAGTAAAATTTTGCATGGTCTTGTCTGAGCTGGCTGGTTCTTGCCTTAGAAATTTAAGGTGGTTTGAGTTTGAGCAACACCTCTTTTCCATATTCAGAAATACTTCCGTTGCTCATGGTTATCGGGTTTTTGGCTCACCAGCATCAAAAGTGGGATATCTGTCTTGGACTCTGATCCTTGTGGGTCCCTTCCAGCTCAGAATATTCTGTGACCTGCATTGGAAAGCGCTGTGTCCCTGAGACCAGGGCTTCCATGTGGGCTGATAAATCTGCTTCAATCTGACATGTTCAGATCTTGCAGGAGGCTTTAGCTCTGCTGTTTAAATTGCCTCCATTCAGTAAGGAGGGTGGGTGAAAATGTTATGGATAAAATGTTTCTAGAGACCTGAATTTTGTCAGTCAACTGGAACTGGTATAGTCTTTGCTGGTACAGAAAACATGCTTTGCCTCCCAAGCAAGAGCTAGGCTAGTTTAAACAAGATGAGAGAACTGATTTAAAGCATAATATTTGACTGCACAAAGGTCAGAATATGAATACAGAGAGCTGCCATTAATGTGTATTTCACAGTATCCTGCATACTTCAGCTCTGTTGTGGTTTTACCTTGTAAATGCCACCATAGTATAAAAGGTGAATAATATTTCAAACTATGTAAGATCTCTCTGAGGTTTAGCTTGCAACAAATATTCAGTGTTGTGGGAATTACACAACTAATAACTGCATGATAGTGTGTTTCGTCCCACAAAACTTATATCTCTTGCAATGGAGTAATAATAATAGAAGAAGATGTAAAATACAAATTACTATGAGAAAAATTATTATCATGGTGTGCCTTTGCATGCTTGTGTGATTACAGCTGCACAGCACATGTGCAGCAGGGTCCCAGAGTCACTTGTGCTGTGCAGCTCTGCACACCCAGAGCAGCAGAAAAAGGAGTCAGTGTCACTGTGTCCTCTGGTCACAAGGACCCACATGGACAATGCAAGGTCATCAGAGGCTCCATAAAGGTGCAAGATCCAGCTGCCTCTGTGGCCTTCATCAGTACTCACAGATAGCTCTGAGGATTGTAGCACTGGAGGAAATGTCCCTCCAGAGAGCCCAAGGCCCATTCTGCCCTCTTGGAGATGTTCATTAAGATTCATTAACTGCCTCCACTGCCATTAAGACAAGCAAAAGCATAAGCCTGGGGAGATCAATGTTCCATAGTTGTGTTGTTTCTGGTATTTCTTGCACTGTTTCAGTCCTGTATGGTAACACACTCTTTCTCTCTGTCTGTCTCCCCTCCCTCCCATCTCTCTCTCCGCAGCCGGAGCAGCAGTGCTAGCAGTGCAACGAGCATCAGCCTCCCGAAGCACCTGCCCTTGTCTCCCCAGATTCCTCCTCACCATTCCTCCGGCCCAGCTCTGCCCCTCTCCATCTCTAATCTTGCTACCTCGCACTTCTCTCTCAGATCGCAGACCCAACACCAGCACCATCCGGCCATGTTCGCCACCCCACCCACGCTGCCACCTCCACCAGCGTTACCCACCAACAGCCTCGTGATACCAGGGCACCCTGCGGGTAGGTTCCCTTCTTCTGCCAGGGCTCATCGGCCGTGCATGCACTGGAGGGTGTTGAGAGATGGGCTGGCTGGTGGGCAGGTGAAATACCTTGACACAGACCCCTCAGTGTGTGCTGGAACTGTGACAGTGCTCATGAAACATGTAGGAGACGTGGACGTGCTTTACCAGATGAGAGATTGTAGACACAGCACTGTAGCTTCCTACAGGAAGTCTTCAAAACAAATTCTTAAAAAAAAAAAAAAAAGACCTGTTCAGGGCATCAGTTGTCCAGTGTAGCATTCCACTGTCATCAGACGTTTTTTAGATTACAGAGAAGTGATGCACAGTTTGCCATTCTCCCCTTCTCTCTCCCCTCTCCAAAGAAAGCTGCTGCTGTTAGAGCTGATGAGAAAATACTGTTTCTACAATTGTTCTAACAGAACACTGGAATCTCACTGAATCCCCTGCCTGATCCTTCAACCAGCAGCACATCCTGCTGGCAGAGCAGGATCCTCTGCCTGCAGCAGCACGACTGCTCTGTGCCCATGGCTCTGTGGCCTTTCAGTCTGAGTCAGAGACAGCTCAGCTGACAAGCTCTGCTGTTCAATTCTCACTATCTTTGCATCCTTTTAAAAAGTTTCCTTTGTTCACCCTGGCCCCCATTCTATTGTCACTTCTGCCCTAAATGCCCTGTTTATAGCTTATCCATTAGCCTACAGCTGTCCCTGGAAGAGACCCTGGCAGCTGGAGACTTCCCAGCAACTTTCACTTGCTGGGGCCTCCTTTTGATCTGGCATTTGACTCCACAACTAACTCAGCAGGGATTAAACAGGACAAGCATTTTGCAAAAAACACACTCTCTGTTTCCTATGAAGTCAGCTAAAGGAACAAGGAAACAGCAGATTTGCTGTGGAAAAATCTGATGGTCTTCTATCCTCCTTTTTTGCTTCCAGGAGCTAAATAATGTCTCATTATTTATAACTATTTCTTTAAGTGAAAAAAAAGAGTAGGGATTGGTCCAAAGTGAGCTCTGAGAACGATGATAGACAAAAGTGCTGTGGGTTCCCAGCCAGAGGCAGGACCACATCAGCCAAAGCTGGCGGCTGTCACGGGCCCTGGCACCATCTAGAATTTCAACCACATGGCTGGGAAGATGTTGGCAGCGCTGTGGGAGACCCATTCATTGCTTCCCCTGTTTAAGGCAAAGGACTACTGTGATGGAGACTTTGAAAGCATTGTGAAAGGAAATAGCAAAGTGCTCACTAAAAGCATGATATTGCAGTCACTGAAAGCAAGTATGTTTTCACCATTAACTTCAGGAGGTGCAAGATCAAGTGACCTATTCACATTCAGCAGCTTGCCAGGAAACAGTAACAGTCTTGCTTCTACTAAAAGGATTTCTCCTGCAATTTAAGTAGGAGAAGCCTAAGGTAGTGGAGGGAAAGGTCTGGGTGTCTAACCCTGCAGACAGTGAAATGCCTCTTGTCTGCACTATATGAAATGCCTGCAAAGTGGCACATCATAAAATCAATACAGAGTGCTGCAGAGCCAGGAGCTTCTGTTGTCATTCACATAAAACTTCCTTAAAAGCAAACAATATTGCTGAGCAGCCCTGAAGAACGAGACAAGAATGCACTTCTGGTGGCATTTCTTCCTTTTGAAACCTAAAGCTAATACAAGTAACTTAGGAGAAACCTTTGCTGGGTTCTGCCCTCTGCTCAAGGGCTGCCCTGATGTCGGATACACAGAGGAAACAGTGGTCTGTGTCTCTTCTCTCCTGCACGTGAGGGCACCATGGGCAGGAGTGATGTTTTTGTGCCATGCCCAGCTCGTGTGTGCTCACAGGACAGTGTTCCAGGTCCCAGGGGCTGCTCAGACACCCTGCTCCTGCTTGTGTTACTGTGTGACTGGACCTGACATCACTGGCAGGTACAAGAACTTAGTTCTGATCCTGACATTGCTCAGAGCCCCTCACAGAGCTGGGTTATTCCTTTGCAATTCCATCCTTACTCTGAAGCAGCCACTCCTCCAAGTGCCACACAGCTTCTCCAAACATCTCCAGGCCTTTCTTTTCCTGACGGAGGCCAAAGTTGTGGTAGAGGGTTATGGGCTGGAGCCAGCTGCAGATCTATCAGTCTGACTTCCAGTCTCTTAAAGAAATTGGATATCAGAGCACTTACAACTGCCAACTTCTTTTTATCTCTCCCTCCAGAAAAGTGGATTATCTTGATGCTAAGAGAAGGATTCGGTTTCTCTAAGTCATGCCAGATTTAAAAGCGTAAACACACACACACACATGAAATCATGCTCATATTCTTTAAAGAGGTTAGGTTTTGGACATAAGTGCTTTCAGCCTGTAGTTTTTTTCTTATTTGCTCAATCCAAGGAGAACCCATTAGAGACTCTTTTGCTCCAGTGCCTTAGGCTTCAGTATCACAAATATATATACTTTCTGCTTTTGTGTTACTTATTATATAGATTGCAGCAGTATGCAGTACCTACTCTTAGCAGTATATTTATTACTGAAAAGCAAATTACTTAGGCATCCAAAATTTGCTTTCAAATGTGACTTTGAATAGGGTGGAGGCTTCTAAGTGGTAGTAGAGACCTTGAAGTTCCCCATCAGAGTGCCTGTTTTTAAAGATCTTAACCATGTCACTTCAGAAAGTGATTGATTTAGACATTCTAATGTTACTGTTAAAAATTGAAGTGAAAGAAATCCCTGCAGAACATGAAATAAAACTTTAAAGTGCAGGTGTTCTTTTGCCCCTTTATATTCAGAGCTATAGTTTAAAGGGGTTGTTTCTGTGAAAGAAGTGGATTTGTGTAAATTCAGAAGCAAGTAGATCTGTCAGGACTGGGTGTGTGTCATCCACAGCTGGGGACACAGGTTTGTCTCCGCTTTGAAAATACATAACATGTTGGATGCTGATCCCTGTATGAAGTTCTTAGGCAAAGCCACAGATGGATTTAATTGTTATACCAGCAGACATTTTGGAGAAGTGGACATTGGTCCTTATTGCCTTCGGTGACATCACTTCTAAAGCACTGGTGTCCTCCCCTGCCCTGAACCACATTCACATTCAGTGCAAGTTGTTATTCCAGAGGAAGATGCTGAGAAGAGGCCACGTCATATGGTGGAACATTCTGTTTCAGCAGTCGTTGCAACCTTGATGAGATCTTGAGCCACTTCAATGTTTCTCCTCTTCCCACTGATTCCTCCTCTATTTTCTCACAGGAGAAAAGCCTTGAGGCAATGACAAAAAACAGGACTTACAGCCTGTTGCAAATTGAGGAAAGGACTGCTGCTATTTAAAATCTCAAAAAGCGCTTACTGCAAAGAAGGACTTGATTTGTAGGATGGATGTTTCTGGTCACTGCATCCATGTCCTGGGGCTGAGAAGGGGGGGATGGCACAGGGATGGGTGTCTGAGCAGGCAGTTTCCAGCCACCCAAACCCACGGGTATCTCACTGCGCTGCAGATCCTGTCAGAATTTTACCTGTGAAGTACATACGTGTCAGAGGTTAACACACATCCATTNGGGTGGGGCCGGGCGGAGTGCGAGCCCCGATGATGTTTTCTGCTGTGATGACTCATGGTGTTCTCTCTTGTCTTTAGATACCAGCCTGTTGATATCATTCAACCAACCAATCATGTATTGCCAGCCTCATTCGGGGATTCTGATTGGTACTTTGTCACAGGCATCTCTCTTACCTCCACCAATGAGTCCTCACGTAGAAAACCACCACAGCATGACCTGCAGAAACAGGGAATGCCAGGTGAATATTGACTCTTTCTCCTCCGTCTTTGTGGTACTCACAGGCCCACGGGCCTCTGTGTCTTTTTTTTTTCTCTCTCTCTCTCCTCTAGATCACGAACTGCTCAGGCAAGAGCTGAACAACCGGTTTTTGGTTCAGAGTTCGGACCGGGCCGCTGCCTCACTTGGCCCGGTGCCGCTGCTGAGAGCGGAGTTTCACCAGCACCAACACACGCATCAGCACCAACACACCCACCAGCACACATTCACTCCTTTTCCATCCAGCTTGCCCCAGACGCCGCTCATGCCGCCCTCTGCACCTCCCATGGTGCGTACCCCAGCCCAAAATGTGAGGATAAGTAGAGCATCTCTGGTCAAAAAGCCTAACCCACTCTTGTCAAATAAAACCCAGCCCTCTTCGTTTCAGCCAGGCGTGCTGTCCCTGCCCTTCCAACCTGGAGGCCAGCACTCCCTAAGGGACCCCCTTTCCACCCAGAGCCCCCACACCAAGCCTCCTGGTCCCCCATGCCTGTGAGCAGATACAGCACCCACGAGACAAGTCCAGAATCCCTTTAGTTTCCTTTTCATGTGTCCTGCTGTGTATTTCTATTCCCCCTTTCCCAGAGCCAGCTGNTTATTCGTGTCAGAGGGTAACACACATCCATTTTCAGTGTGAGTGTGTGTGTGTGCATCTCTCTTGACTGTCACATGCCCAGAGGATGAAGGTCAGTACTGCTCATTTTAGAGCGAGCTGTTGGCCTCCAGGGCGCTCCCCAGCACCTCACTGGTGCGGGAAGGTGCAGCTCCCATGAGCTGATGAGGTTTGTTCTCAGAGGTGATGCTGGCCCTCTGAGGTGAGGCTGGACCCCTGAGGCGTGCTCCCAGGGACACGTTGGTNTTTTTTTTTCTCTCTCTCTCTCCTCTAGATCACGAACTGCTCAGGCAAGAGCTGAACAACCGGTTTTTGGTTCAGAGTTCGGACCGGGCCGCTGCCTCACTTGGCCCGGTGCCGCTGCTGAGAGCGGAGTTTCACCAGCACCAACACACGCATCAGCACCAACACACCCACCAGCACACATTCACTCCTTTTCCATCCAGCTTGCCCCAGACGCCGCTCATGCCGCCCTCTGCACCTCCCATGGTGCGTACCCCAGCCCAAAATGTGAGGATAAGTAGAGCATCTCTGGTCAAAAAGCCTAACCCACTCTTGTCAAATAAAACCCAGCCCTCTTCGTTTCAGCCAGGCGTGCTGTCCCTGCCCTTCCAACCTGGAGGCCAGCACTCCCTAAGGGACCCCCTTTCCACCCAGAGCCCCCACACCAAGCCTCCTGGTCCCCCATGCCTGTGAGCAGATACAGCACCCACGAGACAAGTCCAGAATCCCTTTAGTTTCCTTTTCATGTGTCCTGCTGTGTATTTCTATTCCCCCTTTCCCAGAGCCAGCTGCCTTGACACACCAAAAGACACCAACCAGGATGCCACAGGATGGGGGGCTTCCAGCCCCAAACACTGTCCCCACAACTGCTGGGTACAGGGCACACCGTGCTGGCTTGCCCAGAGCTCTCAGCACAGTGCAGCATCTCATCCAATACCAGTTCTGTCCCTCTTCCTCCTGATACTTGATCTGTATTGATTTAGGCATTTTATTACTTGATTACATCAACAAGCACTAATTTGAGTGTGGCTGGTTCTGCTGGGAGAGATCCTCCTGGCCATGTAATAAGCATTTTGTCATTGAATTTGCTTGTAACACAATGGGACTTTGCTGCAGCTGTTACAAAATTGTTAGGGATCTGCTGCAAATGGATTTTGTCAGTACTTTAAAACACACTCTCTCTCCATTTCTGGCAATTACTTTGTGAGATTGAAAGCACTAGATTGAGCTTTTTCCCTCTCTCAGTTTCACACTGTGTCCAAAATGCAGAAACAGCCCTGTTTTAGAAAAGCAGCATTTGGGAAAAACCACCAAGGACTCAAGGAGCATAGTGTTTCCCACTTTCCTTTCCCACTGCTGACTGCCCAATAACATTCTTGGGTTGTAATCTGCTTAGCAGTGAGACAATTAAAAGCAATATCATCCACCCAAAATCCAGCCCCAGGTGTTTGCTCCATGTACTTGTGTGTAAACACCTTCCCTTCTCTGCTTGGTCTGTGTAAAACAATCCTGAATATTTTCTCAGAAGTCTCCTGTGTTATTTAAGAACTGTGATACCCGAGCTTGTGAGCAGCTCCTTCCCCTCCCACCCATGCCCATTGATGTCAGCCTTCAGACCAAAAACAACTTGCAAGGCTCTTTTGTTATATTTCACTCACATCTTATATTCCACTAGATCAGTCTGCTAATCCCAACACCAGAGAAGAGTGTTGAAATTACAGCTGCATGTGTTTGGTAATTTATGGTATTTACACTGGAGGGGACACGGCTCCAGTAATAACTGTAATTAATGAAATTACAAATCTACTCTCCTGCACATAGAGGAGTGTGAAACAGCAGCTGACTTGCCAAATAAGCAGCTTTTCATGGGGTCCTACAGCTCCCCTCCCTGCCTTCTTCCCCGTTCCCTCCTCCCCAGCAGAATGTACATACTGTTCAGAAATGCAATGTGTGTGTGCTTTGGGTTTGCTTCTGAGATGGTACAGGACAAATGGGGCACAGACTACACACATGGAGGTGTTAAAACCCCATGCTGGAATGGAAAAGGTTTACAGTCACCTTTTCTCTGGGGAACTCTCCCTTTTGCAGGGGAGGGGGAATATATTGAGATTTGTGCATCTAAAGTAAAGCCCTTTCCAACAGAATTTTGGTGCTTACAGGAAGCCAGGAAACTGGGAATTGGTATTGGCTGCCCCACAGTAGATTGGGGCATTGGGGTCTAATGGAAAATGTTTCTTACCTGCTAGTCTGTGATCTAGTTCAGCAATCCAGGTGCAGATCCCAGATCTGGAGCTGGAGCTGAACTTCCCTGTGTTTGGCTGCTGCAGTACCAGGACTGCTCTGTTCCCAGAGCAGGAGCCTGTTCATGCAGTGCCTGACACAGGGTTCTGCAGTGAGCCTTGGCAGAGCCCAGCATGGCCTGGGGGCTCCTCTCTGTTAGCCTGGGGAAATCAATCACCTCCCCAGTGAGCAAGTATGGAATAACCAGTCAGTTCTGCTCTGTTAAACACTTACACACGGGCCATGATTATTTGTCTGTGTTGAAATCCTGATGTGTCTGCTACTGCCAAAACCAAACTCACCTGTTTCCTTTTTTTTTTTTTCTCTTTCCAGTTTGACAAGTACGCTCCCAAATTAGACAACCCTTACTTTCGACATTCCAACGTGAGTGCTCACCTTTCTCCTTGGTTTCTTTGTTAATGGTTCTGCTTGCTCCTCTTTTGCTTGTTTTCAATTGACAAGTAGCATTTTGATCCATTCATTTCTAAAGCTCTTTTTCCGTCTTGATTTTTATGTTTTTTAAGGTACCGAGTTTTCTTTGGGCTTTTTTTTTTCTTTTTTTTTTTTTTATAATTCTCTGTCTCCTGCATTTTTGCTGCTGCGGCTCTGTATCGCTGTGCCTGGGATGGCAGGGAATGCGCAGGAATTGCTCAATCAGTGGTCATTGCAGTACCTTTGCAGCTGGTGCTTCTCCCAGTGCAGCAGCCCAGAGTGCATGGCTCTTTCACAAGGTTTTGCTCAGGTCACAGGAGTAAGTCAGACTGGTGGTTTCTTCCTGGTGCTCCCCACTGCTCCAAAGCACGAAAAAATACATGTTTTGGGACTTGTTAAACTGCTGTGTGTGCTCAGGAGAGGCCTAAGCAAAATTAACCCAGCCTACACAACTACAAGGTGGTGTGCATGTTGCCTGTGGTTAGAGTGCAGTGCAGCATCTTGTGGTTCCTTTTGCTTTAAAAATTAAAGCAGGTCACATTTCAAAACAGGATCAATTTGTTTGCAACGGCAGAAAGATGCAAAGTTAATGGAAAGTGAACATAAACCCCAAATTATGCTCTGTGCTTCCTGCAGTAGTCCACAATTTTTAAAGGCACACTCGTTCAGCACTATCTAGAAAATTTATCAGATGAGTGCTTTTTTTTCAAGTTTTGGCTTTGCTCTTAAAAATTTTGAAAGCAAATTTATCGTGTATTTTCACTGTGGCACTTGTTCAGCACAGTACTATTTTTGTGTGTGCCAGGCTTGGCACCTACCTCCATTATTGTTCAAGTCATCCTGTGACATAAGCATCTCTTTTTCTTTTGTAGTTCTTTCCAACCTATCCTCCAGCAATGCCTGGAATGCCACCCATGCTTCCACATTCAGGTCCCTTTGGGTCACTTCAGGGAGCATTTCAACCGAAGGTACAAACTTCTTCTTCTGAAGGCTTTGTTCTTTTGCTGGGAGAGAAACTGTGTTCAGAGTCTTGTCTCTGGTGATTTTGCGGCACATGATTTGAATAGCAGAAGTGCAGCACAGGGTTGGAAAGGATCACCCCGCACAACTGTGAGCATCCTCTGCACAAAGCAGCCAACACTTAAGCAGAAATTTTCTCTTGGCACTGCAGATCCTTCCTTGGAAAGGATGTAGTGGTTCACTTGGGAGGTCTGCTGAAACTGGAGGAGAAGCCTACAGCGAAGTGCATTATTTTGATTGAAATATTTACAGCTCATAATAGACCGATGAGTCCCAAATCATTTTCTAAATCTAATGGTCTGAGATTGCAAAAGATAAACTGTGTTTATTCCCAGAAAAAACAATAAGAATTTGACTGCACAAGTGTGGGAACAGTAGGGAGAGACTGCTGTAAATGGGTAGAGCAATTTGAAGGAGCTGAATTTTTATTCCCAGCTCCAACACTGTCTGACCTTGGGCAAGTTGCTTAAACCTTCTGTTCCTCAGCTTCCTCATCTATAAAGTTATCTCGCAGTGGGTTTTATAAGGGTTGATTAATGCCTGCAAGCTTCTTTGGGATAATGTGTTTGAAAGGTGCACTGCAGCTGTAACATGTCATTACAACTAGCACTGATTGGCCTTTGGAAATGTTACCATCATAACCCCCATTTTTTGGCAAATTCTGTGGTGTGCACTGCTTTTTTTTTCCCCCTCCCAGACATGTTCTTTTTATTAACTATTTTTAAATGTACCAAAACTGTTAAATCTCTCCAAATAAGAAATAATGAATTGTATCTACATAGCATTTGTTTGAAAATGGAGCATGTACTTCCTTTGTAAGGTGACATGTTCAGCTTCCTTACATGCCATGATTTTAGAGATCTCTTATCTTGAACTGCATTTCCATAGAACTCTGCTGCTGTGTAAGGAGGCTTGAAGGACCAGCACTGTAGCCAGGCCATCCTGTTTGCTTTTGGAAGGTGATTTCCATACCCACCCCAGGCAGGTCTGTGGGATGTGCTTCCCTCAGCAGCCTCACTGACGTCAGTGGAAGTCAGTAATTAGCAACTGCTGCAAATAAGGCCTTTTACAACCTTCCCCCTGAACTTAATGCTTTTGATGGAAGCCAGAGGATTTCCTCAGTGTCCATTGTATTCTTGACATTATTTTGTTTTAGGGGTACATTACAAACAGCAGAGTCTCTAAAATGGCTTTGTTCATCCTGAGTTCTGTAGGTAATGGCTGCAGGCCTGGAGAAGGAGCAGTTCATGGAAGCAGAGGGAGCAAGAGGGGCAGAACTTGGCCATCCCTTGATGGAGTTTGCCTGCCAGTGTTAATTGTTGTTACTCTTGCAAGGGATGCCAGGGAGTCCCTACAGATCCTGAGTAATCAGGGTGTAAATTTGATTTTCCAAGCAAAGGAGCTGCACGAATAAGGCAGAATTGGACAGATTTTGCTCACATGCAGCCAGGGCTGTTTTGCCATAAGGCTCCTTCCTGTTGATGAGGAGCTGCTGCTACACCAATGGCACCTTCTCCTGCTTTCCATCTCCTCTACAGAGCTCCACAGATCCCATCTCACTGTAAAATACCATCAGGCCAAGGGGCAGTTACATAGTGAGAAAGAAAAAGTGAGCACAGACCCTTTACATTTTTAAGCAGTTCCTAGTGCTGTTATAACTAGCTTTTAATTCATTTTAGTGATAGATACATCCAACATTTGCTAGCTTGAGTTTGAGCAGTGCAAGGTCACACTCTGATGCCATGGTTAATCACTGACATCATTTGATCTCTGCACAGTGCAGTATTTACATACAATCTAACATCTGAAAAAGAGAGGGATAGGTTGAAAAATGGATCTTCTGCTTTGGCACATTACTTTGCAGTCTCCCAGAGGAGGCAGAGCTGAACTCCAGACAAAGCCACTCCAGTCATGGTTACTACATCGTTCTTCCATGCTCTCTCCCTCCCAAGCTGTTTGACTAAAGCCTGCATAATCACTACAGACCTGATGATTTGGTTTTGGCACTCTGAATCCTGCACTTCTTGCTTTCCAAAGCAGAGATCTTGGTTTTGTTTTTCCCCTTCCCATGTCAGTTGCCTACAGCTGTGCGTGTGAGTCCACTGCACATAAATCCAGGCTGACGGTAAATTTCTCAGCGAGTTTCCTGAAGGCCATTTCTCACAAGCTAAGAACTTGAAAAGGTCAGAAGGATTCAGTTTACTTTGCTGGAGGAAGCATTCACATCTTTCTCCAGGGGACCAAGGGACAGGATGACACCATGCTATTAACATGTTGTGATCTTAAAGCTCTTGCCTGTATGAAAGCTGTAACTTATTTGCCACCTTATATCTACCTCAGCTGTCAGAGAGGCCCTGAGAGCTCCAGTCTGCCTGGGGAGTGCATTGACTTACCTACACTCACACACGAGAATTCGCTTTTTAATGAGTCTGGAAGTTACATAGCCTCAGACAAACTAAAACCTACCTCTCCTCCCACAGCCAGGATTATACTCATGCCTCGTACTGTTTGAAATCTTCTATAATTTGACCTAAACATGAGTGCAATAATCTCTTGGGGAGTGAGGTTTAACCCCTCTGCACTCAGCTGTGCAGAGGCACCAGGTGCAGTTGCTGTGGGAGTGGGAGATGGATGAATGCCGGAGTGAGGAGATGAACGAGTTCTTGGGGATCATCTAGGACAGGACAACAGGTGGGATCCGGAAGAGGAGGAGGAACAGGGATTCGTTCAATGAGGTGTTTAATTCTAGCTGGAAAATGATGGGGTAAACAATGCAAAGCTATAAAAGACCCACAAGCACCTTCTAAGGTTTCTCATTTTGCCTTGTCGAAGCAAATAGATGGGCTGTTGCTGGTTCAGGCGTTGTGTTACCTGGCCCCAGTCAGAGAGGGGCCATGGTCCAGTGTGTGGAATATGGAACTAGGATGCTCAAGTTATTCTGTTCTGACTGCTGTGCTGGTTGCTGCCTGGAAAATGGAGGGGGTCAGGCCACCTCTCTCGTTCTCTCCTACCTCCTGCCTGTTTTGTCTGAAGAATAAGCTTGGGGGGCAGGGACTGTCTCTTTCCCTGCAGATGCACAGCACAGTGGGGTGTGATCTCAGCAGGGCTTAGGGGTGCTACTGGAATACTGTTACTGCTGCTCAATAATAATAAATGACATGGTGGTTAAATGCTGTTGGCTGTCAGTAAGAGATAACATTTAGCACTAATGTAGCAATATGCGTGTTCAAAGCACAGTGCAAACATGGACTAATTAATGCTGTTAACATCAGATAGAGATGTTAAATGTACCACTGGTGTGATACAGTATTATTCACACTCTGTTCTTGTCTTTCAGACTTCAAACCCTATCGATGTAGCAGGTAGACCAGGCACAGTCCACCATACACTGCTGCAGAAGACTCCAGGGGTAGGCAACAATATATAACCTTCTTTTCAGCTTATCTGGATTTACAGTAAACACAGTGATTGCTGATAAAAAAAGGAGAGCAGGCTGGTGAGCAAATTTGCCTTCTAGACTGGGAACATGCGGTGAGGAGAAACGTTGTCTTTTTCTGGTGAGACGGTAATCTCCACCAGTCATGAATTCAAAGGGATGTATTGGCTTCTTTCAAAAGTCAGAGGAAAATGGGGCAGGAAACCCCTTCAATGTCTTTCCCCTAAATATTGCTTGGAGAGTAGTTTTATGTGCTCCATTTCAGAATGATTACAAGGTTCAGAAAAGCACTGGCACTGTTCAGTTGCTGGCATGAAGCTGCTTTGTTTATCATAAAATTCTGCTGAGTTTGGTTCAAGGAATGAAAGAGCAGTTTTAAGCCTTCTTTAAGCCTTTAGGTTTCCTGTGTCACAGGGGACTTCTCTGGAACATTGCTTTCTAAATGCTTTTACTTATTCAGAGGAAGGAAGTTCCCCACCTTTCTGTATATTGGCTAGTTTTAGAAAGACTGATTGTTTTATTTCTGCTTTTTCCATAGGTGTCAGACCCTTATAGGCCTCCAGTAAGAGTAAGTAAGGTTTGTGGGGGATTTTATATACATATTTATACACAGACACTTGGAATATTGTGCATGTGCTTTTGAAATTTAACGTGTTCAGTAGAAAATCTCATGCTCATCCTTCACTTAAGCCAAATGTCAGTTAGCTCTCTGCCACTTATGATTAATAACATTTACGCTGAATCCCGGCCTTATTTTGCATCCATTTATGTGCATTAATAGTTCACAGTATGAAATGAGGGTCACAGAAATAAATGACTGTGAGCATGGGCAGACATTCACCAGTGAACGGATTCATGGTGGCTTAGGTCAATGTGCTGATGTTCCACATAAACAGTGGAACAGTGAGTACCACAGCTCAGCTGAAAACAGAGACTTGTTCAGCTGTGGCACTGCTCATCCTGGGCATTGTTTGTCCCTACCCTTTCCCTCCCCAAAAGCCAGTAGCCATAATAACCACGCATGACTTAGCCTGCAGTGCAGCAGGGGTGAATGAACAGGGCTCTTTTCAGAAACACAACTCTCAACCATTAGTTGCTGTCTCTTAAGCATGGCATACTGTTCTTGGCTGCCATTCATTTCAATTTAGGAAGGGGGGAGTGCAAGTAGGAAAGAACAAGGCAGGATCTCAGATGTCCATGAGATGGGGAAGATATCCCACATTCTTCCTGTTTCCTTCTTAATTTAAACATCATCTGCTGCAGTGCAGAAGAAAATGTTGATCACCCATTGTGCTGTTTCAGTAATCAGCCTTTCTCATTGCTTAGCTGCCTGGCTGACAGTAAGGGAAATGAAATGTTCTATCTGATGTAGATTGCCAACGTATAAATTAATCTAAATTCTTGTGCTTTCCACTGCAGAAACCCGGGAAGTGGTGTGCGGTTCATGTACAGATCGCCTGGCAGATCTACCATCACCAGCAAAAGATAAAGGTAATTCAGATGGTTTCTGGAACAAAGCCAAGTCTTTTAGCTTACAGATTGTATTTGAGTGAGTAATGGGCAGGAAGCAGTTACTGTGGTGATTCTCAAGCTTGCCTGTATCGATTAACTAATACTTACACGCCTTTAACATATATTGTAGCAACTGTAAAGTTTATCTGAGGGCAAAGGAGCTGGGTGGAAGGGTGTACAGCCAGAAAGAGGGGAAGAAAGTAAGGGGGAGAGGAATTTCCCCAAGTCAGTCTTTTTTTTGACAAAGCATGCACGTTCAATGTCGTTTCCCTTCTGCATTAGTACCTCCTGCGGAGGAGGTAATGAAATGGCCGATGCAGTGAAGAACATTACAGAGCAGAGAGCAGGAGAGTAAATTGATAGCATCAGTGTTAGAGGTTAAGGGGGTTCCTGTGCTGCTGTGATGGTGGGCAGAGGGAGGGAGTTTAACACTCAAGAGGTAACAGGATGTAGGTACCCTGGGGTGCTATGGCAGGCTTGAGGCTCCCTATGGCAGGTGGAATAGCTGATAAGGGGACTCGTGTAGTTTTTTTTTTTCATAGCTCCTGCAGTAATTTTTTGTCCCATTAATGAAGGCTATTCTGTACTTAAGTTGGTGCCTCTGAAAGGGATGTGTGTCCAAATATTTTTATAAGCAAATACATAATCTTTAAGCTATCGATAGGCTTCTATGACCAAGGCGCAGTTCTCGCCATGGTCACTTCTACAGGGCAAGGATAAAAACAGCCTCTGAAGGAGCCTTATAGTTTTCTTCATCCTTTCCCCTTGCCTACACCCTGATCTGTCCTGGCTGCAGGAAGGGCAAAGTGTGGGCACGTCTCTCTCAAACTGGAGAGGCAGCACAGACGAGTCCATCACCCAGCTCTTAGGGCTTCTGTTGGCAGCTTTGTGCCTGCAGAGTATTTTTTGTCAGGCTGAGAGCACCGGCTGCTCCCGGGGTGCCGTGCACTGGGTTTATGACATTCCTGCTGCAGCGTGTGCTGGGGGATTGAGTGCTCCCTGCAGACCTTTCCCTGGCATGGGGCAGGCAGGCAGCCAGGAGGCTGCAGGGTGGGATGGCCCTGCAGAGCCTGGCAGAGCACGACCACGACTGCGCTGTGCAACCCAAGATGCTGCTGTCACTCTCACTAACGCTCCCTGGCAGGGCTAAGGGGGAATGAGCCTTGACTCCCTCTCCTGTTCTCCCATGAAAAAGGAAGTGTATAATGAGATTGGTTTTATATCATTTGACAGCAAATGCAGCTGGATCCCCACAAGCTAGAGATAGGTGGTAAACTTGACCTGTTCAGCAGACCTCCCGCCCCTGGGGTGTTTCCAGGCTTCCATTATCCACAAGATCTTGCCAGGCCTCTGTTTTCTACCACAGGTAAGGGGAAATCATTCCTTGTTGATTTAAAAATAAAAAAAACAACAGTCAGTGTATGTCATGCATGTCTTTACAACTACAAATGCCTCAAAAATAGAAGCAAGGTTGGTTCAAGGGGTGCAGAGACACTGCTGTGTGGCTCTGCCACCACCTCCAGTGCAGGACCCTCTGCACATCCCTGAGCTGCAGCAGTTGGCTCACAGTCCTGTCTGTGCAGCTGGTTCTTATGTGCTTGATTAATAGGCTATGGAGTGACTTTTTAAAAGCGATTTTGACAAAACACTTGAAAATGTTTCCATTGCACAGTATTGGAAGTGGCCCCGGTCTCTTTCTTGCTTTTTTATCTGCTGTGTTATTCTTCTCAGCTCCTTCACTCACCAAGTTTCTGTTTGTTTTCTGAAAACAAGGGGTTTTTTGTAAAAGGAAAACTTCAATAACAGCACTAAAAATACCACAGAAGGTGTATTTGTCAAGTGTTTGTTTTTTAAATAGAAAATTCCCCTATGTGTTACAAAGTTCAGCAAAGTCTAGGGCTTAAAATGGTATATTGAATTTACAAAAATCCCAAAATAATTAAATACTGTTTACACTAATCAATTGTTTTCCGATCTGTTGGAGAAGTAATTGCAATTATGCAATGAGGCAAAGGACAGTAACCTTCACTGTGTTCTCCTCAATGGCTCTGCCCAGGGGAGACTGCACATCTCACATGCTGACCTAGGAGGCCAGTGTGGATTCATATGGACATCTGTCTACCAAGTGCAAATGTTGTTTTTATTCAAGCTTAACTTTCCCCTCAACTTCTTCACTTTTTCTGTCTGTGTTTGAGATGCCAGAGTCTGCGTTCTGAATGAGCTGAATCAATTGAGGAGATGTAACTTAGCTCTTTATGTATGTAATTAATTGGCAAATAATGTAATTTTCTTCCCTAATGTCACTCTGGTTTTATGATGCAATATTGCACAATCACCCTAACTCAGTGCAGACATGGTCATATTTAGCCTTGGTTCAACCCTCCTGAAATTAATGATGTTAGAACTGTTTTGAACTCTGTCCCAAAAATGACAGAAAAGCAACAGATGAGGACCAAGCTGAAATTTCTGTGAGAATTGAGTTTCAAATGCACATGTCAGATAGCCTTCAGGTGCTCCACCAGTGCTTCACTCTGTCTTTCTGCTCTACCTGTGGATGGAAATTCTTAAGCACCAAATGCATTTCTACCACACGTAATCAGTTCTGGTGCCAGCTCTACATTGCAGGGTGCTGCCTTGTATTTTGGTTTCTATGAAGGTACTTTGATAGTACAAGGCCAAGATACTCATTGCATCTAATTGGATGCATAAGCACAGCTTATTTACAAACCTCTGGCTGTTTTTCTGTGGCAGATGTCTCCTTATCACTGTCCTCAGTCTGTCCTGTGTTGTCATTACAAGAGTCTTGATTCATGTCTGGTTTTGCTACTGAAGACTATTCTGGGCAGAATTACCCTAACAGGTAGAAAAGCACCAGTCCAGTTGGTATCTGGAGTTTTTTCCCTTAAAAGATGCAAGCATGGCTTGCTTTTCATTTGTAAAAGCAAGAGGGAAAATATTATGAAATAGAAACATTAAAGAAGGCAAACGAATGGAAAACTTTGAGTAGAGAGGAGCAATCTCACAACAACTTGCCTGTGAGTGCATTAATCATAAGAGCCATCACACAGTAAATCCAGGTAAAGAGTGCTGTCAACGTGAGCAAACACTGCAGCTGCAATACATGGAGGAATAAATCTTTTACTCTGGAATATCCGAGGCATTCTTTTCACCTTACTGAGCACGTGTGCAGTTGATGTGAATCATTGGTTCTGCTGCATTGCCTGGTTACTGGGGGAGACATAAGTTATCTTAGGGCCACCTGTCTCCAGGACGGATGCTGGGCTGCCTGGCAGACACTCTATTTAATAACTGCCTGACAGCCTGCAATGCTGCTCCTGGCTTTCTCCAGAGGATTTTTTATTATCAGCCCATGTAGTGGAGTTTGTAAGCCGTCTCCTTCGAAGGAATCTCCTATCCATTATACACCTTCTGAAATCTTAAAGGATTAGAAAGATGACAGTCTCCATCTGTCTTGAAGCATTGGAGCAGTCAGAATGTTTATAGAGAGGTACTAGATAGGTCTCATTGCCGTGGTCTCTCTTAAGTTTCTTCAACTCATTTTCTGGCTGCTTAGGTTTGAGGTGCCCAAGCTGGTGAGGGACACAGAGCTCTGTCTCCCTCTCAGGTTTCACAGTTTGCTCGTGTTCTGGACACATGAGTGTGTTTCACAGCAACCATCAGTGGCTGGGCTCTGTCTCCAAGGAAGGCCAGGTCAGGGACTGACCAAGTACCCCAGTGACAGGTGATACCAGTGCTTTTCACACTGAGGTTGCAAGCCCATTCAGATTCACATGTGCCTCCCTGCAAAGGGAGAAAATCTCTCATTTTCTGCTCTGAAAGGAGAGCAGAGTTTTCTGCATGAGCCTGGTCCACCTTGAAATACAGGGCAGACTTGATTGTTTCACCCCCTTCCTTCCCCTCTCCTCAGCCTCATGTAATCCAGCATGCTCAGCAGTGTCGTTCTTTCCCATGAGGAAGCATGGCACCATGGCAATGAGCAGTGTCTAGGAAAGGGAAAAAATACCAGGGGGGGAGCCTGTGGATGCAGAGACAGATGTGAGAGTGTAGCTGGAGCTCTCATGGGAGAGGCATGATTGATGTTCCCTGCGTGCCTGTCATTAACTAGTGTTTCATATAGACTCTCATCAGTCACTTCCAAGCACCTTCTGTCCGGGCCCATAACCTGGGCTGACCCTTTTTAATGTAAACATGGAGTAATGACTGAATATGTCAGACAAAGAGCTTGGCTTCCTCATTAGTCCAGGTGAGGAGCAGGCCTCAGTGCAAGGTCTCCTCCTGCCTCCTAGTGCCCCATTACAGACTCCTTGGTAGGGCTGTCAGGGAAACCCAGCCGAGGTTTGGGGTCTTCCCCTGCCTTTGCTGTTTAAATCTGGCCTTTGCATCCAGTTCTGGAATGTGATGGCCAGGAGCTCTGTGTATACAAGGAGTCACTTGAGCTAATAAGGGACCTTGTTCTCACAGGGGCGACACATCCAGCCACCACCCCTTTTGGTCCCTCACCTCACCACAGCAGTTTCCTGCCTACAAACCACTTGGCAGGTAAGTGTAAGTAACCCTGCCTTCACCTCGGTACCTCTGCCCCCTTCCTGGCTCTCAGTGTGGTCCTGCACTGTAGCACTAGGGGAGGGAAAGGCTTAAACTGCCTCAGGATCCAGAAGCTGGCCAGCTTCTCACCCCTGCCAGCTCCCAGCACATCCCCTCACTGTCCCCCAAAGAAGAGGGCAGTGCAGAGCTGTCACATCTGTCACTGCTGGGACACTGCACCAGAGCCAAAATCTGACCTGTAGAGTCCTGTGCTCCTGAATGTGCCCGAGGAAATGGGGGAAGTTTATGCAGACACCTCAGACAAGCCTCAGCTTAAAATGGGCTCCTCCTGCACCATTTTCCACCTATGAAAGGTCTTGACTAGGTTCTTTAAAAGTGTTCAGGGAACAGTTCCTGGCAAATAGATGTTCTGCACATTTTGCCAGCCTTTCAGTTTCCTAATTGGCAGTAAGTAGAGCCTGATTTTCTCAAATTTCCTCATTTTAGAAGCTCACAGGCAGCTCATTGCCAATTAAAGTTCAAGCTCTGTTGATTAATGTTTTAGTAACATTCATCCAATCAGTAAATGTGGCATGCCACATGACCTGGTAGACTTTTTTTCTCTTGCAAATACCCAGATTTACATCAATTCCTGAACATTCTGTCAAAATTAACTATCTCTACCAAGTCACTCAGCTACCTAAGATCAAAGAGGAAGGGCAAGAACATCTGTTTTAAAATAAGTAAATAAGCAAATAGCTGTTTGCTTAAAGATCCAAGCTATTTGCACCATTTGCCTTGATATTTTAAATGTGATATCTGTGAGGAAGTGGAGAGCACCATTACCTCCTGTAACATGGCAAGTTAAGGGCTTGAAAGGGACAGTCAAAAAGCCAGTGGGCAGGAGGAGGAGTTATTTAGAGATGACCAGTAAGAAAGAAAACAAGTACACTGGTAGGATTTAACCCATAGCTGTCTCTGGAGTGTGGAAGCCTGAGTTGCTCTCAGAGAGGAGCCTCTTCTGGTGATGGGTGCCTTTACTGGAAAAAAAGTGCAGAAACAAGACAATCATCTCCTCAATGCTGGCCAAGGGGCCTGCTGAGATTCTTCTTTCAAGGCAATTGCAATGTTTCTACTATTATTACTGATAAGGAAAGAGAGTTATAGCTCAGCAGCCACCCTAATTTCAGCTATTACACCTTAATTTCTAGCTCACTTCTGACTCGCATACAAAAGTTTATTACAGCACCTGTTTGCAGAGTGAGCACTGAATCCCTTCTCCATTTTAACATGATGGGAATTTTCTGTGCAAAGAACCTTGCAATGAGAAGGATCAGCTTAAAGTCTGGCCTAATCCTACTTGGATTCAAACCGTTAAGAAGGGGAGGGGTGCGTTTCATTCTCCAACATTCTTGGCTAAATGCCTGCTAAATCCCTGTTTGCCTTTCCAGATCCATTTAGCAGGTCAAGCACCTTCAGCGGCCTTGGGAACTTAGGCAGCAATGCCTTTGGAGGATTAGGCAGTCATGCTCTGAGTAAGTACTGGCTGGGTTACTGCAGACAAACATCCCTTCCAGAAAAGCCACATGCTAATATTTACAGCAGCTGGTGGTAGTTTTTAAAGAAGTTTAATTCCTAACCTCCATTCTCCTATCTGAAAACACTGCACCTAAGATTTCCAGGTCTCTGCGGTGGGAGCTTTTCTGCATGTCACAGAGATCAGTAGCTGTGCTCTGTGCCTCCTCACTGCTGAGGGCTGCTACCTTGTGTGCTCAGAGAGACACTGGAGCTGCAAAACCCCACCAGCTCTGGGACCCTGTGGGCACCTAAAGTAACACCCTTCACCAGCGAAGATGCACAGTGGAGCAGCTATTGATACTTCTCCTAATTCGTGTAGATGTCCTCTGTAACCGTTGGCTGAAGTTTAAATCACCTGTATAAAATAACTTTACTTAAAAACATGTTACCTGTAGGTGAAACATGCATGAGAGCCACACAAAAGAGAGCACATAAGTGAGCATGCTTGTGCATCTCATGGTGCAACAGGAATCAGCTGAAGATGGACAGAGGAAAATTGAGTGACTGTTCTGAAAAGCCTACAGCCAAGCTCTGTGTTTATACACACACATACATACCACCAAATAGTCTGGGTTCTTCAACAAAAAAAGTCCCTGAAGTCTCAGCTGCAGGCAGCTGATTGCTTGTAACTACCCACAAATTAAAGTTTCTGCCAGAGAGAGGAGCTGAGGAAAAATACTGCTTTTGTGCTGGAGCCCTTGCCTGGGGTGGGGGGAGAAGAGAAGCTGGGCATTTTCAGTAGTCTCTGAGTTATTGAAATGTACAAAGCTTCCTCCAACAACAGCCTTTAAAGAGCTGGTGGATCTTACATCCAGTGCTGGAATTATCTGTGTCCACTCACTAGCAGCTCCCCCTCACCATTAAAAAGCCTTGAAAGGACAGCTCTGGTTGTGACTAATATTGTGGAAAAATGTCTGTATAATGATTTGGTTTGAATTATCTTTAACTCTTCCTCCCCCTGCCATTATTCTAGCTCACAACAACATTTTTACTCACAAAGATGGCCCAAACCTGCAGAATTTCAATAACCCCCATGAGCCATGGAACAGACTGCACCGGACCCCGCCGTCCTTCCCAACGCCTCCCCAGTGGCCCAAGCCCACGGATTCGGAGCGGAGCTCCTCGGTGACAAACCACGACAGGGACAGGGAGCGGGAGCGGGAGCCCGAGAAGAGGGATCTTTCTCTGAGCAAAGACGACAGAGACAAAGAGAGGTGAGCACTCTGGGCTTCTGACCACTTCCTCCTGGGACTGTTTTTCCTCTATATTTTTTGTTTTCACTAAAATGTTGCTTGTCCTTAAAGCAGCTGATAGGCCTTTTCCTCAGATAAGCGCAAGTATTAGCAACACCAGAATAATTCCTCTATGCCTTTTAGGATTTGTCTTCCGTGGAAATGCGGTAACCCAGTCCCTGCTAGTAGGTTAACAATAAGCACCAGGCTGAGGAATTGAGTGTGTTGCTATGTTTTCAGTGTATGGTTGTGTGTTTTCAATGCAGCTGCTTTAGGATTGCTGTGTATTCTGAAATTGTGATGGGTCCTTTGGAGACAGTCATAGTTCTCATTAATGTACAGATATGCTGATGAATTCAAATGTTAGCTGGACATTAACGAGATAAAAATGCAAATGCCTGTATCTGGAGCAGTGTGCATGAATCCATTAGCAAAACTGATTTTAAAAAATTGCATTGTGGGCAAAGCCTTATTAACAATGACGGGCCTGTATCACCTGGGCTATAGTTACTTCATTAGCTCCCAGTTACATGATTTTGAAGCTGTGAAGCCCTTTATATTTCAGAACCCAGTTGTCTCCAACAGGCTACTTCTTTGTAGGCAATAACAGCCTGCAAGTCTTAGATGTGTGTGCTTGGCTGGTGATAGGGGTTCATAGTTTGCCTGGAGTGCTTTTAATGAGATCTTCAGGCAGTACCTGTGAACAAGATTATATGGAAGCAATAGGCTGAAAATCATCTTGCTTTACATGTTAAATTGTCTTACATCCTTGCACAGATAACGTTCAGCCCTTCTTGGCTCTAGTGGAATTCATTTGCAGACCAAGGTTACTTTAGTCTCAAGAGTGTTCACACAGGGGTTAACAGCTCTATTACATTTCTATTAATTTAGCTTAAGCTGTCCCCAGCATCCCTGTTTGGACATGGTTTTAATAAACCACATCCTTGACCAGCAATCAGGACTACCACAGAGGAAGAAAGCTTGGTTAGCAAGTGTAATCATAAGGGATAAATACTTACACAACTCCCCAGAACACCTCCAGCTTTCAGTGCTCAGGTCTTCCAGCTCTCAAAAGCAAACACAGCATAAAACTTAGGCATCAGTGAGCCTCTCAGCTGCATAATGCAGTTCTCTCAATCACACCATCATATTTTGCATTTAAAGTGTCTCTCATTCAGAGCAAAGTGCTTTTAGAAGGTGAGCATTATTTATTCCCCAGTTAAAAAGGTGGGATTAACTGTGACTAATTGTCTTGCTCAGAGGCAGAGGTGCAGTTGGAAATGTAAACCATTGTGCCTCTCTTTCCAAACCATGGATGTTGTCATCAAACCCCTTGTTTATCACAGCAGGTCCTCTTGAAACACAACTCAGTTGCTCAGTTACGTGGGCGATCCAAGGATGTTTCTCCTGAAGCACCTGGCTTACCTGCAAGAACTGCCAACAACAAAAGCTCCTGCAGCTCCATAGGAAAATCAGCCTCACCTTATGGCTGCTTCCAGTCAGTGAGGCTGACTTGGGAAGGCCTGCATACATTTCTGTAGGCATTTTTTGTGTATGTGGATCCATGTTTTAGGAAGGAAACCCAAGTTTTACAGCTGAGAAAGTCATTGTCTGGCAGTAAGATGTAGACATGAACACACAATAAGCTTTTTTAAAGAAAAATAAGATTTTTAGAATTCCTCTTTCCACACATTTCTCAGTGAAATGGTCTTAGGGTGAATATAGTATTCTTCCAGCCACATCCTCAGTTTAGTCCTACATTTGTGAACATTTAACTTCTTTTGTCTTTGAAGTAGGTAAAGGCAGCCAGTGCATGTCCCTTAGCACAACATCATAGCTGTAGCTGATTGCAGAGCTTTCCAGATCCTTTCCTGAGCAATCTCAGAATGTACAAGTGGACACAGCACTGTGCATGCCCAACATCAGGGGTGTGTTTGTTCACACATAACCAAGGACGTGCCTTGTCTTTTTACAGAGACCTCATGGATAAAAACAGACATTCGAACAGATCCTCGCCGGCATCAGCCCCAGTGACACACCAGATCAGCAATCTCATCCGCAGCAACAGCCAGAGCTCCAGCGATCCCATCAGGCAGGTCAGCCTTGGGGATAGGGAGAGGTCCAAGGAGCCTGAGCGAGAGCACCCTGACCGGCTCAGAGAGCCGCCCATTGCTGAACACAAGATCAAAGAGAGCCGTTCCCCAGTGAAGGAAACTCCAAGCCATGATAAGAGACCCTCTGAGGACAACACAAAGCCAGTAATCCAGTCTGTATCCCCATACAGCAAACCTGCACTAAGTGAGAGCCTGAAGCTTACCAATCTAATGAGCAAGGATATGGAGAGAAAGACAGAGCTTCCCAGCGACCTCCAGAAGATTAAGAATGACATCAAAGTCAAGGAGGAGAGGAAGGAAGACAGCGATGTGCTGGTGGTTGGGTCTGAGCCTTCCCAGCACTCTCGGTCAGTGGAGCATCCCCCACCGCCCACTCTCCATGGATTATCATTGCCTCACTCGATGGCTGCCTCCATGCCCATCTCCATGGGCAGCGTGCACCAGATGAACAACATGAATGTCCTGGACCGCAGCAGGATGATGACCCCGCTCATAGGCATGAACCCTTTGCCAGGAAGAGAAAGGCTGCCACATCCTGGATTTTCCTGGGACCCGATGAGGGACCCGTTGCGAGATGCCTACCGGAGCCTAGACCTGCACCGTCGAATGGACTTCCAGCTCCGGACGGATCCTATCCATAGGTTTCCTACCACCTCTGGCTTTTATGACCACGAGCGTTCCTACAGAGACAGGGAACCACACGACTACAACCACGAGAACCTTCTGGAAGCCCGCCGAGAGCAGGAGCGGTTGCGGCAAGTGGAGGAGCGCGAGCGCTTGCACTTACGGGAAGAACTTGAGCGTGCCAGAATGCACCACTTGCACTCGTCCCCCATCGAAAGCCACCTGGCACACGTGCCATCCTTCATGCCTCACTTGAGCGGGATGCATTACCCCAGACTGAGTCCATCCACTGCCATGCATAACGGGATTTTGAACAGGAACCCACCGACCGCAGCGCTGAGCGCGCCGCCGCCTCTCGTACCAGCCAGCAGCACCAGACCTGCCTCCCCTCGCAGGACTACTCCACTCACAAACTCAGAGTCCAGGGACTATTCCCCCTCTAGGAACCCCAAAGAAGTAGAGGCACGATAGTCCCCAACATTGAATTTTAAACTCACCTGTACATAAGAACAAGCAAGCAAACAAATAAACAAACAAACAACAACAAAAACACAAACAGGAAAAAAAAACAACAAAAAAAAAGAAAACAACAAACCTTTTACAAAATGCACTGCTGTAAACTTTTTTTTAAATGTAAAATTTGTAGAAGTTAAGCACATTTCCATAAATAACGGGGTTGGGGACTTTCCAACAAGAAGGTTGCTGAGAATGGGAATTTAATATATAGGTATTGATTTTTGGTTTTGTTTTTTGTTTCTGTGCTAAAAGAAAAATGAGTTAAAAATATCAAGTTTGTACATTTTTTCCCAAATGTGAGAAACATTTTTAATGGATTTGTATTTTTTTTAATTTTGTGCTCTTTATTCACTTAAAAAAAGAAGAAATTTTGCTTTTGTTTTTAGTTAAATTTGCATTTTAAAGGCCTCAGATCCTTAAGAAAGAAATACCCAGGGTTTCTTAAAAGTATTATTTATGGAAATACTGTAGTTTTACAGTCCACTGTGAGGTTCCCTTCTGAGGCCAATTGATCACTTACCTTGGTACTTTGGAACCGAAGTTACAGATATATATTAAAATATTAATAATAATAATAATGTACAAAACTGTTTGTTTTTTGCCTTATTATATTATGCAGAAATTTAAGAGGAATTTTTTTTGACTTCTTGTTTTAAACAAAAAAAAAAGAAAACAAACTGTAAATATTCTGTTAATATAAATGTACACCAATATTAAATTCTTAACATAGGTAGACTTTATAAAAATGGTTTCTAGAACCACTCTGGTTATTTGTTAACATGGTTACAACTCATACTCTTGTCACAGTCAGAAATTCTCACTCAGAAAGCTCAGTACGGCATATATACTTCAACTATGCAAGAACTCGGAGGCAGGTCTTAGTGGATGTTGGGGGGAGGAAGGTTTTAAAAAAAAAAAAATTTAAAAAAAAAAAACAACCCAAAAACAACCAACTCGCAACTCTGGAGACAGAATGGCAATGGCATGTGAACAGGAAGAAGGATGCTTGTGTTTAACAAA
>VZTZ01011609.1:190-90015 GCA_013400955.1 Drymodes brunneopygia | reverse complement strand
GAAATTCTGATATATTATCTATAGTACATGAAGACCATAAGCAAATGTTTGTTTCAGTGTGGTTCTGCCTTGAACTGCTTTTTGGCATGATTTATTTTTTATTTCCGATTTTACTTTTCATCCATATGTAAATTTTGCCATGTTTTACTTGCTGTACCATCCCCCCTTCCCTTATTTTATTTTTCAGTGTCCATGTTTTATATATCCTGGGCTTTTTCTCTCTAGTTAATTCAGCCATCCGCTACTATTTTCTTGGCTCTGTAACTCTTGTTTCCCCCCCCTCCCCGTCCTCCCCCCTGCACCCCCTGTAATTTTAAACATTCAGTTTCCTTGTAGATCAATGAAGATAAATACAACATTGATTTTGGATGAAAAAGGCAGTTGAGTGTTTGTGTGTCGTAGCCAGCGCTGTTGACTCGAGGCTAATGGTTTATTGACAGCTGGGAGGAGGCAGCTGGTGGAAGGGGCTGGTGCTGGGACAGGGCTTTGCTTCTGCCTGTGAATCCTTCCCAGCAGAAGGAGCACAGCCCGTGACACGCTTTGGAGGTCAGGATTTGGGTGTTGGGTGTGATGAGAGCAGAGCAGAGCCCCTGGCCCTGCAGCATCTCCACCCCACAACTTGGGGGCACCTCGGGCTCTGTGCCCAGGGCTGATCCAGCATCTCCTGCCAGGGGAAAGAAGGACAGCAAAGGAAGCACGGCCTGTGTGCTCATTTGGAGGGACCCTGCTGCCAGCGTCACCACGGGAAGGTGATCACCTCCAGCACTGCTCTTCACTTCCCATTTGCTTCCCCAGCCTTTCCCGTGGGCTGAGCCGTGTCTGGGGGATGGAGCCGTGCCCCGAATCCCTCGCACTCCGCAGCTGACGGAGCGGTGGGCGACGGTGCTTCAACAGCATGTTACAGCTTCTGGGTTTAGGTTTGCATGTGACTAAATTACTGAGTGTGAAAAAATAAAATGAAATAAAATAGCAGGGTCCTTAATCTGATGAAAGGAGGCTTAAAACAAAATAGGCATTAAAAATCAGCACCTGCTCTCCCCAGCTGAAATTGGAGGAATGTAGAACACATGGTGGATGTGAAAAGTGTGTTGGACTCAGCATTAAGATTCATAATGCTGGCTCAGGGGGATTGTAATTCTCCTGGTGCCAGTGTCCAACATGGGATCTTGCTTGACATCATCTCTAACCTGGACGTGCAGAAATGAGCCCCCTAACCTCTATTAGAGTCCATAGCTGCATGTTCCTAATGCAGGTACATGTGAGCAAGGAGGCTGTTAATGCAAATGTCAGAAAAAAATACAAAAATGGACCGTGCCCTTTGGAAGCATTTGGTCTGTGTATGACTTAAAAAGTGAGCATTAAATCAATGCCATGCTCCCCTGGCATTCCTGAAGGATTGCTTATTGCAGCCACCCTGGTGCCAGAAGAATTCATCATGACTGATGTTGTGGTGGTCTGAATATTAAAAGAAAATCAGTGGTTTGCCATTTACTGTATTAGGAGGCATTGCTCTCACGCCTTCAGAGGATGACCCATCAATAATGCTGCACTACAGTGGGATTCCTGTGGAATTACACAGTGTCGAGTATCAGTCTCCTCACAAAATGGTTCATCATGATTAATGGTATTATTACCTAAACAGAGAAACTAATTAATTCAGCCTTATTCCTTTAAGCCACCCCAGCTGAGCTGCCTTCTGCTAAAAGAACTGGTACAGAAGGACTTCCTGGGTTTTATGCATTTCTACCTCTGTTCAGCTTTCATTTTGTGCTGTTTTCACCATTTTTATTCTACTTTTGGCTGTCTCCCCAAAGACTTCCCTCAAGTCACCAAAAAAGAGTGGAATTTAGCAAACAAATGACAGTGGGTGGGAGGAAGAAGATGGGATTTGGAAGGTTCATTGCTTGCCTCAGGCAACCTGTGTTTAAAAAGATACTCAGGCAGGCATAAGGAGGGAGACCAGTGGTTGCACTTAAGTTACCTTTTGTCCAAAATGCCACATGCCCACTGGGGCTCCATGGCAGATGTGTGCACCAGCTTCAGTTAATGGGGGCCACTCTTGACCCAGTCAATGAAATAGACAACCAGAATATCATGCAGTGAAGGAAAAAGCCAATCTGTAAAGCTGTAACGAATCCTCAGATCACTTGTCAAAAATATTAACTGTTCCTTGACAAAAAGATCTAATGCTTCCCTAAAAAGCCCGCTTCATTGCCTAAAATAAGCATATGGGACTTGTCCTTTCCAGCCTATGTAGATACCATAAGTATTTAGTTAGCTGTTGGTGACCTGGAGTTAGACAAACAGAGGTTGATGCAGGGAGCCCAAGGACTCGGCAGCAGGCTGAGCTTCCACTGCTGGGTCTGCACCACCCAGGCCCAGAGGAGAGAAAGCACAAAAAGCCAACGAGTCAGGAATGCAATATCCTGAGAGCTTAGGGAAGAGCGAGACACACCAGCTGTGCTTCGAGCAGCCCAGCAAGTGCCAGAATGAAAGCAGAGGTAGATCAGTGCCATGCAGCTCAGGCTGGAGCCGAGAAACCGTCAACAGTGGGGAAAACAAGATTTGTGTTTTCCTTGGCTTGTGCCAAGCAAAAAAAGAAAAGGAAACCTTTCCCCTACCTCCCTCAGGAAATTCCTTTTTGCCCAAGTCTTAAGAAAATAGCTGTGTTGCAGTGTTGGGGGATTTTGGTAACGATCTTGCGAGAGGCCAAAATGGCATTGCCCATTACTAAAACCTGGGTGCCCCCATGCCAACACGCCTTGCAGAGCTCTTTGCTTTGGGGTGAGTCCAGCTAAGGAAATAAGGCTTGGGCAAACAAATTTAGCCCTTCTGCTCAAATCCTGGGGAGCTGGTAGCCCAGGGCTTAGCTCAGAAACCTGGTGCTTTGGGAAGAGCAGGGCAGGTCGTGGGCTCAGCCTTAAGCTGGGCATCACTGTGGGCAAGCTGCATTGTCCAGGGCATCTGCTTATGTCCACCTGTGTCCACCTGTGTCCAGGCATCCCCCTGCTGAGGCCACGGGTCTTGTGCAGCACCAAGATCAATACTCCGTCAGGAAAATGCCTTTCCCAGTAGTGCACTGTATTATGTGAAACTGAATAAAAAGCTAGGAGTGGGGGAAGGCTACACCAGGCCTAAATTACAGGCTCCCGTTTCTGAACATAATGGAGAAAAAGAAAAATCAAATTATGTTTTGAAGTTTAACTTGGAAAATATTTTTCCAAAGCCTTTGAGGGATGTGTGTGTGAAGTAAAAAGGTCGGCTCCCCTCATCCCAGCCCCTGCTGCTGCAGCACAGCTGGAGGCTCCCTGCACAGCGGCTGGGACCTCCTCGCAGGTGTCGGCAGGGCAATTTCTTTGTCTTCTCACAAAAAACCTTCTGCTCCATTAAGCTTCCCTAATTGCTGCATTTATCATCAGCCATTTTCTGCTTGTTCTCTTCCTCATTCAGCGAGGATGTGTCAAAATAGAGATCCACCCGCCGTCCCTGCGAGATGAAGCTGTTCGAGGCACCGGCTGCTCAATTGGCCGTTCAGCAGAAGGTCCCTCATTACCGGCTCCGCGGTGGCTCGTGTGTCACACACATCACAGCAGCCGGGCTGTGGTGGCCGGGTGTCAGGCCCTTTGCATGGAGCCTTCATAAATAGCTGAAAGGAGAAAAATACAGAGCTTATTTTTTGACTCAAAACCCAGCCAGCTTCGTCCTCCTCCTCCTGCAGCTCCTGATTGGAATTCACGCAGCGAAGTGCAGCTGCCCGCAGCAGGGTGAAGCCCTTCATCTCCCCCCAGAGCAGTTTGAGGAGCAGAGGATGGGTTTGACACCCAAAGGACATGGGGCCCAGCTCACACCCACAGCAGCCTCTGTCACACACCAGCAGCAGGAGGAACCCTGGAAGAAAATGACTGTGGCTCAGTGGGGCGGGCAGGTTTCTGCAGCTGCTTTCCAGAGGAGTTGCCATCATATACAAAGTCATAATTAGCTCTTCTGCAGTATTTGCTCACTTTTTTATCAAAAGCACTTTTGTTAATATATATTATTATTACAGGAAAAGGAAAAACCAGTCAAGACACTGAAGGAAGTGCTCAGCTTTTCAAAAATGCTCCGCTCCCTTCCACAGCCTCCCCTTCTCTCCAGCATTTCCAGCTGATGGAGGGCCAGAGCCCAGCGACGTTCCCCCAGACACACTGGTGGTGGTGGGATCACTCAGGAAATTGCAAAGCAGAAGAACTCTGCAAATCCAAATTCAAAGTGCTGGCCAGTGAAAAACAGTGGTGAGGAACTAGTTTGGGGAAGCTTTTAGGTTTCATTATTCAAAACTCTTTCTTTTCTTTTTGAGTGCTATAAAAAAGCCTCCTCCTGTGGAGGGAACAAAGGAAAAAGGATTAATTTTATGGGGCTTTTCTCAAAACTATGATGGCTCAGGATTTTTGGTTTGTTAATGGACATCTAAGAAACTACAGAGAGTGAAAAATGTCTGACAAGGGAACCTCATCTGAGGGGTGATTTGCACTAAGCCCCTTTGGATAGGGGAGGTGGTAGTACCATAAAACACACTGTTACAGCTTCCATTTAAAAGAAACCCACCTTAACTCCCAGCACATACCACTGGTGGCCCTGAAAAGGCTAAAAGCTGTGCTCTGGTGCCGTGGGGCTCTGCAGGTTAACCACATGTCTGCAGCTGGAAAAGCAAGGATTGAAATCAGCCCAGCTATTGAAGGAATTAATTCAGCTGGTGGGGCTGGCTCTGGAGGTCACGCACGGCCAGATTAGCCTTTCCAGGAGCTCAGCATTTTCTGCCATGTCCTATGGAGTTTCATTAGTCCAGCTCTTCTGAATCTAAAGGTTAAGCCTCAGGCACGACACAGCTACTTTGCTGTCAGATACAGAATCAATGCCACTTCTCTGGCCAGCACATAAGGGCACTGGACTGCCAAAGGCCCGTGCCCAGGGCACAGCAGAGCCACAGGAGCAAGGAGACCCTCTCCCACCTGGGTCTGCAAAGTCCACACTGGCCTGTTTGGACCATTACTGACAGATCTTGTGGCAAAGGCACAGTATGGTTTTTCCACACCCTGCCTCCAATGTGTTCACTGGATGACTTCACGCAGCCAGACATGGCCAAAAATGTGCCTCTGTGAACTAATGAATTGGTTTAATTGTCTGCCAAACCTGAGAGCAGCCAAAAGTAACAAATTAAAGTTTACAATCCTGTGGTCTCATTTACAAGGGGATAATACAGCAACTGTTTATTTTGTGAGATGTTGGAGTGAGTCGGGAGAAAATTACAGCCTCTATATAATATTAATAATAATCAACATCATAAAAATACTTTTAATAGGAAACACCAATGGTTGTTTTGCTCCGTTAACTTGCACTATTGTTCCAGCCCGTCTGGCTGCCAGCTCACAGGGCAGGGGGTGTTGATTCCCTGGGGGCCAAGCCAGCTCCACAGCCACAGCAGCTCAGCAGCTTTGCACTCAGTTTAATAATCGCTCTGGCTGTAGCACGGCAGCACCCATGGGAGGATCCACGGGGCCAGATAATGCTTCACAGGGCCATGGAAAGAGCTCCAGGGGAGCAAGGAGATGCCAGGATGCCTGGAAGCTCCAGGGAGAGTACAGCCGAGGTCCCCAGCCCAGAAGGAACAGGCTGCACAGGGAGGTGGGAGCAGCAGCTCTGCACCTTTTGGAAGACGTGTGAGCCACACCCTTTGCCAAGGGATGGAGGTGCAAGATCAGCCCAGATCGCCTCTGCAGCCGTGTCCCCAGGCAGGAGGGAGAGCCCAGCAGGCCCGGGGACACATCCCTGCTGCCCTGGCACACGCCCCGGGAGAACACCATGGGCAGCTGGTGTCAGCTCAGCCTGCTGGCAGCGGCTCCACTCCTGCTGCCGTGACACTGCCAGGGCAGGGCAGGAGCAGGAGCCTCCTGGGCTGGAGGCAGCCGGCAGCCCAGCGCTGTGAGCACGGCACAGGCTCCAGTGCCACACAGCGGGGCCCAGGTGAAGCAGATGACAACATCCTTGTACAAGGACAGTCTCAGGCTTTCAGCCTTTTTCCAGCCAGTGCATCAGAAGCCCCGGCTGCAGCTTCCCTTGAGCACAGATTGCCCAGCCCGAGCTCCCCTGGGTTCTGGCACCCCATTCACTCCAGCCATGAGCTCCAGAGAGGTGGGGGCTTACGACAGGCTCTGGGATGAGGGACAGTCCTAAAAATGGGAAAATTGCCACAACTGACTTATTTTTCCTGCAGAAGAGATGAGGCCCATGTGAAGCTCAGCAGCTGGGTGAACGGCTGTGCCGCCAAAGGCAGTTGAACGGGAATGCAAGAGGGGGAAAAATAAATAAATATGTCCGTACATCCCCATGAAATGAATCCCTCCCCATTCAGCCATTTCCCTTTATTTCTTCCTTTTAGAAGCAAGGTTATCGGGTCTAACATCACATCCAAACATTTCAGCACTAGCATTATACGGGATGCTCCAAGGTCAGCGCCTGCAGCTGTAAACTCATTAGTCTTGTCTTTTGTGAGAGAAGAAAGCCTCTTCATTCCTCTCTCGCCCCCTTCCCCCCTAATTAAAATTAAAGTATTTCCTGGCCAAAAGTCATTTCTGCATTCATTCATCTCAATTCTTTTCTGTTTGGATAAACCACTCTTTGGTACTCCCAGGGTGTTATGTATACAAACTATAAACTCTTAATGGTCCTGCAGTGTGTTATGACTGGCCTAAAGAGCTAAAGCAGGCTCCAAAAAAGTGGTTCTTGGCAACGCTGTGTATGGAGTTCAGGCTCATCAGTCATATGCAATTAGAGATTAAAAGTGCTTGATGGACTATAGGGGAGACCAGCACAGAGGGAGATTAGGAATGTAGGAGAGAAAAGGCAAACAAAAGCTTTTATCTCAGCACAGCAGTTGCTACTACAAAAGCAGCAATGGAAGGACAGTCCCCATTTTCCAGAGGCACCCATGGCCTTTCCAGCTCGAGGGCCCCAGCATGCCCCATCCCTGTTCTGATGACCACCCACATCTCCAGCAGGGTGGTGCAAGTCCTCAGGAACACCAGGGCTGGTGGCTGTTGCCCAGGGAGGGCTCGGCAAGGCCAGGCTCTGGAGGAGGCTCACACTGCTGCCCAGGATTTCCAGACCCCACTGCCAGCTGCCTGCAGGCACAGTGCCTGGCAAACCAAACCCCCCAAGCTGCTGGCAAGGGCCAATCTGCCCAGAACAGGGACACCTGCGAGACATCAGAAGCCTGATGGGTCTGTAGGGATGGAGAGGGAACAGTCGGTCTTCCTGTTAGAACAAAGGGGTGTTTCCTCATTAGGGTCCTCCTGTCCTGTAGGGGAGGTGGGTGGTTGGCATGAAAATGCTTTTGAAAGGTTTGTGGCCATTTATTTCCTGTTTTGCTGAGTGTGGGAGCCTGCTGCATGCTAAAATAGGCGATGGGGCACAGCAGCTCCCTGCTGACCATCCCTGCTGGGTGCTCACAAGGACAGGAAGGAGCAGAACACAGGTGTTGGCAAAGACTGCCTTCCCCTCTCCTTCCACACCCTCAGCCTATGCAACCTCTCCAATTCTGGGCAGGCTAAAAACACTTGCTAACATAAGATATGGGGAGACATAGAAATTATTTCTACCAGCAGAGAAATACTGGGGTTCGTAAACTGGAGGCAGTTCGTGCTTTGTGTAGAGGGAAGGTCTGAGCAGCTCTTCAGAGCACTGTGGTCACCACCATCTGATAAATTGTTTCTTACAGTATCAGGAGATGCAGGTGAGTCTTAGTACTTTGTGGCCTTCTTGGGAAGGCTCAGAGTGTCAACCCTGGCAAAGCCAGGAGCCTTCCCTTCTTTCTGTGCCCACAGCACAGTTGTGCTTCCATCCATTTGTTTCTCCTACCCACAGCGAACAAGAGAGCCATGGAGGCACTTGGCCTGCCCAGCCTGAAGGAAGGAGCTGACTCTTTATGGAGTTTCATTATAGAAGTCTCAATCAGCCATTAGAGGTTCATTTAAATGCATTTTCTTGAGCATTAATAGGATATGGTAGTGCATTCATAGCCAGCTTTCCTCAGGTTTTACTGAAAGTGGTATAAGTGGGTTTCTTCAAGTACTTGTGATTGCTCATAGCCACTGAAGTTGATTTGAATCACTTGCTACCAGGCTTGCCAATTTAGCCTGATAAATTGTGCTTTATTAAATGGGGGAAGGGAACAAAGCTGTGTTCTCCCAGAGAAGAAAATGCAGGATTTCTCATCAATGAAGAATGATTCCTCTCATCAGCACAGTCTGAAAAAGGCCATAATGAACCATTTGCACCTAAGAGCACAAGCCTTCAGTCTACTACATTCCTGATCGGTCCTAGTGCTCCAGGGATGATGGGCTCTGCCCAGAGCCAGCCTCGAGGGCAGGTAAATCTGACCAGCAACTCTATGTGCTTAGGTAAGAGTGTGCTTCTATCAGTGCTGCTTGGCAGTGCTCATCAGCCATCAGTGCTATCCTCTGTACAGGTGCCTTTCTGCTCAGGAGCACTCTGGGGCTGCAAACTGTGCATGGAAAGCGAGTCAACCCCTCACCCCAAGCATTAGTCCTTGATAAAGAAACAAACATATTTGGAAGGCTTTTTCTTTGTGTTGAATAGGAAGCATCTGCAGTACGGGAAAGAACTCTCTGACTCTGGGGAGCTGGTCTCACCCTCACCCACACAAGCCACTTGCCAGTCTACTGGTGATCACACAGGAGGTCATAGACTGGGGTTTGGGAGGGGGCTGGACTCCATTAATGCTGTCATGAGAGTATTGTTTTGGGTTGATGTTCTGAAATGCATTTTAGGCGGTTTCAAACCCGACCTCAGCTGCAACAGTGTCTGGGTATGCAAATAACGCACTCTGTTTGGATGCCACTGAATTTAGTGTTTTTTATATACTGCATAAGCACAAGGCTTTCAGGATCCCACTGCTCCATCAAGACTGGCATCCTGCTGAAGTGTCCCAGCATGCATGGGGCTGTGCAATCAGGTACCAGGCTGCATTTTCCCATCTCAGCAGGGTTATTAAAGCAGTGCTGTGTGACAGCCCCGTGCGCAGGCTGTGCGCGGCCCCGCGGGACCCCGGCGCCGTGCGGCTCCCGCTCGCACTCATGGCCTGATGGATGGACCCGTGTTAATGAGCTCCGAAGGGAACCACATGGAGCCCTCCTTGCTGGAGGCACAAGCCTCTGAGGGAGGGAGTTAAAAGGGGGCAAAAAGACCAGTAGAGAAAAGGGATAGACTCCAGATAGCTCCTTTGGGGATGTGAGGGTTGTGCTTGATTAAAAGCAGTGCTTTATGAAAATGTTATTTGCTATGCTTGGAAGATGACATTCAGTGCAATAAGAGCGTACAGCAAACCTAATATGGTCCCTGTGGAAAGGGCTGGGGTGTGGGCCTGGGAATGCATCCTGCCCTCTTATCTTTGATCCCTTCTCTGCAATAGCTGCGTTTTTACTCCTGGTGCTGGGAGGTTCCACTTTCTCCCAAATACGCAGGCATCCTTACTCTGTGCCAATGTGCAAGGAATGATGCGGAAAACCTCTTTGATGAGGAGATTCTCACAATCAGAGAACAGTGACTGCCTCTCTGGGAGACAAGGATATCTGGTACCCAAATCTCAACCCTCCAATCCTGTCCTAAGCTCACAGGGTGTATTTGTTTTGGCCGCCGTCAGCTTGGCTACACCAGCACAGCTGGAATGAGCCTTTCAGAAGGTGATGCACAGATCTATTTCCAAGTAGTTTGCACTAGACTTTGTCTGGATGTGTTTGGTTTTTAATGCTTTCCCAGAACACTTGTAAATTTTTTATTTCTGCTGAGAGCAGGAGAAACTAGCTGCTGTGCACAGAATAAAGTTGATTGTCTACAAAGTTTAATGCTGTTTTCTTGCTCTATTATTTGGCCGTTCTGTGTTTGTGCAAAACTGGTTTAAAGCTCACTCAGAGCTCCTGGGCTGTGCAAGGAAGAGAAAGGGGAAAAGTTATTTCTCTGCTCTGCCAAAATATACAAAATTTTATGTACCATGATGGAAAGTTAAGGTGAAAAGGGCTGGATTTGAGACAAGAAACATTTCTTTAATTTTCTCTACTTTTTTTAACAGGATTTGCTGTTGCTTTGAAAGCCTCCTGCTATTTTACAGGCAATAAAAAAGAGAGACTGAAAGCATTTATTTCCTGAGACCTGCTTGTTTCTTGAGCTCTGTTAAACGGAGCTTGCCTAGCAAAGAAAGAGCGGCATGAGCCCAGCGGACCCTTCATCCAGCTGGAGAGAGCCAGGTTTGCCTGCCTGGCCCTAACAACTGAAAGCTTCTCCCTGCTTTGCAGCCCTTGTGCTGTGCCCTGTCCTGTGCAGCCCTGGCAGCTCCTGAGGATGGGAGTTGCCTCCCTGGAGCCAGGTGAGCTCCTGGGTGCTGAGAGGCTGTGCAGGTGAGCAGCTCCCTCCTCTCTGCCTGCATTGGTGTCAGCTCTGGGCTCACAGATAAGGGTGAAGATTTTACCCAACCAGAGGCTGCTGGCTGCACCAACATCCCCCTGCTTGACCCACAGTGCCCTTCCCAAGGGCTGGCCAGGGCTGCAGGCAGCAGCAGAGCCTCAGGTGTGGCCATCCCCAGCCCGGGGAGGCACAGGAGCTTCTCCTGTGGCAAGGCTGTGCCAGGGCTCCAGCAGGACGGTGACCCTGAGCTCCCAGTGAATCCTGACTGATGGCAAATCCAGGCCATGGACATCAAACCTGCAGCTGCACATTAATGTTCACTGACCATTTCAGAAGCATGTGCTGCATATGAGAGGATGTGTGAAATCAAAAATATTTTCACATGATTCTCATACAGTTTAGCCTTCCTTTGACCCACAGCTTTACTTTCACTTACTGCCATTGTTTTTGGCTGAAAATTACAAAGCTGAAAGAGCATCTGTTCCAAATAAGGCCTGTCAGGCTTCTGGATAACAGCTTGGCAGCTTCCTGCCAGGAGCAGTTGCTGTGGCTTCTTGATTACTCTTAAGTATTCAATGTTTTGAGGAGGATAAGAAAGTATCATGAGGAGCCTTGCAGAGCTCCCAAGATATTTATTAGCAAAAATGATGGGAGTACAGCCACAAGTTGCACAAAAGCTAGTATTTTAGCTTTTGCACAGAATAAATAAATAAAAATAAAACCCACTGCCAAGTTTGTGACTTGATTGCTCCAGCAGCAATAGTTGGGGACTGGGAGTTACTGAACCTGCAAGCCCAGGGGTTGTTGATGGGATCTTGTGTACACAGATCCTGTGCTGGTCTGCATTGCTGCCAGATGGAAATGCACAGCAAGTTCCTTGTGTTTCTTGGGATGGGGTGGGAAGATCTGGTTTTCTCCTGATTTACTTACCTCCTGGTTTCTCTGATGTCTTGGATGAGTTTTGTTTATGAACATGCCTGCATGTTTCTCAGCATTTTTTCTCTCCTTTCCCTCAGTTCAGATTATTCCCTAGCTCACAGTACTTTTCTATTATCTGTTCAGATGGTTAAACTGGAGATTAAATGGAGTAAAAAGTTATTACATTGAAAAAAAAAAGAAACTTCTAATTTTTTTTGGCTGAATTCCCATGACTAAATTATATGGGGTTTCTATTTGCTACAGCAGGTCCCCAGGCTCCTGACTAATGGTGCAAAACGTTAATAGTTTTTCTCACTTTCCTGCACTCTTCCACCCAACCCCCAACCAATATCATGCTCTGTCCATCCTGAGTGGGTTTTTTGGGTTGCTTTTTTTTTTTTTTTAAAGACTTTTTTTCCCCATGGTAATACTGCTAGTGCAAGCACACATGGGCCACATGGTTAGCCCTAGGCTGTCTAAATCCGTACCCTAAACTTCACAGGATGCAGATTATCAAAGAAATGATAAGAGGGAAATCAGCCAGATTGCCATACTTGTCACTAATTTACACCTATGTGTAAACAAATATTTTCCTGCAGTCCTGTTGCTAAGCCTGAAGGTAGACAACTGAGCCTTTCAAGGATAAAATTGATATTGCAATGTTGGGCTATGAAACAGGACTGCAAGAAGTAAATTCTTGGGACCTCATGGAGGAGGAGGCTGAAATATGCCAGGAGGTTTTAGCCAAAGTGGATGCCTGAAGGTTACATCCTACTCTGGAGTGTTTGGAGTTTGGGAATAAACAGAGCTTCCTTGGCAGAGACCAGCCCTGAGTTAGGGACAGACACAGAGAGGGAGAGGCTTCAGGAGCCACTTGCCCAAAGCACAATCCCCCATTAATTACCAGGAAGGTTTCCATGTGCTGTACATTCCAAGAGGCTTTGCTGGACAGCCCTGTCAATCATTCGCAATGCACTCTAAGAAGGGAAATTTGGGCAGTTTATAATTCTCTGCTGCCTGTTCTGTGTTGAGCAAAGACTTTTGCATCTGCCCTGCTGCTGGTGCACCAGGCAAATGCTTTAGGGGGGCTGTTTTGCCTTGGGATGGGGGCATGTGAACAGCTGGCAAAGCAGGGTCATATCCCTCCTACTCCTATGTGCTGTAGAGGCCAAAACCTTGCTGAAATGTTCATTTTTCTAACACCCTGCAAGACATGACCCAGCCCTGCATTCTAGGGTCTATCATGCACAAACCAGCTGCAGGTAGCGAGAGGGCAGATTACAACAGCATCATTTCAAATCTTTGGACTTATTCCCATACCAAAAAGCCTACAAACATTTTATCCCTGGGTTTTCCATGAAATGAAGCTCAATACTTCCAAGGCAGTGAAAAGAAAAAGAAAACAACAAACTAAAATAAATATCATATAAGGGAATTGTTATTCCCCAAACCATCATTAAGAATGTAAGAACCACCAATTTGAGCTGCATTTTAAAGACACTGCTTAAAAAGCCTAAGCAGAACACAAACAAGAGAAAAGGTAATTTTATGGGTATGACATCCCCAGCAACCTCAGCCTGACCCAGCAGTGACCTACAGAATGACCATAGATTTGTGGTTTAGGTTTGATTACCTCAGACTGAGCTTTCCAAGCAATGGAGTGGTGGGGGATGTTTTGGTTTGTTTCCTTGCTCCTTTTTGGCACTGCTGTGGGCAGCTTTGGTGTGAATCAGCTGGACAAAGTGGCCTGGAGGTGCTTTGCAGCTGCAGAACATTTCCACAGGAACATGGAAATCACTGGAGCTAAAACCACGAGTTTGCCACCACAGGGTCACCTGCTATGAGCTGTACAGCTCCTGCAGTGCACCTGGTGCTGGGGTGAGGGTGTGCCTGATGTAACTGGGATGGATTGGTGAATGTGGAGCTGAACTTGGAGGTAATTCAGTGATTTATAGATTGTGCCAGGCCCTGTACCAAAGGCTTCAGTGCTTTATAGGGGCTGCATTCCCACTTCAGTTTCTCCCCCTCACTAGTGCTACCCTATTGCTGAGAAAAAGGGCAGCCTTTAATGATCAGGTTTGGGGCACTCACCTGAACTTAAAAATAGGGGCAGCTGAGCCAGCTCAGCTCCCAAGGCATTCCCTTCTGATGGAGCACTGCCTCATCCCAGAGACATCCTGCCCTTGTGCAGACCATCAGTCACGGGAAGGTGGTGAGAGGCTGACTCCTTCTGTCATAACAACTCCACTTGCGTTCCTTGAGGTTATTTGTAGCCTATATAATCATAGCAATTACATACAACCACTCTTAGCTGCATAGCTTAATTACAACTAATGCACGTAATTTCAATTAATTTTAATTATACGGAAAATGTGAAGAGTCTGTTACTCCATTGTTAAAATCATTTGGGACAAACAAGACTAAAGTGCTAAATTTCATAGAGGACCTAGTTATTAATTTTAGCTCGCTAATGAATGGATGTATCTCTAAAATCTCTGAAGATGTAGTCTCTACTTGAAGAGTCAGTGCTGTAGATTTATGGATATGTCAGCTTGTACAGAGATATTCAGTCCCAGCTTTAAATGCAAACTACTGCTGTCTCAAGCAATACTACCAAAGTGATTTCATGTTAATTAAAAGTAACCACCTTAAAATTAACATCCACTGTTGCTGAAATATCACTGTGTGGACAGACTTCTGACAAAATAAATGTAGGCATGACCATTTACTTGGAATAATTTTAGCTTCGAATTAATCCAACAATTTTCTAAGACATTGAAATCTACCTCCTACTAGCTCATTTCTATTTAGTCTTTGAAAGAAAATGTTTCATGCTCCTTAGGCAAGTTTGGAAAATTTAATTTATGATATGTACTATTTTTATCTGCTCTTAACAAATACAACTCCCTTAGAAATAAAATGTTTCTGGAGTTTGCTACATTAAAAGGAAAAGAAAACATAGCAGAAACTTTGAGTCCAGTTTTAAAGCATAAAAGGGTTTATCTTATCTAGAGCAACCAGTACAGGATAACCAGTGTTATCTTATCACCACATATTGATGTCAGGGTTTAAAAGGACTTGAGGCTGTTATGCTACACGGAGCAGAACTCCTACACTGATAAACACTGATAAAGCTGCAGTGCTCTAATCTAAACTACACCTTCTTTCTGCCCCAAATACACATGAGAAGAGCCAGAAACATTTTTTCCTTGCACAGCACAATCCTCCGAGCGAGGGTGGGCTCCTTGTCCCACTGGTGCTGCCGGGGAAGGTTCCTGAGCGTAGCCAAGGCTGACAACAGCCTTGGGCAAAAGCTACAAACCCTGTCTGCAGGCCGAGCTTTGCCCATGGGGATTACTGAGCTCCAGCCTTACAGGAATAACCTGAACCAAAAACATGGGGTTCATAATACAGTGATGTTCATGTGGGAAGGTAATGAATGGGCCTAAACCCAATTCCCAGCTGTAAGTGGCAGCAGCCCACACTCACAGTGCTGATTGCACCAGCTCCAACCCTTCACCAGCCTGGCTAGAATCATCTGTAGTTTTTTTAGGAAGAGATGTTCAGCCCCAAGGACTTTGCTTGGAGAAAAAGAGACCCACAGAAAGTGAATCAGGTCCTGCAAAGTGAGAGCTTGTCAGTTGTGGGATGCAGGCTGGGAACCGAGGCTGCATAAGTGGTTTCTTCTTGTCTGAGTAACATGGATGCCAGTGACTGATGTTAATGCAATCTTCCTGTGTTAAGCCATGGAATCAGCCTTCAAAAGGAGCAACGTGGATTCCAATTAATAGGTGGATGCTAATGACTTCAAGGGTCCTGCTTTGCCCTGCACTTCCAGGAGCTGCACTCCAATGTCGCTCACTCATAACACCAGGCTCTGGATGTAGCCTATAGCTGGCCTAAGTTTGCATCAGGATTTCCTTCAGGGAAGGGATTTCTCTCCACGCTGTGGAAAGGACATGGGTGTGACACTGATAACATTGAGGCTGTTGCAGCCAAGGAGAAATCAAGTCATAGACAAGGTCCTGGCTCACCTCTGTCTGCACACAGCCCGTCAGTGGGAGCGGTGCAGTGCTACGAGGCAAAGGGCACGGGGGTGTACAATAGAAATAAGGATGTACAACATCAGTAACCAACATGAAAGCTCATAGCAAGGACCAAAGTACAAGGCAGAGATAGTCATGCTGCAGATGTTCAAAATGTAGTACATAGGACACCCACACAATCTATGCATGAACTCAGAACTTGACACCTCTTGCCTGCTTGTGCAATTCCAATTAAATTTGGGTGCATTAATCTCTCTATTCTTAATAGAAACTCACTCACTTGCTCTCTCTCACCTCCATTTTCTGCCAACTGCAGATAAAACATCCAGTCAGCCCTCTGCTTATTTGATCCTAAGGCGAAGCGATCAAACATGCTTGCAGCCTCACTGAAGGATCACACAGAATGAGAAAGTGGCCTGCAAGGCAGATTAGTGAAATCACTTCCATTACAGCTCCAGGCACGGACACTTGCTGTCTTGGCACGTTTCTTTTACAACAAGCCTAACTTTTCCTACCTTTTCCTTCAGGTCTGCTGTGGCGTTGGTGTCCCTTTCTCTGGGTGCTGAGGTTAAAACCCCACACTTGGGAAGCATGGCAGCCTTGAAGGGCCTGATGTTATACTCTACCATCAGCTGCACCAGCTTCTTTGACCTCAGTAGAGCTGTTCCACCCAGCTGTGGATGTCATGACACATATGGTACAACACACATCCTCTCTGTGCTGCCTTGAGCTGACAGAGTGTGATTCCCAGCCATGTGGCAGCAGAGCCACTGCTCTACCGTCTTGGGGACCAAGATTCTGCTCACTCTTTCCACACTTTTTTATAAACAATATGTGGCAATTTTACCAATTAAGTGTGTGGGGAAGCAGCGAGGTTGGATCAGATGCACACAGCAGCTGCCACAGCATGACTGCGCAGCACAGAGAGGCTGCAAGCACTTAAGCAAGACAGAATTATCATAGCACAAGATTAGTTCAGATATCATAAAGCACTGTTCCAACAGCTCCCCACCAGGAAATCTCCACCCATCCCTGCAGTGAGATGTGTATCCATCTTACAATGTTAATTGTGCTGGCCCTGCCACTTTGCCGTGGTTTCCGTAGGCAGCTCAACGTAACAAACCTGGACAGTAAGGGCATCCCAGTGCTGGGGTGCACAGTCTAAAAATGAATAAATTTAAGTCATGTAGTTCTGCTGAACCTGTGGTTTAAAGCTTCTAATTGCTAACTTTCATCTTTTACCAGCATAAATAATAAATGTGGCATGTTCCCCATTTTCCATCACCACCACATTATTAAAGCAATAAAACAATTTCAAAGGTGTGGTTATCATAAGCTAATGGCACCTCTAGGGGATTACTAACACCCCAGGAGACTTCTTAGTCTTAAAAAACCCGATACCCACTGTCAGTCTCTATTAGCTCAGTTGTGTGCCAGCATGTGCACAGCGGGCCCTGCTCGTGTGATGCCACTTGGCACGCAGGACAAGCCAAGTGACACAACCACGGGCATAATTAGGTCAGAAGACGCCTCCAGGCAGACAATTAAATAAAAGAGTGGAACCCTGCAATCACACACGGCTCAGAGGATGCACACACGCAGGTAGCCCAGCTGCCTACAAACCAGCTGCAGCTCCTTCCAGCCCAGTTCAGAGTCAAGGGAGAGTATCACCCTTATGGGGAGAACTGAGGAGGAAGAGCTCCCTGCAGAGCCCTGCGGAATGAATGCAGAGAGCTCTCCTTGCCGCACACCTGAGAGCATCTCCCCAGGAGCAGGCTGTGGGAAGGGAGTCGGTGACTTTGAGAGATGCCTGAAGGCATCGCTTGGTGCGGTTTTGTTGTGCTGACAGCAGAGCTGTCTCTGAAGACGAGCCTTCCGTCTGCCACATCGGGTGATTTGGGAGCACTCCTTACACACCACTGCCTTGTGGATACTCCTCCCTTACCTCCCCAGTCTCTGTAATCTTGGAATGACATCATCGGGAATTAGTTAGTTAGTTTTAGTATCTGCTGGGGCGTTAAGCCCAAGCTATTTAGCACATCAAAACAACAGTATTAGCAAACAGACCTTCCTTTAAGGTAATTACGCACCAAGGAGACTGCCTTATCTTTCATCTCCTGTTTATTTTGCTAACAGTCACCCAGATTCTTTAAGTAATACCTTCCCTGCTATCAGTTATCAAAGCAATGATGGAGGTGGAAGACAGCTGAATGCACTAAGCTCTAACAGCAAAAGCCTCACAGGTGGGAGGAGGAGGAGGAGGGACAGCTGAATAAGGGTGAGGGAGGAGGACTGTCTGTCTCTGCCTTTGTCTGCCTGTCAGCAGTGCTAAGCCGGGAGTTCTGATCCTACAGGACTTCGCGCAGCCTAGAGCAGGGGTGGGATTTGGAGGACATGCCCTACACTCTGTCATGCCATGGAGGCTTCAGATGAGCAAAAGCTTTTGCTAATTGCTCTTGCAAATGATGACAGTGAATCTTCAACTTCCACTGTGCCAACACTTCACTGTCATCCGCAGAGAAGATAAAGGGGGCAAGAGTGGGAGGATCTAGAGAATGGGCGTAAGGCAAAGCACAACGGCCTCAGAGATCAGTATCAGGTTAAGCAAGGTCTTTAGGTGAGCACTGCCATCCTCCCCTACATGAAGGATGAATTCAGGCTCTGTGGTGGGCAGCAAAGCCACCAGTGTGACCACTGTCTCAGCCACATCATCCAGAAAGCACACTGGCAACTGAGCAGCTTGACCCCATGCTCAGCTTTAAAATAATAATGAACAAAAGATTGTTAGGAACATTTAAAAAGTCCTGCAGAAGGGGGTGGCGGGGGAGTGAGTCATGTCTCAGTGATGTTAAAGCAATGGAGTGCTTGAGTTTGGGGAGAAATACTGCAAACTGGAGAGTCTTCTTGTGGTTTCTCTGAGGACCTGATGGGCCAAGAGGCCAGTTGTATAGGTAAAAATCCTCTTACTGTGGCTCATCAGAAGGATGCAATACCTGTGTCCTATCTCTGAAGTGCATTCAGAAGAAAAGAGCAGTGAAATGCCTCCAGAGAGCAAGACCTTGGAGAAAATAATAGTGCAGTGTTCAAATTGCAAACTAACGAGGAATAAGAGTGAATATAAGATGCAGGATCTGTCTCCATTAAGAAAAGAGCAGAGGGAAATGGAAGCAGCTCTCACTGTAGGCAATGCTGGGACACGAAGCAGACAATAACGCGAGCGTGCTGTGTAGCGCTCATTGCTCCTCCAGCAGGGAGCACGGGGAGCGAGCACTGAGCCACCTCCCTCTCCCCACTCACGGCCAAGCGAAGCTGCACAGACCAGGAACAGGGTCTGTCCTGCAGCCACTGGGATGCACTAGGCTGCACTGGCACTCTGGGCAGCTCTGCCATCCGTGTGTCCCTCAGGGAGAGCTTTCTCACAGGCTTTCATAAAGGAGAGCTTTAGGGGCTGTGGCAGCCTCTGTTGTTGGCACAGCCACGGCCTCCAGCTCTGCTCCTTTTTTTCAAGACAAGTTGTGTAGTATGTGGGAGGATGGATGTCAGAGGATGAGGGTCGAAAATAAAAGCATATCTGGGTGAAATACAGGAATGCTGACAAGGGGAAGCATGTTTTGGGAACACAGTCTACATAAGCTTTCATCCTGAATTCAACTCACAGGTAAAACAAAGAGCGGGAAAAGTACTCTTTAAATTCACTCACCATCTCATTTCATTCTGTTGTTAGACATGATTGCTGCCATTCAAAAAATTTTATTTCTTTTATCGGCCTATTTATAATGTTATATCCATGATTTAAAGGACAAAATAATATTTTCTGCTAGTTACAACCAAGCAATGGACAACTGGTATGATACCAGCAGAAAATAGGGTGAAAATTAAATATCCAAACAATTTTCAAACAGGAATCAGTGGTCACTTGGAAGTTACTGTAAGGTTATATTTCATAAAATAATGCAGTTACTAAGAGGAAAATCTTTTAACATTCAAAAGATAATGTAATTATGGCTGATAAGCAGAACAATTGGGGGAGTTATTCTGGTTTTTATAGCTTCTTCATATGTGACTGATGGAAACAGTAATTTAAATCCTTTTGGGTATTGGCACAGTCATACAGATGACAAAAGCATGAACTGTAAACAAAGGACTGCAGGAAGTGAATGCACTGTGTTACAGAAGGACATCCAGGAATGTGTGAATCATTCATAGTTGAATACAAAGAGTAAATTGGGATACCAGAGCACTCTGCTGACTCCACTAAATGGGGAGATTTTTTAATGCACCTGGAGGAATAATAACAAGAAAAGGACCTAGAGAGACTAGAAAGCAACAAAATAGGGAGATTTAATGTGGAAAACTGTAAGTAAATCTGTCTAGGGAAAACTAATCCAAAACACAGATGTTTTCCTGGAGAGAGAAATCTTGAAAGCAATCATGTTAAAGCAGACAAGGAATGACAACAGAGTTAATGGTAAGTCCCTGGTGCAACAGGCAGCACAAATTAGGCTGGGGAGTTTGTCTGCATGGACTGACAGCCCAGTGTTCACCATCCCTCACTCCTGCAGAGCACAGCTCTTGCTGTGAAATGCTAATTCTAACTGTGCCATGGGCACAGAGAGAACTCAGAGGGGAGGCAACCCTGAGAAGTAAGGTGTAAGGCAGGAGATAAGCCCATTAATTCTGAAACTGAAATATTAAATGCTCCTTGGCATGGCAGATTTAAAAACTAAACAGAAACTAGAAACCCAGTGGCAGATCATCTCTGTGTTGCACAGTTCAGGGTGTCCTTTATCATTCATCTGAAAAATTTCCTCTTAAAAACCTGCCCATGACTGGCAGATAAAACTCCATCCAAAGGCAACAATAGAAAAGGCTCTGTCTGTGACTTTTTATTAAGAAAAATGCTTTCCTTTTAAAGAAATATTCACTGATTAAGGGTGATTAATAAAATGTCCAGAAACCAACTCTCAGAAATGTTATTCTGTACTCGGGAAACGAAATGTTAACCCTTTCTGGGCAGAAAATGTGCAGAAGGCAGAGCTGGTGGTGCCCAGGCTGGTGTGCCCCTACCAGCACTGCCAGCAGAGCTGCAGGTGTGTGGCCTGATGACAGCTTGGGCACAAAAGGCTGCCACATGGGCTGCCTCCAGATGGAGTTTCATGTCCCATATTGTCTTCATGGATACTGTGGGTCCCAGTAATGGCAGGTAAGGCTGGGCAGTGAGATGCTGCTCCCCTCCACACGAGCACGGGCTGTGGCCAGCACTGAACGGCCCTGCTGCTGTCTGCAGCTTTTAGTTCCGGAGATGGATAAAATCTCATTTGGGAAGAGAAGCAGCGGTTGGAGAACAATGACAGCCACCCAGGAGCATTTCTTTCCACGTTTTGCCCAGGAGAGCGCCTGGGGTCTTGCGGGGTTACAGGGCGGGATGCAGAGGAGCATGCAGGGATGCGCGGTGACCCTCAGGGGTGCCCAGGGGTACCCACTCCCCGGGCTCCCCCAAGGCTGTCGTCCCAGGGCTGCTGAAGTCCCACATTGCCATCTAGTGCTGCCGGGGCACAAGGACAGCCGGGAGGCATCGCGGCGCCGCCGCTGCGCACAGGTGGCCCCAAGGCGCTCGCCCTGAAACCCGTAACTCCCCTCGCTGCGGAAGCGCAAGGCGGGGCAGTAAATCTTAGGCTGTTCTGCCAAAACTCAGCAAGTCATGTGCAGCCCTGCCGTAGATCCTGCTTTGTCCCACGGATGCTGAAGGGCTTAAGAAACGTGCAAAAAGCTTTGCTTAAGAGCAAAACATTACAGCTACTAACAAGCTCATCCTAGCAATGGAGCATCTGAAGTAAATTCCAGCAGTTTGAAGTACTTAATATTCCTATATTTTCGTGCTTTACATGCTGATGTACCTCTTACCTCCTCACCCTCAGCCTGGCTGCTGTGGCCCTACTCTGCCCCAGTGCCAAGCAGGGCTGGGTGGGTGCAGGTTTAGTGCCCGCAGGAGCATTGAGGTGCTGCAGAGGACTTTGGTGAGGTAATAATAAACGGTGACAGCTCTGGTGAGAATTGGGGTGTTCACCTGAGTGTCCTGGCCAGGATCCAGCTGGGGTAGCTCAGCTCTGCCAGCTGTGGTTTGTCTGCAGGGAGAAGGCAAGGGCAAGGAGTGAGGCTGAGCAGGTTGGGTCCCGCCCTGTTCCTGGTGCAGACGCTGTGTGTCTGTCCTGGCAGTGTTGCTGCTGCTCCTGTGCTCTCCACCCAGAGTGAGCACATTGCAGCAGTAAATCTCTACCTCCAAAAGACAAGATTGTAATTACTGTCTATTCTGTGGCATCCTTCCATGCCAATCACTTTTAATCCACAAAGGCACATACTAAATATTTTTCATGGGACTCCCCACCACAAGGGATTGAACTGCTAAGTGTTATTATGCATGTTACAAGAACACCTAGAAGCCTCAGGTGAGACAAGGGTTGCAGTGTGCATGTTTAATAAAACTCAAGGCTTCTCTGTGCAGAGCTGGCAATCTGATTGGGACAGGACAGAGGAGTGAACACAGCACAGTGATTTGTTCCACATCATAAAACAGTTCAGTAGCTGACCCAAGTCTCCCAAGTTTCAGCTTGCCAGCCAGTCTTTTCAGTGAAATGTTGTACATGGTGGTGTTTGTTTATTTTTCAGACTGTGGTTATGCCTTTGTAACAGAGGACTCCCAGAAAAAAAACCAGCCCCTTCATGGTTTTATGGATTCAATGACAGAGGAGAGACCCTGTTCACTTGCCTTCCCCTTCTCATGCCATAACTGGGAACTTCGAGCACCACCTGGCAAAGAGATGTGACACACTCAGCTGGAAGGACTCCTTAGTGGATCCTGAAAACTGTACCAAGCAACTTCATGACAGAGTGCAGTTACTGCACTTCAGCAGTGAAGTGACAATCTGTGACCAGCAAGAGCTCATGGCTTTCCAGCTATGTCAGTACAACTGAGCTTTGCCATGGCAAAGATGAGGTGCAGAGCAAGGTCAGCCTGCTCTTGTCCCAGGAAGGGTGGCTGGAAGGGGTAAAGCTTGAGGGCAAATGTCCTCCTTGCATATCTTGGTTTTCTGTCAGGAAACCTCATAAAGAAAAAGCCACTCAGAAGCATCAACTGACTGTGATCAGCTACTCAGTCCTCACTCGAGTGTATATGCTCTGAGGGTCACTCATCAGGCAATGGGGAGAAAACAGTACTGTTTTGGTAGATGAAAGTATGTAGGTGTTCAGTAGATTGGAATAGGGGGCTTAAACTCTTTCCATATTTTGCCTAGGAAACTGTCAAAGGTCTTACAGGTGTCACAGGGGGGAAGCAGAGGGGTATGCAGGGATGCACAGTGATGCTCAGAAGAGTCTAGGGGTACCCACCCCCCTTAAGTTACTGCTCCCTGGAAAGGCATCACCTACTGAAGCCCTGTAAGCAGAACATCCTTTTATGGAGACAAGCAAACTTTTAGAAATCCAGTCACTGTAATATCAATTTTTCAGTGGAATCTGTTTACTTTAGGCCTGCTGTGTCATAACAGATCCAAGAGCTGCATTTTCTCTTGGAAGGAGACAAGGTTTTGTTTAAAAATTTTAACTTTTCATGACATTCAGTCTCAATGTCTATACAAGCTTTTAAACTTTGGCTCTCTGGTGCAATTGAAGGAACAGCTTCTTCCTCAGTGTAATTTTGCCTAAGCCCCTGCATTTACCAGGGGGTGAATTTGTCCATAAGGTTTGTGATTCTCAGGCAGAGGCTTATTGACAGGCACTGTGCTGAAGATATTTACATTCAGCAAGGCTCATAAGCCACTGAACATCTGTTCTCTCGTTAGCAGCCTCCTCAGCATTTGCCCTGTAGGCAATAATCTACAGGACAAGTTTCCCAGCACCTAAACTACTGTAGGATAATTCTTTAACTAAATGGAAAGCAAAGCCCAAGGCCCTGGGAATTCGCTTTTGTACAATAATCTTTTGTGTGCATACAGTGGAAACCAGAGGATTATGGAGTCAAATCATGAGAATTCAGGTCAAGTGAGATTTGGAGGGGGGAGGAGAATATGACAGAAGCACCAGTGGGAAGGTAGTGATCCCAGGGGAAGTAACGTGACGCTTGCAGATAAGCCTGTTCTGCTGTCATGGTTTAATTTTACACATCAGTATTAAAATTTCTTAGCATTGCCGAACATCAGCTCTCCTTTGCTGCATGAGGTCCTTTTGTGTTGTTTTTTTCTCCTCCAGTAGCTGTGTTATTTTGGAATATCCCTGTGTCTGAGTTATTTTCTTGTGCCATGCCTCCATTTTCTAGCTCTTTATTATTTTTTTTCAGTCTGAGAATTTGTATGTTTAAATCTCCTTCCTCCATTCAGCTCCCTGTTATTTTTCTCGTTCTTGCACACTTAGCCTAGATCAAGGGTTTCAGAGATCCTCTAGATATACAAAGCAATTCATTTATCTCCCCTGGACATTTGCTTAATGGAAGGAAGGAAATGTCATTGAAGAAAAGCACTGTGAAAAATGTGATGCTGCTTTTTCTCTTTCTGGCAAGGGATTGATGTGAATGTCCAGACCAACACCCCGAAACTCTATTCAAAACTTATTCAAATGCTTGTCTGCTCTTCCCATGATGCAGAAAGATCCAGCTGAATCCAATCAAATGTTTAATGTGCTCTTGGCTGGTTTATACTGCTAAGCTGATGGGAGGATGGGCTGTTGGGCAGTGACTGCTGAGAGAACAGTGAAATAGAAGGTGTTAAATTAGATATTGGTGTAAGCAGAGGAAATGGCATCAAGGAAAATTCACGAGACTTCTGCAAAACTGAACAGCTGTACAGCTCATCTGAGCATGAGGATTTTCCTTAGCTTTTTAAGAAGATATGTAGTATGGCAGAAAGGTGATGTTCTACCTGTGGCCTAAAATCCTGTCTCAATTGCCATGTGCAAGACCTGGAACAAAATATCTCCTCTACTGCCTTTGTGAAATATAACATGCTAAGCAAGACACTGCAAAAAAAAGCAGCTTTACTTTCTGTTCTGCAGTGGTGGTGGTAACCAAAGTTTGAGTTTCTAGGCATTTGGACCATGAATGTGCTGCAGACTGGGAAATGCAGGGGGAAGAGGGTTTGGTTTGTTTTTGTATTGGTTTTCTTGGGGGTTTTTTGTTGGGGTTTTTTATGCTTTGTGGGGGTGGTTCTGGGGTAGTTTCTTTCTTCTGGCTTTATTTCTTTTTTTGGTCACAGAATTTTTTGCACTTCCAGGAAAAGAGTAGATGAACTTGCCCAGATGAGATAGAACTAAGGTTGTCCAAAGAATTGTAATTCAGGCTTTGTCTGTGTGTGTTATGAAAGTCCTGAGCTGTGTGCCTACACAGTTTTCCTTAACACCTCTGAGATATTCTGTGTTCTTGCTCTTTTTTCTTTGTGGCCCATTTTTAGTTGTTTAATTCATATGATCCAGATGAGCACAGACTGCACGCTGGGCCAGGGAGGGAGGCAGGAGGGATAATAGAAGTCATCGTGGGGAGTAATCCACAGTTTGGATGTCATCTTTAAAAAGCACGGTACAGAGTACAGATGTTATGGGTTGTATTAGCTTGGTCTGCAGGGAATGACATCCTGTATTGGATGAAATGGTTTGACCTCTTCTATTGAAATGCTAATGTTTGACCATTTCCTCCAGCAAAGTGAGTCTCATTATTTCTCATTGTAGCCTACATTTACCCTTCCTCCACTCTGCGCCACCCTGACCCCAGAGTTTCTGCTTTTCCAATATGCACTTAAAATTTGTCTGCTATGTGATCGTTTTATGAGGTGATATCATGAAGCATAAGTATGTGTTCCAGCTGTGTTAGTGACCCTGCCTATAAACCAGGGAGGTTGGCTAAGCACTCTCTTGCCCTCTTGCTTAACGTGACTCACAACAAGAAGATGCAATGATCCAGACTGCAAATGTGAAAGAGAGTGCAAAATCCAGATTAGACCCTGGAAAAAGGAAACTCTAAGTGAAACTGACTTTTTATCTCTTTGTGTCTTCATGTTGACACTACATTAGGAAGGCTGACATCAGATATCTCCTGAGGCCCAAATCCAATTTTGAATCAAATGTAAAAGACCAGCTTGTAAAGGCCAAGAATGAATTGGTTCTGCCAGAAGAAAAATTAGCACAGAAACAAGCTTATTTCCAGAGAATCTGCTGAAATAATGACATGATGCCTTAATAGGGATTGTGCTTGTCTGATTTTTTTTTAAATTAGTGAAAGCTCACCCTTTGAAATGACCAATCTGTATAAGGAACATATCCATCTCCAAATTTGCTGCATGCAGTAATCTGTAGTTAAGATTACTTAGTTAGCATTGAGACGGGTTGCCTTTTTTATTCTCTGTGTCTGTTTTAACACTAATCCCTGAACAAATACTTACAAAGGCAAAACAGATAGGTGCCTGTCCTGCTCGCTTCCACTTCCATCTGTGAGAAGCTGGAGATATTTTGTGCTGCTTAGCTGTCATGGCATTTCTTAGTGCCAAGTTCTCATATTGCTGCAGTTCTAGGCCATTTGCTGTTGTGGGAGAAGATTTAGGTCAGTGGTTTTTCAACCTTTTTTGATTTGTGGACCCCTAAAAAAATTTTCAGCAGTAGTACAGACTCCTTTAGGAATTTCACATACATAGATTGCTGTCTGGCACATACGAATTTTCTTTTTCTCAATCACTTTTTTCAGACTCTTTAGAAGTTTTTCATGGGCTTGCCAGGCTCTGCAGACCATAAACTGCAAACCAATGATTTAGGTGAGCTCTTGAACCATTGCTTCTCCACATATACACTGCTGTAAAAGATGAGAATGCCATAAAACGAGTAACAAGACCAATGTTTTGGGACTGTGACTTGCAGTACTTTACAGTCTGTCAAAGCTAAATGCAGGGTGTTTAAGTAGCCAGGGTTCACATATGAAAAACCACATGGTGATGGTGTGCCAACACCCACGTTGTCCCATGCTCTCAGTGGCTTTGGATGCTGAGCTATGGGTGTTCCAGCACCCCCATAAATCATAGCCAGCTGCCTCCTGAGTTAGTTAGTAGGTAATGTATGTTTTCTGGCTTCTCAAAGCCTACCCCAAATAACGGTCTACAATATGATTTCTTTAGACTGAGACCAGGCTTAGAGGAAATGCGGGAAAATGGAACAAAGAGGTGATACCGACTGGCAATGTGGCAGGTAAGAGGTGGTCTTTGACTCCTAAAAGTTAATGAAAATGATAGGCTGGATAGGCTGGGGTCTAAACAGGTCTTGGAAAATTAATAGAATAGCTTTTTCCTTGCTGCACTAAAGAGTGGTGAATCAAAGGAGGGTTATAAATAGAAAGTGATTTGGTCAAAGCAGGCCACTGGCTAGGGAACGGAATGGGGCAAAACACCAAATGACAAAAACAGAGAGAACAATGCACCAGTGAAGATGCAAAGCAACGAGAACCTAACTAGGGGTTCCAGCTTCATGGATGGAGAGTAAGCATGCATCTGGTTTGGTTTACAGAAAGAAGCTGTGAATGTGGACATTTTTTGACCAGGAGTGCCAAGAATGAGGTCAAAGTTGAAGATGATGTCTTGACCTGCATTTCTTCTTCCTCTCCTTTACTTGGCCTCTGTTGTAAACCTACTATTCTCTAGCCTGACACTGATCTCAAGGTCACTGTTTTTCATCCTGCTCTTATCCCTCCTGCCAAGAGGTTTATAGAGCTTGGTGTTCTTTGTAATGAAAGTATAGTGCCCATCAGCCAATACTTCCAGATTTTCAATTTTCTTTTTGGCCTCCTAAGGCTTTAATATGAAACCTTCCATCTCACTGTCCATCAGAACTACTGCTCCAGAATTATGGCCGATTTCCTCTTAATATCCACAGCAGGGATTTTTAAGAAATCAAATAACAAAAAATGTTGCCACATCCCCCAGGGTAGACTCCCTGCCAATAATAAGCCAGACAAGATGTTATGGGACCTTTTGTTTCTGTACAGGACATAGAAGACAGACCCTTCCCTTTCTCAGGAGACAGTTCAGCATAAACCAGGTTAGTATGCAAGTCTGCATCTACAAAGGTAATGCCAAACAAAAATATCAATGTGTCTCTAGAATATGGCATTGAGAGAAAGTGAGGAATAAAGTAAAATGTTCCACTAATCCCAGTATCTACTCTGAAGACCACACAATTTAGGGCATGTTATCATTTACAAAAACCATTACTAGACTCCCAGGTATGTACTGCAAGTGATTTCTGAATCTTATCTGTTGTCTTTGGTTCAGTGCCTACACCAGTCACAACTCCCTACACGGTCACAGGAATCAATCCCAGGACTCAAGATTGTGGTTCATGAATTCACTGTGCTTCCACAGCAATTCAAAGTCTAGACAAGTGATCATATTTTTAGCTGATGCAAAGTTGCCGATCAGTGATTGCACTGAGCTCCACTGTTACATGCAGCTGAGAATTGAATGAGGTGATTTTTTGGAATAATGAGCATCTCTTCTGCATCTCAGTAGGGTGTTAACTGACAGCCCTGGGTCCAAGATCACTCTAATAATGGTTTAATATAATATTCAGGGTCTTCTCTCATTCTGACTATGTCCACACTTATATGACATTGTGAATTAATTATGTTGGTTTTCACTGCTAGCGTTTACTGTTGTTGCTAATCTCAAAGAAAGAAAAGTAAATTTGCAAGAGGACAAATTAAGTATATTTTAGAGATTTTGTCTTTTAGCATTGGAGTCTCACAGAAATTTTCTCCTTAAATAATTATCCGGTGGAGATTTTACTGTCAAGTAGAAGATAACCAGGCACTCTTTCAGTAATATTTCTGTAGGATTCAGAATGGCTTGACTGTGTGATTATTTTAGCTGCTGTGTAGATAAAAGAAAAACATGAGCAGTGAAATGTGGAAAAGGTTTTGATATTATTATGTGACCTCTCAACAATTTTCTTTTTTCTTGCTCCTTTGTCTGGAAATAGTGATTACATCAATTTCCCTAAGAATAAAGTAGTTGCTTGTTCAAGGCAAAGTTTCTGTTTTAAGTGATAGATTTACATTTTCTGAGACAGTGAAACTTCTCCTCTGCTCTAATGACATTTACAGACATCCTACTTGTAGCTGACATTCCCTGCAGACCTACAGAAAACCTGATGGCACTCCTGACCATGTTTTCTCCAGCTTCTCTGTGTCATTTTAGTTCTTGTGTCCAGGTTTCTGTCCTTATTCATAAGCTGATTGAAGCTATATACAGCTGCCACTGCATTTGTTACTTCTTCCCTCCCCAAGGTCTCTTTTTTCAAAGGCTGAGATGGATATATTTCTCCACTCAGCCACTCTTAAAGCTCTTTTCTGAGGGATGTGTCCTATCTGAACTCAGCAGAGAATGTGTGTGACATTAATTGTAGGACCAGTCAGCAGTTTCCGACTGAGTTTTACAAGTGAACAGCTGAAAAATTTCGCTCTGGACACTGGAGCCTTTGGCTCAGACTGGAGGGGTGCATCACTCACGAGGTACTTTGAAATGTGCAGGATGGACAGCTCTGTTCTTGGTGTGGAGAATTCACACATTTTTATTTTCCAGTGGTGTTAATCTGGCACCCCCTGGAGGAACTTTGTTTCAAAACACTCAAAGGAAAGAAATATTTTAAAAATCCCCTTTGATGCAATCAATTCTTTAACCAGAGTGTAAATTTTCCCAATTTTCTATGTATTCTTTGCAGAAATACTAATGTAATTTTTCTGTAGGAAGTTTTTCATCCTGAGATAATACATACATTTTTTTTCCTCCTTAGACTAAACATGTCAATCTGAGACTGACTGGGGAAGTGCTGGAGGATTTCTCAAACTTCATTAATTAAGTGATCAAAAAGAAAACTCGGACTGTCACCTATAAATGACAAGCAGAACCATTAAAAAGTTCTGCTTTTTTTTTCTGAATCTGGTCCAAGAAAAGTGAGAATCAGTAAATGTCCGCATGCTCATGGCTAGGGTGGGCTCATGTCAGGTCAGATGGGGGAAGACTTAACTGTAGGGCTGTGCCTGGATCTACAAAAAAACCCAAACCTATGTCTTGGAAAACCTAAGGCTATTAGGAATGGTTCCATTTTTCTAATCAAGTGGAATTGCTTTCTTTATTAGACAGAAGAGACTATCTGCTGAGGCTTGCAAGCTACCTACACAGTTTGATGTTTGGAAACGAAAAAGTGCCAAAGACAAGAATTTTAACTGGTTACCCCACCAGCCTGCAAGGAAAGAAGGATGTAAATAATGTCAAAAGGTGTATTTATACTCCTTTAAAAATCCATTTGAATGTAACAAAATAGTTGGTTGTTAGCAATTTCTAAAAAGAAATGTCAATAAGGCTTCTTTTAAATTATTGTTATTAGCTCTCTTTGGGAAATACCTGGCTGCATTTACGAAGTGGTTTCAAAGACAACTGGGAATGTTGTCGATCAGTGCTTTATCCAGTGAAGCTCACTGGGGAAGTGGGAACAACAATTGCATTATTTTTAATCTCTGTTTGCCAGCTGGGCACAGAGCAGCCTCTCATTGCACATTCTCCCCAGCAGCACAGCTCAGCCGTGGTCCCTGCTGAGAGGATCTTCTCCCTGGGAACTGCACTGCTTCATCAGCTCCCCTGTGCACGGTTTTGGTGCGCTGGTTTTGTTTTCCTGGAAGGTCCTTGGAATGTCCCAGGGACTCCTTCCTTTGGAGGTACTTAAACTCATTGCTGCTTAACCTTGTAACTCATGGGTGATTCTGTGCTGGTTTGCCCTAGTCTGAAAGGGCAAACACTAGCAGTGGTCAGTAATGGATGTCTGGATTAAAAGCATAAGAAAAAGGACATAAGTGACAATTTTCTTCTTTCCTTTTCATGTGATGTCTCTGGCTGCTTTCCTTTCTCTACCCCATAATAGGGAAGAAATCCGGGGCTGGCTGCCTGACTTGGAAAACCCTTCATGTCAATAGTATATTCTCATTTACAGCATGGCAGGAGCACAGATTATCTGCGGAACTGGGCTATCAGTATTTGGAAAAATGCTTGAGTAAAAGCCTGTCCTTGGTATGTTTTCTTTTGCACTACAAAGTTGTTTTTTCCTTACCCACAGACAAGCAGCCAGCAGTCAGAAACCACAGCTGAAGATGGCTGTGGGATAACATTACTCTTGCTGGCTTAGGATGATTTTTAAATGCTTTATTTTCCATGCAGAACACATAGTTATTAGTTTAATCATGAAACATGTTTTCCAAGTTGCTTTTGCCAGATCTGATATTAAGAATTTAATATTGCTTTCTCCAGAGGTGAAAAAAAAATTGAGGAGAAAATTAAATAGCACCAGTCTTTCTGAATGTTATCTATAACAGGGTGATAGAGAGCTTCAAACATTAATGCAATTCAAATGCATTTGAACATTTACAGTAGGATTTGAGTAGCTGCCTTCAGGTCCTTTTCAACTGAACTGATTTTTACATTGTACTTTGTAAGGATATCCTAAATTTCGTTTCTAGAACCAGTATCACAAGTGACAGTTTCTAGCTTGTACCCATCGATCCACCATGGGGTATTTTCAAACTGCTGGTATGTGTATCACTACTTGAGGGGAAAAAAGAAGTCATATTTGTAGCTTCTTTTTCTCCTGATATATGTGTACCTACACAGTTCAGAGCTTGAAAACTAATTCCATCTAGAATGAGCTGGAGTCTAGAAACAAAGAAGCGGGGGAGGTGCATTTCTAAAGAAACATTAACTGAGGGAACAGATGGGAGAGGTGGTCTCTAGAAAGAGATCCTGTCCATTCTGCCCAGTTCAGGAGGGTGACAAGTACAAAATGGGGCTGTTGAGAGATGGATTACTTGGAATGTGGTATAAAACTACCCCAAGCTGGGAGGGAAGTGTGGTGAGTGTACATGGAGAGCAGTTACAGCAGTCAACTGCACATAGCAGATCAGTACGTCTCTAATTATTATTTGTCTGGCTGGCTAAGCAGTGCAGCATTTAAAGCCTAATTTGTTGTATAATTTAATTTTAATTGAGTCTCCTATCCACACAGGACTCGTTAAGCTAGCTGTATGTTTCACTTGCTGTCTTTTTACATGGATACTAAGGGAGAGCCGCAGGAGCTGAACCAATCGCTTGCTTGCTCTGCGCTATCACCGAGGTGCAGTAATTCCTTGGTATGATTGCAAAGGGATCTCTTGGCAGGAATATTTGGAAAATATGTTTTCTCAATGCCACAATATAACAAAACAACTTCCTCCCTCAGCTAATGCTACAGTTTACACAAAAGATTTGGTTGTTGGGCTGTTAGTTGCATCTCCCATGTGCTGGTATTTTCTTCTGCCACTCCGAGATAACAATTACCAGTCACTGTGAGCAGTAATAAAAATGAAGCACCATGACAATGTTTTTGAGTGATTGTAACTTCCATTGATGTGCCTCTCTTCAAATGTATAAAAGGCCCTATTCCTCAGTGAGGAACAAGTTGAAAGAAAGCAGGGTATTTTACAGACAAATCCTTTTGGAGGAATGTAGACATTCAGGTTTCAAAGAACCATTTTTTTCAGTATTATTACTAAGGGAAGAGTTATAGACTAAGGTCAATAACACAAAGCTCTTAAGTACATGCATCAATTTTGACTCATGCGAGCTTATATTTTTTTCCTCACCTGGGGCTGGGACTGTGGAGCAGTACTGTGTTAGGTATCAGTTAAAACTGCAGATCCAAACACTGCTGTATTTGAATAACTTTGCTTCTATCAGTGGCCCCATCCAGCTGTCTTGCACAGGCTGGTGTTACTGTGAGATTTCTGTGGCCCAGTGGATCTGCAAGGCTTCCAGAAAACGAAAAAAGCAAAATCTGAGACCTCAAGCCTGTGAACCAAGTGGGAGTATCAATGCCAAGAACTGCAAGTGGTTTTGGTTTTAGTGTTTTGTTTCCATTTTTGTGTCTTCTTGTTTAATCCAAACTTCAAACTCATTTGAGTGAAGGGGAAAAAAAGAGTTCACTGCCTCTGTACGTGTTAGATGAGTAATTCAAGAAGCAGGGACACCCAGGATAGCTCAGCTTCTTCCTTCTCTGTTTTGATGAACATAAAATTGTTCTGAGTCTTTCAGATGAATATGATAAAGGAATCCATCATTAGAAGGATGCTACTGTGCAAAAGGACCACAATTCGTTTGGCTAAGAAGCCACTTCATCCAGGGTGATAATTAGTCTAAAAAAAATTATGGTGTACGTGCTACAAATGTCCCAGGAAAAAGAAACTAAACCAGTATAAACAAGCAGATCAACAAGTTGGATAGCAGTGATACCGTTCTACATAAAGGATCAAATGGAGGACATGGAAAAAAGGTGGTCGATGCGGTAACAGAGACAAGCGACGAGTCGGAAGGTTCAGAAAGCTCTGTCGCCTGCCCTTGTCCCCGATAATGCCAGGGTTTGGTTTGGAAGCGTCTCCTGAGAAAAACTGGGGCTGCTCCTCCGTGCGCGAATCCCCCTCAGCGGGCACCGACCGTGCCTCAGTCGGAGCCCTCCTTTTAAAGCCTGGCCCTGGAACAGCAGGTATGCTCTTTATTCAACCGCTGCTGGCAAACCAATGACTGCTCAACATCCAAGGGTTAAACTACAGCAATTTTTCAGGGGATGCGACCGCTGAAACGACCCCAGCCGGCTACCGGCACGCACAGCTCCCCGTGAGATCGATCTGCCCGTAACAAAGATGGCGACGAGCGCACTGTCCCGCGGCGGGCCCGCCCACACCCAAAATGCCTGCCCACACCAAAGATGGCTGCTCGGGCGTCGCCGCCGCCTCAGCCCCTCCGCAGCCCCGCTGTTCCCTACGGGCGGCGCGCGGCGCGGCCTCAGCGGAAGCGGCGGCGCTCCGGCAGGCGCGGCGCGGCNGGTGGGGGCGCAGGGAAGGGTGGACTGGCGCCGGGGGGCCGAGGGGAGGGAGGGCTTTGCGGCGCCGCACAAAAGGGAGCGGGGCAGCCCCGGGGGTGCGAGGGGGCTGCGGGGCAGCGAAGCGCAGGGCCCGGCCCCGAGGGCGCCAGGGAGCCCTGTGTCCCCCCGGGTGCCGTGTGATGATGGGGTTTGGGTTCCCTTTCTTTGTTTTTGTCAGATGTGAATCCAAATGGAGCAGTCGGGAGGAGGCGAGCAGAGCCAGCAGCAGCCGCAGCCCTGGGGGAAGCTGATCCGGCTGGGTGCTGATGAGGCAGAGCCGCACGTCCTGCTGCTGAAAAGGGAATGGACCATCGGGCGGAAGAAAGGTGGGACAGGGACACTGCGCTGGCCTGGGGCGGTGTTCGGGGGACAGCAGCCATCCCCCCTCCTGGCCCGTACAGCATTGGAAGGTGGACTGAAACTAGTTGGGTTTGGTGCTTTCAGCTGTTGGAGGTGTTTGCCAGGCCACCCCGTATTCCTAATTTACCTCTTGGCTGTGTGAATAAGTAGTTTTATGCTGACCTTTTCTTTTTCAGTAACTTGTGACACGGGCACGTTTCAAAATCAATGTGCTTTTTAGGTAGTTTGTGGCAGCTTGTATAAATAAGGAAACCCGATTGTTGATTTAGAAGTTTCTGTGCTTCGGTCCTGTTTACTTTCTCATTTAGTTTCTGTGGTTAAAGTAAGTTGGAACTGCAATGCAAAATGCTTCAGCTTCACAGAAAAGAAAACACCCACATAAAAGCCCTTAATTCTTCTGGCCTTATAAAGACTGCCAACAAGAACTGAAAGTTTCTCTGAGAGTAGATTTGAATGCTTTATTCCCAGAGTCTAGGGCTTGTACTACTTGCCTTTATTTTAAAGGATTTCATGCTTACTGTATTTGAAACAAGGAATGGAGTGTTTTCACTTTCTTTTACTCTGCCTTGACGGTGTTCGTTTTGTTTTTCCTGTTCATCAGTTCAAGTTATTTGGCTGATCAGTCACTTCCTGTAAACAGTTGTGAACAAACACCAGATGCTATAGCTCTATGAGAAAGGCAAATAGTGTCTTGTAGGAAAAATGTTTTGCAAATTTACAGTTGGTGGTGTCTATTGAGATGGTTTGTCATTAAGCTATGGGTAAATTCTTCAAGCTTATATCAGTTTGAGGGTTATCTGGCAGGAAAAAAAAGGTGAATTCCTTCCTGTTCAGTTGCTTTTATAGCTATTTGCTAATGGATTAATAAAATGGATGGTCACTAGAATACAAAATTGTGACTCTATAAGCAATACCTATGACTCTTCAGGAGCATTAGAATTGTTTGTTTGAGCCAGTGGCTACTGCTTTTCTTCTGGATCTGTTGTTGGGCAGGCTGAGGTCAGTGCACCCACAGTGTGAATAGGTGGAGGGGAATCATGATTGTTAGTTGTAACTTTGGTGTCAGCAAGTACTTTGAGTTTGTGAGAGATCAGTGGGGAACCTTGAGTGTTGTTTTGAATATTCAATGTTCAAGTGAAGTAAAAAGACTGGATTTTCTCAGAGTCCTTGAGTTGTAGGTAGGAAGGTTTCTGTCACATTGTCATGACTCTTCTGTGTATTTCTAAATCTTAGTCCTGGATTTGTAATTCTCTTCAGCTTTATTAACATAATAATGCTGTCAACAGAGATGAGGAACACTTAAAGACTGTAAGATAGAACAGTGATAATAATTTTGATTTTTTTAAAATTTTTTTAAACAGTTATTGGTTCGTACTAATTTCCCCCAATGCACCAGAATAAAACAGAAGCTAAATCCAATGAAACAGCATCACAATGATGTGGGAAAAGAGCTGAGTGCTGTGAGATGTGTGCCTTCAGGTGTTAAACCAAGCACTTCAGATATGTGTGGATTTGTTTCTGTACCACTCTTGAACAGAGTAACTGTGATTTAATTTCCATCTGTAGAGCCAGGGTTGGGAGAAAAAGGGAACTGAAACCCCTTCAAATGGTTGAAATTTTTATATCAGCTCATGGGACTATCTCACCACTTACATTTTTGCATCTCACTCTAGACAGTGTTGCTGCCTGTGTGACAGTAGAAGTTTTGAACTATTGCAGATGTACATGAGTCAGTTTGTGTTGCATTTATAGCCATGTAAAATGCTGATCTGACTGTGTAATGTGTATTTTTAAGCACGCTGGGAAATCTGCTTTCTTTTTAAGGCTGTGACTTATCTTTCCCTGGCAACAAGTTGGTGTCTGGAGATCACTGTAAAATCATAGTGGATGAAGAATCTGGTCAAGTGTCATTGGAAGATACAAGGTTGGTTTCTCAGAATATTCTTGGAGAGGCTTTTGTCAAAAGCTCAGCAGGTGTTTGATACTAACACTGCGCTACCACAATAACATATTTAGTTGCCTTCTAGGCTGTTGGAACAAGGATTCAACATATCCTTCAAAACCTCAAATGTGGAACTTTCCTCTTTATCTGTGTACATCATGGGCATGTTCCTCTGGCCTGCCAAAGTGCCCCTGATGGTGGCTCTGCCCCTGATTTGTTGTCATCTGCAAACCTGATAAGGGGGTATTCCCTCTCCTCTTCAAGGCTGTGACTAGAGATGGGTCCAGGATATCCAGGATAGGTCCCTGAACAGATTCCTGGAGGGTTTATACTCCCAGAAGCTGTGGGATGGAATGCTAAATTTTTGGGGAAAAAATGACTAGCTGGGATGTTTGGGAAAGGTTTATAGTTGTCATTCTCCAATATAATCCTAAATTTCAGGATGTTCCAAACAACAAACCAAGCCATGTTTGCCTCTCATGGCAGTCTCAGCGTGTAGCTGTAAATCTAAGCTTGAGAAACTGTCCCTGGCAGAATTGGTTTAGACCAATGTTATGACAGAACAAGCTAAATAAATTGTGCATGATGCAGAAACATTCCTGCCTCTTTTATTTTTTTCCCCTTACCCCACCCCCTGAGGCAGAAGGTGCAGCCAGCAGAAAGCTAGCAAAGCCAAATTAAAGGTAATTTTGTGTATGATATATTCATAAAGAGATGAGGCTTGTTACAAGGTGGTGTAGCAGAAAGGCTGCACCCATGGAGCGTTGCCAGGGAGCTGCTTGTGCCTGTTACACTCCTGTGCATCTAAAAAAGGGTAAAACCCTGGAGTGCTCTCCCTCCTGGGAGTTGAAGTGTGGCTGCCAATTGCTGAATCGAGAAACCAAACAGGTTTGATATGACTGCTTGCAGAAGACTCTTCTGGTTCTTCTGGGTCTTCCAATGTTTTTGCCAAATAGCAAACAAGTCCCAGAAAATCAGGCTGAAAGAAGATGATTCTTGAATGTTTGAGTTGGCAGTACAGATGCCCAGAGTCACAGAAAAATACTGCAATGTCAGCTTTTTCTTCCCTGAAGGGGAAAATAGTTTGGGAACATTGCTGTGGTCAAGCTCAGATTTTTCTGGTAAAGAGGAATGCGTTGAAGGAGGCACTGAGTGTGGGACAGTCAAAATGAGTGGACTTTGTTTCTCTGTTGTAGCTAACCCAAAGAATTCCATCAAATATATGTAGATAACAAACACTGGGTTTTGTCTTCTGATAGCATAATGAGCTCTTGAATATACTTGGAAAAGAATTACCCAAAACTTTCAGGTGAAAGGAAATGCGTAGAGCATTCAAAATTAATGAGTAAATAAAAGTTTGGAAGTAACAAAAGCCAAGAGTTAGCAAATAGTACAATAAAAAACTCAGACTCACCCTTTTTTTTGTGATATGTTTCTGCTGTATTTTCCAAACCATGCACTAGTTGATTTATACTGCTTGAAAGAAAACAAACTGTACAAGCTGACCTAACACAGTGGAGGCAGCAGTTGGATTTCTCCCAGTAAAAGCAATTGTAAGATTCTCTATCTTGAAAAAGAAATTTTAAAGGCAATTAAGGTATTTTCTTGTTATTTTCCAGGGTTTTTTCCCTTTAAAATTTGAAGTAGTAAGTCATGTTTCAGATCAGGGAACTGTTTACACAAGACTGGTACTCTTTGGACAGGCAAACAGATAATCCCTTTCTGTGGATAAATTTGAGGTTGATCTGCACTTGGTGTCCCTTCTGTTACTAAATTCTCCTCACCCTCAAGTCAAAACTATGTCTATGAACATGGAAAGAGTAGAGATTTACAGTACAGAAGGGATTCTGTACCTTAATAGAATTCAAAACTCATTTCAATTTACAGTGTGTTCAGGATTATATGCATTTAAATAGCAGATAACTGTTAACCCAGAAAATTTAACATAAACTACATTCTTTTCCTGGATGGATGCAAATAATTATTAAAAATTATTGGACTAGCATTTTTCTTGGAAGGATATGAAAGTTTCTTACAACACATGGATCATTCATCTACTTCAAAAGTAGCCCTGTTCTGAGTGAAGCTGTTCACATCAATTCTGCACAGCAGATGGGATTGGGAAGTAAACAGAATTTATGGTTCATTAATGAAACTGTAGAGTCATCAACCACATTGGAATTGAGTCAAGGCCTGATTTTTTTATTTCACTGTTTAAAAAAATGACATTGGAACCTTTTGTGACATAGTTTCATAACACAGACAATTTATATCTGTTAGTACTGTTTTTCTTCTCCCCTTGAAAAATAGTACAGCCAGTTGGCATCAATTCAATACCAAGTCCTAATGAATGGCCTTCATATTTGGGATGCTCATTGTACTTTCTGCTTATTTTATGGTGACTTTAATTTGAAACATCAGAGGAATGTACAAATGTCATAATTTATCATGTGTGCCTGGTTAAAAAATACCCACAACATTAATCTGTAATGTCACCATATCTGTTAAAAACCTCATGCTAAAGCCTGAAATTGGAAGTGAAAAACGAATACAATTATCTGGGATAGATGAATAATTTTTCCCTTTGGTTATTGGCTGAGAAATACAACTGCTTTAGTTTACTGATGCATTGAAGAAAAGCTTGTGATTTTCTGTGTTAAGTGATATCTATTTATTCCTACTTCATTTGGGTCCATGTGTGCCAAATAATTCATTAGTCAGCTCTCATTGTGGTCTGTGTAACTGCAGAACTGAAAAGATTTGGCTATCTGTAGTCAATTTGACAAGCAGGGTCTTGCATAGCTATTTCTGCAGCTTGCTTTGTGAGACCAAGCCTGCGTGCTTACTAGATGTGTGATGTTTTGGGGTTTTTCCTGGTTTTTTGTTTCCCAAAAAATACCTTGAATAATCTTGGAATTTGGCAGTCATGACAGAGCTGCTTCATAAAATACTTAATTGTGACATTTTTCCCCCCTATGTTTACTGACATGTTTGGACTAGGAATTGCCTGTAGAGGTTAAAGCTCAGTAAAAGACAAGTCTTATTACTTGAATTTAGCTGATTTATTACAAAAGAAGGTCTGGAACACTTGGGGCACATGGGAAATGCATGCTATGTTGTGCCTTCTGGAAAACTGAGGAGGTCAAATTTGATGTTTCCTGGTTTTGTTAAAGGACCTCTGACAGGTTTTGGGGGTTTGTGTAAACTTTACTATTTATTTGGCAATTGAAGAAGATACAATTTTTGCTTCAACATAGTAATCTTTTTTTAATGTTATCACTACCATCAGTATAAAGTTAAAAATCAGTGTTGTTTTTAACAGACTGACTGAAATTCTGTTTTCCTTTTAATTGCTGAACTTTGGCATTCATTTAGTGATTTCTCTGTTCTGCTGTTCTTTAGTGCTTGTGTCTTTCAGCCTAGTCAACCTCTGTATGCCTGAGGGGGGAAAGACAATTTTTAAATAATTTTCTTGCTTGTGGGAGATGCTTGAAGTTTCATCAATGTGACCCAAAGATTTTTGTTCATTTCTTGATGTTTAAAGTAGCATTTCTATTTTTTTATTGTCTCATTATTTATGTTGGATTAGTTGATTCAACCACATAGACGGTAGAAGCAGCTGCAGCAGCAAGACCAAGAACTGATACCTTGATCAAGATTTGCTGTAGTGCTTCCAAAGGGCTTGTTTTTCCCTTTTGAATTTTGAATTCATACTTTTGTATCAGAAAAGAGGAAGGGGAAGTTGCAAATAACTCCTTGCAGTGAGGGACAGTCCATGGTGCCCTGGGCACGGGTGGTGCCTCCAGGAGGTGGCAGCACAGCTTTGCTGTTGTTTCTTGTCAGCCGCTCTGCAGAGAGGGAAAGGCAGATTATTTTCTGTTCCTTCATATTTGATACCAATTGCTGAGATTTTGAGCGGCAGAAGTCTGAAATTGGAGAGGGCTGCAGCCCTGAAGGAGGCTTACTGCAAGTGAGCTGGAATTATTCAGTACTTAGATAACTTGACTTGGTTATAAAACATTAATGGCTTGTGTATACAACATCACCCATAGTTAAGGGGATAAAGAAATTAATCAGCAATGCTTTGCATTTTCCTTTTCCCTAGTTTGATTTCTTCTACAAGTCTTGAATTTTTTATCAATATCAAAGTAATCCATTCCAACGCATCTTTCATTATGTATTACTTTTTCCACCTCGTTAACTTCCCACTTTCAAGTTGCAAACAGTCCATGTAACCCCACAATTTTAGGTGTTTTCCTTTTTGAAGGAGGAGGGGGAAAAATTAACACTGCATGGCAGTCGTGACTGTACAGGAGAAATTCCATTGTCACAGAATGTCTTAGGAGATTCCCAGTGTTAATTGGAAAACATAGCCTGGAACTTTTTGAATAGAACTTGTGTTGTCCGTGCGGGTTTTATACTTAAAGGGTGGAGACTATTGTACAGAAATAATCATCTAATTATTTTGAGACATTGGCCAGCTATCAGGGGTCTTTTGTCTGTCAACTGCCTTCTCTTTACCAGTAGCTGCAAATGAGCTTTGAAGTTCCAGTAGCTCTGCACTTCTGTCTTTGGGGGAAATTTTTTGTTTCTAGACTTCCTTTTTTGTAAGAAATGTTTCTAGTCTGCTTACATTTGTGGCGGGCAGCCAATAGTTTTTCTTCTTTAAATGTATCTTGTGTTTTCTCTTCCTTCTCCTGTGTAATTATGAAAACATTTATGCTAAGTTATCTTTTCTTTCTCTTTACAGCACTAATGGAACAGTAATTAATAAACTGAAAGTGGTTAAGAAGCAGACATACCCGTTACAGACTGGGGATGTGATCTATGTTGTTTACAGAAAAAATGAGCCAGAGAACAGTAAGTGAATAATATTTTCTTAAATGGCATGCTTAGTCATTTTCTTTTGAGTCATGAGGGAAAAGAAATATCAGTATAATAAAATTTAGTAGTTCTGTTTTAAGGAGAAATATGTTTAAAAGCAAGTCTCTAGAGAAGAGGTCATGGATGTGCCAGTTTTTACAGAGACAAATCTGAGCAACTGTCTGAAATTGAAATGTGTCTAGAAGTAATTTTGGTAGAACTAATGCTCGGAATGGTAAGTAATGAGGTTCTAATCACATGTCCAGTGCTTCTTTTAGAAGTCAAATTGCTGGGGTAGTTAATGATACTTTATATATCCCAGTGAAACAGTTTTTGGCACCAGTAGGAAAAGCTGCAAAAGCTTTTTGTTTTGTGTGTATGGGTTTTTTGTGTGTGTATGTTGGCTTTTGTTGTTTTAAAGAGGGAAGAGGCAAAATGGGGGGGAGATGGGGAAAGCCCTACAGTGACAGTAGAATTGGTAAACCTGGAGCAATGCTGTATTTACAATTTTTATACAGTAATAAACATATGAACTGTTAATTAAAAAAATTCCAGATTTATGCTCACTGTTGAAATACTTCCTTTATAGAAATGCTGTTAATTTATGTACAGACAGATCTATGCTGTCTGGTGTAAATGTTACATGAAGTAGTGATAAGCTATATTTTTCTGTCTGTATAGTCTATCTCACAAATCCTTTCTAAGTTGGCACTATTGCACTTGATGCTATTTAGATGAATCACTTGGGTGAATTTTCCAGGTAATGAACTGAATCACTGTTTTCTGTTTGGGTTAATAAGTAGTTAAATTGTCAAGCCTCCAGTTTTGCTTTTTCAGCTTTTCCATCTTTAAACACAGAGAAGAATTTTGATTTGGCATGCCTGTTTGTCTGTTTTAAATCCTTCTGAAGGAGACAATATTTAAACTTCTGATCAGAAAAAGGACTGCTACAAACTAAGAATGTCTTATTTGCTTGTAGGTGGATGAAGGTGACAGAAAGGTAGCAAGGTAGAGGAATTTTTGGAACAATATTAAATTGAAGTAAGATGGAAAAGAAAAGGATATTATCCAGTTGGTTTTATTAATAGATTCTAAATTAGTTTCTGGCTGAAACTTGTGGCATGTCCTAATCTGTATTTTTGAGAGTTCATGTATCTCACAAAGAAATGAAATAATATTGATTGAAGAGGTTGAGAAGTGAGCTCAGAAATAATAAGCTTCTTCGAAGAACTTTGATTCAAGTATCAGTAAAAATACAGTCTGTTCTGACAGAGCAGATTTTAGGTTTAAGAAATTATTAAGCCTCTGGTTCCATGGCTGGCACAAGTTAAACGTCACACAAAAGCTGCTCTGCCTGGTTTCCTGAGAAGAAAAGATCTTGCTGTGCTGCTCTTAATTGCCTCCTAAGTAGGAGTATTAACATGGTGCTATTGAAGTGACCCCTCATTTGCCTCTTCCATTGTCAGACACTTTGGGGATGCAGCCACTTGTGAATAGAAATTGTTTATATGGGATTAAGTTTAGTGAATTTTTGTTTAAAGAGCGTGATTGATATTTTTAAATCTCTTTCAGATGTTGCTTATCTTTATGAATCCTTAAACACAAAACATGATGCAACTCAAGAACCAGTAGGTAAGGAAGTAATTCAAGATCCGTGAAGAGGAGCTAAGCTCCAATGACTAATATAACCCTCTTGAGAGAGTTTGATTCCTTGAGATTTTGAAGCCATGATATGGTGACTGTCACACAGATATTTTTCTTTCCTTTCCCCCCTTCCAACTGTAGAAGTTAATGTAGAAAACCAATGCCATGTGACCAAAGATACCTCAAGTACAGGAAGAAGTAATGATGAGACCCAAATTACCTCATCACTGTCTGCTACTCAGTCTTGCTATGAGGAACCACAGCCATCTACTTCTACATCTAACCTCTTTAATGCTTCTTCTACCTCTCCGGTTGAGTCTGCATCTGTTCAGCAGGATAATCCATCTACATCTGGTAAGACTTGGGTCAAGTATTTAAAGTTTGATCACACAATCATAGGATATGCTGAGTTGGAAGGGACCAGTCAGGATCACTGAGTCCAACTCGTCAGCTGTTACTCCAGTTTTGAATTGGAACAGATTGATCTCTTATCCCTATCTCAGTCTTTAGAATTTGCTTTGTAAAGTTCTAGGTGGATATGTGCATTTTAACTTTATCTCTATGAGCAGGCAGGGTAAATCCTGATGGATGAGTGAAGGAATTCTGAGAATTCCTTTATGCATTTGTCAGCAGTTCATTGGGACTTCTCTGGCTCCTACGGAAACAAAGCTCTCCCTCTGCTGTGATCCCAACCTGTTACATGTGATCAGTATTGCATAACTCCTGCCTGGCATCTTTGTCAGGAAGACCTGGTGTGGATAATAGTCTTATGAATAAATACTCCACCATTGAAAGAGGAATGGGAGTTTTAAGTAGGGTTACACAACTAATAGTTTGTTTACCCCCAGGTCTTCCAATTAGTCAGATTGGTACAGAGTGTTTTTAGGAAGTTATGCAGACGTTGCTTTTCTGCTCCAGGTTTTCATATTCAGATGTTTGGATTGATGCATGTGCCTCATCAGGGGTTGAGTACCTCTTGTTTTCACATGTCCCATAGCTGTGTGCAGCCATGTTCATGTTTCTGGTTTTATTTTATAGGCTCACAGCCCTCAGTTGTCACTCCTGTGCCTGCTTTCCCTATCTTGGAATCCATGTGTGTAAGAGCACTGCACGACAAGCGTGAAGAGCTGGATGTGAATGCTGAAGCTTCTGCAGTTGCTCCAGAAATCACTGACAAAGAAAATGCAGAATCAGATTCTCAAAGAACAGCGGAGGAGGAGGGTTTGGAACCTGCTAAGAAGAAACTTAAAGGAGGCTAGTATACTACAGTATTCTGCAACTTAACCCTCACCCACACCCCTCCAAACTGAATTACAACAGCTGTCATCCGTCGTTCAACTTGTTTCTTGTGTCTCACTTACTTGATTTCTGGTCCCATGAAAATAATGTCTCCAGCAGCAGAAGCTGTAGAGTGTAAAGCAAGAACCTCTTTTGGGACTATTGCCAGTGAACAGTGAATCAATGCATATCTTTCAGGGATTTTTTTAAATACTTAAATAAAAATAAGATAAAAAAAGCTTTAAAAACTATCTGCTTCTGTCTTTGTAGATGAAGATACTTGTCCATATCTTTCACCAGCAGCTCCAAGTGAATGTATAATTAAAATTGGCTCTGAAGATGCAAAAACATCAAATGTGAAACCAGATAAGATGGAAGAGACATTAACTTGCATTATCTGCCAAGAACTGCTGCATGACTGTGTAAGGTATGTAAGAGTGACAAAAGCTTTAATCATGTGGTAATAATGCAAGACATTCAGTGACAACTGTTTGAGGAGGTCAGGATAATCAGCATTTTCACAAGCCCTCTTGATTTTCTTTTCCCTACCCCATTTATATAGTGAAATCAATGCTAAATAGTTTCTTCAGTGTTATGGATGTATCTGAAGAAATGAAAGATTTGTATTTTGACTCCATTTGTTTGTTTTCCAGCTTGCAGCCCTGTATGCATACTTTTTGTGCTGCCTGCTACTCAGGATGGATGGAAAGATCTTCTCTATGTCCAACTTGTCGTTGTCCAGTAGAACGTATTTGTAAAAATCACATATTGAACAACTTGGTAGAAGCTTATCTGATTCAGCATCCAGGCAAGTTGAACAGTGTCTGTGGCATGATCTGATGGATTTCACACATGAGCTGCATAACTGATGTCTGCACACACTGTTGTCTATAGAATACCTGTGTGTTATATTACCCTGCTGTTTTCTCTGACATGGCTTGTCAGTAAACAAGTACATTTAACATGACATAATGACCTGTGGAAGGTGATTTAATACTGTGAGTGAATATACTAAGAATGCTTCATTTTCATTTATTACTTAATCATGAGAAGGATACATTTAAAAAATATACTTGAATGTAGATTTAATTAACTTTGATCATGGCCTCTTGAAAACCAAACTTAAGTTGCCTGATACTATTTTAACAGAGAGAGGAGAATTTAACTAAGATGATCTAGAACTCTCTTACCCAAAAACAAGTCTTACGGAAATGAAAACGCAATAATGGTAACTGTGTTAAAAAGTAGAGTGCAGATAAGGAATGTGAGGTGTTCCTTTCTCTTGAAATTTGAATTTGGTTCTCATGCCAGATAAATGTCGCAATGAAGATGATGTTCGGAGCATGGATGCCAGAAACAAAATTACTCAAGACATGTTGCAGCCCAAGGTGCGGAGATCTTTTTCAGATGAGGAGGGAAGTTCTGAAGATTTACTGGAATTGTCAGATGTAGATAGTGAATCCTCAGATATCAGGTATGTCTGTGTTTAAGTTGTGTGCTGAATTAGATGTACCTATATTTGAATGCACAGACCCACAAACTGAGCTAGTGTCACAAATGCTGTTATTGCTGGTTCTGTTTCCATGATCATTTCCAGAATGAGTCTGTTTTCAAGTAAGTTCATTCTTGACAGTAATTAACTTGGCAGTTTTGCTGGCCATCCTTTTGAACCTTGAGCAGTCAGCAATAATTAGAAGTTCAGCAAGATTCAGTTTGTGACCAATAGTTCTATGGTGAATTGTGCAACAAAAAAAAAATAGGTTTCTGGCTCAGATCATGTCAGGAGATAAAGCAGTCCATGATCCTATGAGTGCATCTGCAAAGATTGTGCTTTCTTATGTGTCTGAAATGCTGCTTTCACTGGGTGTATGGTACCAAAGCAGCTGATGCTTGACTTAGGAACTCCCAAGTACCAAAATTCTTTGGTACTCCTCTTTATTTTCAACAGCAAATACTTTTTGTTAAATGTCTAAAGGGGATCAGAAGAATTCTTGTAGATAACTATTCCAGCATTGTTCCTCTCTTTTTTGGTCACATTGCTTTTTTTTTTTTCTTTTGTTTAAAACTTCTTGAGGAATACTACAAAACCCAGAATTTTTATCTGTCACAACTACAGCAGTCTTCTGAGCTGTAAGGTACTGAGTTACATAAACTTCCATCTGTTATTGAATGAGGAAATCCTAAATTTAAACTTTGAGAGTCTCCAACCTTGTCTAGCATAGTGATGTAAGTTGTATTTCCATTTGTTTGGTATAATTTCATACGACTTTATTTTATTCTTTCAGTCAACCATATATAATATGCAGACAGTGCCCAGGGTACCGAAGACACTCTGTTCCAGCTGTGCCTGGCACAGGCCAGGAGACAGAGGCAGGAGGAATGCAGGCTCTGGGAGATGCTCCATCAACCTCTGCCAACTTCCCTGCAGGTCAGTGTCACATCGCCCCAGCAGTGCAGCACTAAAATACTGCAACTCAGACACTCAGGGCAGAGGCACTGAATGGCTGGGGTTGGAAAGGACCCTTGAAGATCATCTCCAGCTCCCCTGAGCTAAGCAATGAGCTGTGTTACAACACTGAACTAAGTTAGACCTAAGCAAGGTCCCTCTCACAGGACTGTGAGAACAGCACTACACCAGTCTTTGCAAATACAACATTTGGCTATGATTGTCCAAAATGGGTTGCTGATAGCTGATAGTTCTTAAACTGTTCTACATAGTGAAATACTTTGCACATTTGTGCATCTTACAAGTCTGAATGCTGTTTCTCTGCTGTTTTGTAGAGTCTTTGTGAAAAGATTGCTTGCTTGCTACCTTAAGATTATGTTGTTAATATTCACTGAGATTCCTCATCCAGATTGCAGCTGTGTACATTGTTCAATTTTTTTTTTTTTTTTCCCTTTTTAACTCATCCAGCTGTTCAGGAATATGTGTGTCCTGCTCAAGGAAGTCATGTAATATGCACCTGCTGCTTTCAGCCAATGCCTGACAGAAGAGCAGAGCGTGAACAGAATCCTCATGTTGCTCCTCAGCAATGTGTGTACATTTTTTATTTTATTTTCTGCAGAACTAACTTTCTCCTTATTTATTATTAAACTTGAATTTACTTGGATGACTGTTTTTTATATGAATCTTCTCTATTTGGACTCTGGTAGTGACCGCATGAAAGAATCTTTATAGAATTCATTATTCCTTTAAAGTATGTATTTTAAATGAGAAAGTTATGCCTTTTTAAAAGCAAGTTTATTGGAGCTCTGTTGTTGTTGATTTATAAGAATGGTAACTTTGTGGTGTTCAGGTCCTTACAGGGGTTTTCTTTGTTATTTTGCAGGCACAGTTTGCCTGCAGCCCTTCTGTCACTTGTACTGGGGCTGCACTCGCATGGCGTGTTTTGGCTGCTTGGCACCATTCTGTGGTATTGTGGAGTAATTTTTTTCTTATCAGCTTGTTCATTTTGCACTTTTACACTTTTCTGTCTGTCTTGAACTTTAAGTCATTTAAGAGACGCAGATTAATTTATAACACAGTTGTGCAAAAAGAAACAAGGGCTGTCCCCTCATATCACAAACACAGAAAATTGAAGTGGCATGTGTTTTAACTGAGAGGATTTAACTTTGTGTCTTCATACAGTATTGGACTTAGAAACAATACTTGCTGAGCACAATGCTTTCCAGTATAAAAAAATCATGGTGTATTTCAGTCTAGTGAGAGAATCATACAAGCCAGTGCACGAGCACTGAACATGTGATGGTAACAGATTAGAAAAGAACCTTGCCCTCATAAACATACAGATCTCTGAAACTCAAGATTTTTTGATGTTTAAAAAAATTACAGTAGAACAGTTGGACTGGTTTGGCTGCAGCTTGGAGCTCATGGAATGTGCTTTATTAGCACTGGTAATTTCTGCAGCTTGGTCATGTTTGTGGACTGAAGCTGAAATTGTAAAATATCAGTATCTTGTCTTTGCTGCTAAAAGTTATAAATCACATGCATTACCAAACGTCGAATGCAGTCATGTACTTGGTGCTCACATGAGCCTGTGCATGTTATTTCAGGAAACAGAGGAACCTTCAGAAAATGTGTGAGGGCCACGGGGTTTGGGAGAAAAATAGTAACTTTTATTCTTCTTCTTCTTGTTCTGATTAGAAATAAATCTTGGTGATAAGTGTTTAGATGGCGTCCTGAATAACAACCACTACGAATCAGATATCCTAAAGGTATGTTTAAAAACCATTGTGTGTGATAATAACAAATGTACAAAGTTTAAGATGTACTCACTGATGAAATGGAAGTGATGTGCTGCCTAATAGTTACAGTGTGTCTTTTGCAGAACCTGATTCTAAGAGGCTGATTAAATGAGCTCCGAACAATCATCCAAAATATTAAGAGAAAAATATTTCAATAAAAATGTGCCAGGAAAACAATGCTTGTTAAATATTTTGTCCCAGACAAGTTAAATTTTACACTAACTTGTATGGAAAATATTTTGTCCATACCATAACACGATCGCCTAAATTAGGTAAACTGGATGAAATCTTGAGAGAGTGACTGAAATTAATCTGTTTTGCAAACTTTTGGCAAAAGTGGGGTTCTTCTGAAAAAAAGAGACTTAGTGGAAGGTTTTATTGGTTGTCTGAAAGTATCATGCTAATTAAACTACATGTTTTAATTGAAATCAGCATCAACCCTTTCTGAAAACATAGTTACTGATAGATTTGTAAATATTTGAGAATAAATGGCTTGCTTACTCTTTAAGGTTGGAGATTTTTCTAGATTAAACACTTAAATTGCTCTTTTCAGGATTACCTGGCATCCAGGGGTCTGACATGGAAAAATATGTTAAATGAAAGTCTCTTAGCTCTTCAAAGAGGAGTTTTTATGTTGTCAGGTATGTGTTGTGTTCAGTTTGCACGTGCATGACTCCTTGTCTGGATGTAACTCAGCAATGTTATCAGAAGTTTGGAGTTCTGTGTGCAGAACCAGTGCAGTCCTGGCTCTTTAGTTAAATCTGATTTATTAAGCCTTACATTTTTATGAACTGGTTTTCTCCCCAGATTACAGAATTACTGGGAACACAGTGCTTTGCTACTGTTGTGGCCTTCGCAGCTTTCGAGAACTTGCCTACCAGTACAGGCAGAATATTCCTGTTGCTGAATTGCCAGGTGGGGATTGTTTTGCACAATAAGGAGGGGAAAAGTAATTTAAAGAGTTAACATCAGTTTTATCTTTGTACCTGTCTTCTTTTGGCACTTTCATGTAACCCAGTGCATATCTCCTTGCATGGCTGGAATCTTATGCTCCTTGCTTTCCTTATCAGCTGCTAAACTTGTGTATAGTTATTTTCAGACTCCCTAATGGAATCTTTTCTTTCAGTATCATTTCTCATCTGTTGAATAAGTATATCTGCAGATTGAAAAGAGGAATTCATTAAAATCAGAATACAGTCAACAGGAACCAATTGCTATAATTAAATTTATTTCCCGTTTAAATACATTAAATGATGCACCATCTGAACAATTTAACATTTTACCAGCTCTCAACTAGGAACAAGAATGCTTTCATAAACTGATTCTAAATCTTTACATTTACAATTTTAGTATAAAATAGCATGTGCCTCCTTCAGACCTAAATTTGTTTGGAACAGAAGCTATTCCAACAATTTGCTTTTAAATATTACTTCTGTCAATATAGTTCTTGCTGTTAGCAACAGCTTCCCAGTCTTAAGCTGCTGAGCACTCTGCTTGTGCTGCTGTGCATGATGAGCAAAAACAGTGTACCTGGTTTGCCCTTAGCATTACTTTCCAGTTCAGCTGCTGGACAGCTGAGTTGTAAAGTGTGTGAAAGTGGGGGAAAGCAGCAAACTCTGCCCAAATTAATAATTTTTCTTTTGTATGCAAATACATCTAGACAAATGCTGACTATCTAATCAAGTCCATCTCTATTAAACTAAATGGTAAAACTTCAGTTGACAGGACTGAGAACCAAATACTTCCATCATAAGTCTGCATTAATATTAAAAATTAATTTTTTCTTCTTGACAGAGTGTTTGCTTTGTTTCTAGAAAGGTGAAACAATTTAAGTTCTACAGTTGTTTCTTGCCAATCATGTCTTGTTTCTGATGAGTAACCACCATTAGCAGTGGCTGAATAATCTGGGTCACCTTCAAAATGACTTTTGTAATAAATGTATCATTTAATTTGCTCTTCTTGTAGTGACTGTCACGTCACGTCCTGATTGCTACTGGGGACGCAACTGCCGAACTCAGGTCAAAGCACATCATGCCATGTAAGTTGTACACTTTAGAAGGTGATTTTGCTTTGTGTTCCTTAAAAAAAACCCAAACCAACAACAGGCTGAAAAGAAGCCTTGGAAGTGCCAGAATTTGCAGCATAAAGCAGAATTGGGTGAACTTTGGGGATTTTTTGAAATTTTTGTTTTTAACACAGCTTTGAAATGAGCCCTCCGTGCACATCAAGGGCACTGCCAGCACTTGTAGGTTGATGTAACCCATGGCTGACACTTCTTGAGTCTGTTTTTCCACCCACTGGCGTGGAAAGACTTTTAGTGACTGCAACTTCCATTGAAGGGATCAATTGGTGGGAATAATTAGCAACAAGAGCAGCTTGGAGCATAAGCCACAGCAGGTTCCTGAGGAGTTCCTGTGTTTGAAGGAGTTTCTGGTCTTACATGTCTGACCCAAGGAATCTGGCATGTGTTGATAATGAAATACTGAGCTTGGAAAGAGCTTAACCCTCTACTTGTCAAGAGTTTTAATACATCCAGGAGCCTTGGACTCTTGGCATCTGGTCATTTATGAGAAATGTCCTTCCAAAATAAATCAAGCTTCTTGAATAAAAGAAATCAAGGCCTCTGATGACCAATGTAGTTTTATCTTTATAAAAAGATGCACATGTGATAAGACAAATATTTCAGACTCATAAAACAAAACAAAAATTTTTTTCCTAAGAGCTAACTGGTTTCAGGGAGGGTTGAAAAATCCTTCTTGCCTTATGAATAATTCTCTAAATTCTCAGTGTAATTTAAAATAGAGGAGCTGTTACTCCTTATTGAGAAATTGCCTTAATGAATAGTAGATTCTGCAGTATCTTTCTAATGTTGCAATGTACATACACGCTTAGCATAATTCCTTTAATATTTCAGGTACTGTGGGTTGGAAATAACCAGTCTGTGCAGCTCAGGCAAGCAGATCATAAGACAGACTTGTAAAATATTCATCTGCAGTCTCTTACAAATTCAAGGGTTTTACCAAATAGCTTTCAAAAATAATTCTGGATTTAAGTTGCAGATGTAATTTCATGTACCACTTCTATCTGTAACTTCACACTACAGGACTGTCTGTGCTCCCACAGGAAACTTTGTTTTGAAATGTTAGCATTAATTCAATATCAAAGTACTCACCAGTCATCTTTGTTCATGTTGTGGATAATTTCATCTAGAATAAAAATGACTCAGGGTTTTTTCCTTCTTTTCCTTCTCCTTCTTTCTGTTTTTTTCCTCTTTTTTTCCCCCAAGCATTAGCACTTCCTAAAACTTTACTGGCTGCAACTCTTAGTTCCTAAAATCCATAAAAGCAAACAATGCTGTCATGCCTCTTCTTTATATCCAGTTAATTTAAATTTTCTTTTTAATTGAGCTAATTTGTTCTAAGTTATGTGAGCAAGGTTTTTCTGGTCTTTGTAATTCAGCACAGGGTAGGAAATTCAGGGTCTCCTTTGCACCACTTCCTCCACATGAAGTGACATTCAACACCCCAACTTCTGTTTCAGTTGTGTGTCAGGGGCCACATGGCCCAAGTGAGAGAAAAACAAGGAGTAAACAGTGAATTTTTTTTGAGAAGTGGGAAGAAGTACTTGGTTCTAAATTATGTTACCTGTTTAATCCATGAAGACAGGTTTGCCATTCCCATAAAACTTACATAATACAGGTTGAGAAAAACATTTTCTTTCTAGAAGATTCTAAGCCACTGAAAGAATGTGTTTATGTTGAAATGTATCATCAGCCTGGTTAATTCTAGTTCTTAATGACTTGTGTAATGCTGTCTATTAAAAGTTAGTAATATCTTGCAGGGGAAAATTAATTCACCAATTCCTGTTTTAATTGCCTTCTGGGTTTGAAGTATGCAGAAGTATAGAGGAATGCTTTTTAATAACAGGTTTTCTGTGTGCATAATAAAACTAATGAGGGTTAGGCAGGAGAGATGTTGAAAATCCTGTTACATGTGAAATGGCAGTAAAGTATGATCTAAACAGATTCTGAAAAACAGACATTTTAGTGTGTAAATGGTCTGCTTTAGACTATTTAACATTTAAAATACCCTGTGAAAGATGTTGACTTGCTTTTGTTGCCTGACTTCTGAGAACTTTGTTACATTCTAATTTTCTTATGTTTTTCTTTATTTTAGGAAATTCAATCACATTTGTGAGCAAACACGATTCAAGAACTGAAAACTTGTAGCCTGTAGAGAGGGAACAAAAACCTGTTACACTGCTTGTACAGTTTAAGGTTTCAGGGAATCTGCTCTGTTCCCCCATAGCAGGGAATCAATAACTTTTGCATCAGGTAACCTGATGTGAAATTTTTAATTTGTAGAATTTTACAGCTGTACATGAAAAAGGTAGATTTTTTTTTTTCCAAGGTAGTCCAGCAAGCATTGCATTCCATGCTCATGACTACAGTGTCTCTGTATCACTTCAGTGAAGGACACAAACCACACACACAAAAACCAGCCATATCTTGGGATGACCTAAGAATAAGGAGTGTATTTGCACTACTTGTGAAGAAACTAAGAAAAATCGTTAGACTTAAAATAGAGAAGTTTTGTAAAAGTATCTGATGGGTATTTCAAGAGCCATTAATATTTAAGAAGGAAATTGTCAGTGTATATTTGTAACTGCATTTTGCGGTAGGCTGATATTTTGTTGCTCCCATTGCATTTGGGCTAGAAACCACATTAATACTCATTTTTTAAAAATCCATCCAATAAACAGCTGTTTCAGCTTAAAGCTTCTATCATATGTGCAGTGTTACAGTGGAGGTAGGACAGTTTCCTTGCTTAGTTTAGACATGTTGATGTTTTTATTCGCGTGAAATTACAAATAGAATTGCACAAAAATTTGAAGATCACATTTAAAGTTGGGGTAATACTTGAAGCAGAACAGACTTCTGCTAATATTACTTCTGTAGTGTTTTATATCAGAAGACCAAACAGTGCTTTTGACATAGAGCAGCCAGTAGGACACACTGGTTAATTTTTTTTATATTTCTTTTTTGGTTTGATACCATGTGCTAAATATGTACCTCTGCAATGCAGCTGTTCTCTAGCATGCATACACTGGTGAAAATGTAGAAAAAACTATAAATTAAAACAGAATATAGCAGCTTTACTGGAAGGAACAGTCTTACAGAAAATAAGCGAGTTTGGACAAATTGTAGCAACATGGAGGCATTTCTGAATGGGGGTAGAGATAGGGATCATGAAGGGGAACACTGGTGTCACTGACATAGTAAATGTAGATTTTATTTTCATGCCTTCTGCAGAGCTCATTCAGGAGATGTCCCAAGTGTCATTAAAATAAAGAAATCCCAACTTCTCCCCTTCCCCACAAATTGATATGATCTAATCTGTTTCATCATAATCTGGTTGCTAATGTTGACAAACCTCAACTGGAACCAATTTTGTTTTCATCGTACCTAGAAGAGTGAAGCAGAATGAGAAGAAAGCATACAAAGTTACCTCTGTAGAGACCATGTTGTTTTTAAGTATGCCTTATTTTATGAGCAGGATTTATACTTGGGTGTTAAAAAGTGTACACACAGTATCTTGGGATATAATGGAGCACAAATGATGCAGCACATCGTGTCTACTGGTTGCAGTGAATTAAGCAACTATTTCCAGTAATGCACATCTTAATATGAATGCTAATTAGAATGATGTCTTTCTGTTTAGATTTTTATTTTTGAAAATAGCTGTCGCAAGGATGGGTCTGTTGACCATGCCCTTATGCTATTAAAAATACACTTTGGTGTGGACTTCTCTTCCTAATCTCTGGGCATTTTCTCCTGTGAGTAGGATTGAAATTGGATCTGGAATATTACTTGAAACTTCTTTTAACAACAACAGTGTGTTTCTGTCTTCTAGTATTATTAACAATGTTCTGTTGCTTCTGTATTTGTATTTTATGTTTAGATTTTTTAATGGTTATTGTATCTTCTCAGGACAACCATTCCTGGTTTTGATCTCATTTTCATCTCTGGCTGTGCATGTAGCAAATTGAGTGCAGTTGTGGAGATCAAGCCTTTGCACATTATATGCAGAAATGTGCTTTACATTCTCATTCACCACTCCCACACCCCAGATGGGCTTTCAGCACAGCCTTGTCACTGTGCTGGTGTTGAAGCCTCTTGTGCTGAAGTTGTTTTGTTGTTCAGGAGTAACTTGGCACTTACTCAAATTATGTTTGTGTAGGGGTGTATTGTGTGACCATAAGAAAAAAAATTGGGGGGAAAAACCCAAACAGCAGAACTCGTGTGCTTGACATCTAAACTACCTGTGCAGTAGATGTTCTTCAAATTCTTTTTATAAACCCCTCTTCCTTTTCCCTGTCACAGATAATTAATCTGCCTTTCTATGCATATAGGGTTGCAGTAGTGCAATGGAATGAAGGGATTTTTTTGTCATTTATATTGTACCAGAAAGAGATCAGAAATTGACTTGCAGATGGGGAGGGTGAATAAATCCTGATCTTTATATGCTCTTAAGTAAGTAAGAGTATCTGTCATGGGTATTACATACTCTACATTAGACCTTTTTAAATGTATGGTTACCAGGTGATAGTTAATGTGATAAATGTATGAACTATGCTTGGTGTAATTGTTTAAATACTGTAAAGGTGCAGCATATTTTTAACCTGTCTAAAGCACATCCCCACCTCCTTTATAAGAGAAGTTTGGAAGCTGAGCATGAAATGTGATAGAATAGATGTGGAAACCAAGGTGATTATGGTAGGATTTGACATAGTGGTGAACAAGGTATATAGTCTCTTTCCTTGAGAAAAGTTCTTTTATAAAGAAGGTGGAGAGTAGTTCTTCCAGTTCTCTTTTGTGGTTTATTTTTTTTCCTGAACTAAGAAGTTATTAATTAAAAAAAAAGAAAAAAAAAAGCTACTGAAGTTGTCTGTTTGTGTTTCTTCTGTGGCATATACTCTCACCACAGAAATGGATGCATGCAACACTTGCTAATGCTTGGTCAAGTTATTAATTATTTGAATGTTGAGATTTTGCAAGCAAATACCATCCCTGAACCTGTAATAACTGAAAATGACCTGAGTTTTTGTGTCACTCTCAAACTTCCTTAGAAGTGTCAGGTTATATTGCAAAGGATCATCAATATCTCTACAGGATGTATAATGAATGATATAAGCAAAAGACTAATAGAAGTAAGAGGGCTTCAAGATGCTACCAAATTAAAAAGTTTGCTACTTTTTAAAAAGTAGTTACTATTTTAGTTTCTTGCAATACCATAAACACCAAAGTGACAAGTATTTACCACTTAATTTAACAGCAGCCAAGATGAAATTACTGTAATACTGTATTCATCTTTACTATGATTTAATTTGTATAAATTATAAGGTTTCAAATGTCTACTGTTTATATAACTTTTTTTGAAGAGAAGTTTAGCCTTGCTGAGTAAGTGGGAGGACTTGCCTTCACCCTGTTGTATCTGAGGTGGAAGACAGTGATGCCAGAGTTGCTAAGCTTCAAATTGCAGTTTAGCATCCCAGGATTTTTGTGCTGCTGCCATTCCCATACTTGAAGCTGGATACCCTTTAATGTTGTAGCTAATTTGTGTTGCTGCTCTTAAACCAGCTGTCAGACTGAGTTTAAGTGAAACTCAACCTCAGGTTAAATAATGTAAAAGTGAAAACACTGTGTTGTTCTGTGCACCAGAAAGATGAGCTGTTGGTCTTTAAACTTGGTAATTTTGGCTGGCCCTGCACTTGCAGTGGTGGGTTTAAATGTTTTATACTCCATTATGTCAACAAATGACTTGAAACTAATTTAGTTGGAGGAAGCTGCTGATTTGGGATTTATGCACTACTGAGAGATCAGGTCTGGCCCAGCCAAAGCTCTTCCAAGCACTTTCTCCATAAAGAATAAAGAAAGATGTTGGTGTGACTGGGAGGGAACAAATGTTTGGCCCCTGGCAGCTGGGCCAGCTGGGAACAGGCTCATCTCAACCAGTCCCAGGGCCCTTGGACTTGAACTCTGCAGGGTAACTTCTGCTTAAACTCTGATACTGTTTTCATTGTATTTAACAGGAAAAACCTGGTGTTTGACACTCCAGGGTCAATCATTAGCTCTTTCATTCAGCAAACAAAATACATCCATTTGGTATCAATTTCTGGTCTTCAGCAGAACTGTGTGGGGCAGATGGCTTAGCCTGCAGCAAGAGCTTAGAGAAATAAGTTGATTCAAGTAAAAGGAGTTAGGAATTTGGGAAGTGAATGCTTATTCCAAATTATCCTCTGAAAATCTGGTTTCTTATGGCCCCTTAGATGTCTGCTGGAAAGGGGCCTTATTTTTTATGGTCTGCCCTCTTAAAAATAAATCAACAGTGACTGAAAGTTAGGAAAAGAACATCTTGATTTTAAGAAGAACATATGAGGATTTTGCATTTTTTCCACCTATTTTATCTAACATACTTTCTGCATGATGTTTGGGAGCTGAAATATACCACTTACACAATTCCAAGGAATAAGTTCTGAAGAAAACTAATTATACTATTTCCCACAGCAATGCTTAATATGCAAAGATTGCTTCTAAATCTGCTTTCCAGGTCATCCTTCTTTTCTTCACACTTCCATTTTGACTTTCAATGAGGTAATTTCACCCTTAAGCTCATTAGTTTCCATAGGAAATGAATTATAAAAAATGCTAAGTGTGCCATAGGAGGTTTAACATCAAAGACATTTCTAGACAGACCATGAATATATGTTGAAGCTGTATTTAGTCTCTGTTGGGTATTCTTTTCAGTGCTGCTGAGTTTCACTTGCTTTCATTAGGTAAGTGTTGGCTTAGGACTTATCTTTTTTTTTCCCCTTGCAATCCAAATTGTTTAGAATAAAATCTACTGACTGGACTGTTTGAGCCAAATGTGTTTTGTTAGGGCTCATGTGCCACCCTCCTGAGGGGAAAAAACCCAACGAAACAATTTTGAGTAGAAAGCTTTGTAACCAACTGCTCTTAGAAATAAGTTAGAGTTCTGAAAGGAGGTCTCCTTTCAGAGACCTCAGTTCGTGTTTTGCTACTAAGTTGTAAGTGGATTTTTCTTGATAAAAGCTATGCTGAATCTTCCAAGTTAGGATGCATTACCTGGATGTTAAATCTGTTGTTTTCCCTTTGAGCCTCCATTCCCAGCCAGTTTAAGCACCTGCCAGTAAGAACCTCAGTACACCAGACTCTTGTCAGCTTGTATTGCTTCAATTGCTTTTATTTTGAAGCTCTGTTTGTACAGTGAAAAAATAGGGAATGCCCACATATTTTTGTCCTATTTAGTCTACCTAACACATTGGCTAGAGGGTTTGACTAGTATATTCCAGAATAAATAATTTTTAAAAAAAGGTGACTACTACTCAGTTTTGCTGAAAAGAATATTTCTCTTTGCTAGCTCCATAATGTTTTTTTGACATTTTCCTCCATGCACTTGTGATTGGAATGATTTTTCCCCCTCTTCAGTGAGTGTTTGGAGTGCTGATCCCATTTGCTGCTTGGTTACAGAGCACAGAATCACACAGCAAACCCTGCACTGCACAAAGGTAAAACTGAATCCAAGCCCGTGCATGAGGTATGAGGTTTCCTGTCATTAAAAGTGGCAGCACAGCTCTCCGAAGTAAGAATAGCTGTTAGGAACAAAATAAATGCCATAAGTAATACTATTTAAAAACTAATCCTAGTCAATATTTACAGCTGAAAGTATTAAAGTGCTTTATTCCACCCAGAGCTTTCAGAATTTCTTAACTCTGCACTCTGACTTTTTTTAAGAGTTTGGGTAGAAGCTGTTTGTGTTCCTGGGGAAAAAAAAAAAAGATGAGAACTTGAAAACAGTTGCTTTAGCTGTGAGAGGAAGAAAATGTTTTATACATTCTCTGAAGGTACTAAATAAAATACAAATACCTTGTTAGCAGTTAACTTTAGTAATCTGCCTAAAGAAAAAAAAATTTTAAAACCCTAATCAAACAAAAAAACTTCAAAAGGCAGGTCAGGAATTGAAGTCTCCCCTGGGGAGCACCTGCAGGTGCTGGGCTTCAACATCTTCTAGTGGCAAAAGGCATCACCTTTAAACAGCTGGTCAATCAGCCACCTCTGTTCTGAGAATAAGCAGCACTGTTCAATATTGCATGTCCAGCAGGAGCAGGGCCTCTCTCACCACACATATGCATGTGTATAAATATAAATATATATATATATATGTATGTATGTATGCAGTCCATGCTGCAGCCAGGGTGCCTGGTGCACTCCCGTGAACAGCTGGCCATGTGCTCCTGCAGCAGGCACGGATGGAAGTGTTCAGGCAGCAGGATCTGAAAGGAAACACAAACTCCCACAGAAAGCTCCTCTGGCAGCAGTTGGACAAACCCGGTTAGCAAAGTCTGTTCTTTGGTTACACAACAGGTGCTGGAGGAGGTCAGTGTAAACAACCACCTCATCTTCAGTCTCAGAGAAATTGGGAAGGATCTAAAAAGGAGTGTTTGTTTCTCTGCCCTTCTGCCACCACTGGGGTGCCCCACATGCTGTCCTGGTGCTCTGAGGCACTACCCATACAAGTCAGGCTTTCAGCAAAACAAAATAATTGTTGTTACACTGTAGAAATGAGTATTTAAACATGCTTTTATTGAAAAAGCCACTTTCCCCAGCCCTTCAAATGTAACTGTTGTCAATAATCGAACACAAGTACTTTTCAAAAGTAGATTTTAGTACTTCAACCTTTAGAAATTAATAAGTAACAGAACATTCAATTAGGATGTATATGAATTTAATGCAGTGGAAGTTATTGTTAGAATACTGAAGACTTCTAAATACTTTCATAAATATATTAACTCTTCCTTTTCAATCAAGTAGCATTAATTTAATATAACAACAACAACAAAAAAAAAATACCCACCAAAAAAGAACCAACCAACATGGAGCCAGACTTTGGCACTTCAAAACTACTCAACACAGTCTGGAAATAATAAATGCAGAGACTTGTTTGCTGTTAATGTTTGAGTCAGCTGCTAAAGGGCAAATGTGTTTTTGCTTCCACTGCTACCAGCTGCAAGGCTTCTATGTCTAGATAGACATGTAAACACACAGAGAAAATATAAGGCAAAACCTATAGTCTTGTGTTGCATATCTCAGACATTAATAGGTGGCAAATGGAAGCTGTAATAGCAGGTGAAATTATAAATAATTCAGTTAAATATTTCAAGAATCAGTCTTAAATGCCTTCACAGAGAAGGATTAAGATAACCGGATGCACACTGCAGCTAATACAGGGGAAGACTTGTGCAGATTTCTTTCTGGCACTTGCTTTATGCCATACTATTGCTTTAAAACAATGTGCTATGTCAGCTGCAAAATGCAGCTTCAGAGGGAATTTTTTTCATTTAAGAAAGAAAAACAATTCTAAATTGTGGGACAAACATGCAGGAGTGTCTTGCAAGGATATGAAAATACCAGCAGGAGGCAATTAAAATACTAATGGGGTTATTAAAGGCAATAGGAGTAGCAGGCTTCCCTTTGGTTCAGTGTTCCATTGAATGCCCTGGATTTGTACTCAGGGAGGCACAGCCATGTAGGGTTAATTTCTAAAGAAAGTGAGCACTCAGTTTGCCCCACCTTAATTTTGTCTTTCAAGTCTTGCCTGCTAAGGGAAGGGGAATAGTTTTCTAGTCAATGTGCGTTACCAGCAATAAATAGCTGGTGGATATAGGATCAGAGCAGCTGCAAATATCTGAGTGCTGGATGCTGAAGACTATTTCTAGTATTTCAGTGTTTTTGTACACATGCTCCTGTTGCCATGAGGAGTCACTTAATGTAGTGGACTGAGGTGTTCTAAGCCTATGTAGACCTAACAAAGATAAAGCTACATCAGACTTTAATAGAACAAGCATCTGGTATTGGGTTGCTCAGCTTGTCTGTACACATCTCTAAAGAATTAGGAGATGAGATAATCTTGGTCTTTAATATTAGAGTTGCTAATGCTTGGTAAGCTTTGTGCGAGACTGCAGAAGTTATGAAATACTTAAAATGAAGTTTACAAAACTGTATGCAAACATGCATGATTGAATTCTTACCCTTGGCTTGGCAAGGCTTGGATTGTACAGGCAGAGCTATAAACAGAAGTTAATGCAGAGCTCCCAGCAGAAATCAAGTGATACCACAGGGACAGGGGACTGATTTACATTTCAGATATAAACCACGGTGTGACTGTCCCAGGTTACTTTCATTCCCATCCCAGAAAAGGGTTTCTGCAGTCTGAAGTACCTTTTCAGAGGATACTTTCTGGTGCAAACTACATCCAAACCTCATGCAGGAGAAGAGAGAGGAGGTTAGTGAGCATAAGGGAAGATGGCATTTGTGCTGTGCTGTGGTTTGTATCCCCAGAATCTCAATCCCAACATGTGGGAAGCAAAGACTACTCTCTACAAAGCTGCCACATGTGACTGCCACACTCAACTGCTCAGCACAGCTTCTGCTCTGCTCCTATCCCTGTTCCCTCCGGGTTTGGGAACTGATGTTTCAGTCTTTCTGAGGACATCACTGGACTGAAGCTTGGCACAGTGCAGGAGCAGTGGGGGTGTTGCAGTTCTGTGAGGTCTCAGTAGTGTTGGCATCTCCACCTGCTGAGCTCTGCTGGTCCCTGGAGGAGCTGGGGGCCTTTCCATGACCTTTGTATGAAGTGGGGGATTTTGCCCAGAGGGGAAGACTCGATGTGAAGGTGGCAGAGCTGTTCCCCTCCGCAGTCAGAACCACCAGCTGTTTCTCTGGCACGGCCGGAGCATACACAGCATTTTGCTCTGACAGGTGATCTCCACATTGATTAAGGTGTTCTGCCAGGACCAGAGGCTGCTGATCATCCCCTTCTTCAGAAATAACAAAAACTGGTTTGTTTTTATCTGTCTCCACCATAAGCTCCTTTGGTTTTGAACCATTGACCAAGTTGATTTTCAGTGGGTTGGAGCTCTCTAGATTTTTGGGGCTTTGGCTGTTAACTGGAGATGCTGCCCCTAGATGTCTTGTAGGATCCAAGGACCTCATGTGTTTGCTGTCAGGGGAACTGGCTAAAAATCCAAAATAAGGGTTCCCAAATCTGGATTTCTTCAAATTGCAGGAGGTTAGCTTCCGCTGCCTCTGTGCAGACAGAGTGAGGGGGTAAGAGGCATTACTGGCAGATGAATCAGAGTAAACAGTCTCTGATGCTCCCTCTATCTCAGTGGCTGAGATTACCTTTCTGGTTGGCACACCTTGGGATCTTGCAGTTGTAGAAAAACCCTGCCCAAAATAGTACAAAATTAGTAGAAGTGCCATGAAAAGCAGCTCTCTTGAGAAACTTTGATCCCAAGAGAACTAAAAGTTAAAATTCCTGGTTATGTTAGAGGTAAGATGCGTTCTTTAGCAAAAACCTATGTTATTACCTTAAAAAGGAAGAAACATCCTTTATTAGCTTTGTAACAAGCTGTTGGTTTGATGGCTACAGTCAGTGAGACCCAGATATCCCTGCCACACCTACAGATTCCTTGCAGTGCAATAATAATACATCAATTATAATAAATTCAAGGCATAACCAGGGGGAAAAAAAGCACATGTCAGAACACTCAATGGGATAATCTTGTCTGAAGGCATTTTGTAATGTTATTCTGGACTGGGGATAATTTCTTAACCAGGTGCCAACTGCTGGAAAATACAGCTGCTTAACATTTCAGGAAAGCCTGTCTAAATGACAATATAATTAGGCCAGAGGGTTTCCCATACACCAAGGAAGATGGACTGAGATGTGTTTGCACTGCAGGACAGAGAGGTGAGGCACTGGCCAAGGGGAAAACGTGTCCCATCAGTGAACAGAAGGGAGTGCTGGAGCTGAGACCCCAACCACCACATCCTCCCCTCCCTGCAAGACTCACACTGCTGTCAACCAGCTTTGTGAAGGGGCTGTTGGTGCTCCAGCTGCACCATTTTTTCTGTAGCTGTGGGATTGGAGCCAGGAAGTCGTGGAAGGTGCGGGCGCTCCAGGTGCGCTGCCGGGGACAGGGATTCTCCAGCTGCACGTTCCCCTTCTCAGCAGCATCTGCCCCCGCAGCCGTGGGGTGAGAGCTCAGCCAGTCAGATACAGACGCTGGGCTTGTCACACTTCTTTTTAGGTTTTTGTCCTGAAAAGAGTAAATGAAGATCATTTACAGGCACCTTCCATCAAAACGTTTTTAAAGCACTTTGAAAACAGGCTGTTAGTGTGAGAGATGGATTGATTCAGTTGTTCTCAGAGGACACAGGAATGCAGCTTCTCCTCGTTGTTCTTCCAATGCACTGCCTGAAGCTCATTTGCTTCCCTGCAGGGAAGTTTTACTTTGCTTCCCCAGTTTCGGGTTTAAAACTGGAGTGGGAAATTTCATTTATGTAACAAATAGTCCTACAACCCTCACTAAATATATGAAATATCTACAGCTTAATTTTGCTGAAAATATTTGACAGATCAGAGTGGTAAACTTCACTGGGTAAAACAGAATTCTTCCACTCTGCTTGGCTCTTGGAAGGCTCCAGGTGTGTCTATCTGGGGAAATAAATTTTCAGGGGATGGAGCCTGCTGAAAGAAACCCAGAAGAAGAGAATCAGAAGTCTCAAAAATGCAGTTTGGAAGAAAAGACTGAAGTAAGTGGCTCTCTTTATCCTATGTAAGGGAAGAATTAAAAAAATAAAAAGAATGAAAAATAAGGAGAAAGGAAATAGTCTGTTCTCAGTGTCCATGGTGAATAGAACAAGAAGCACAAGAAGTGGATTTGAGCCGAGATCTGCATTTCACATAAAAAAAGCTCTTCAGGTGGAAAACCTGCTTTAGGAGTAGAACAAGACATCCAGACAGGTGTAAAACTGGCATCATCAGAAGGTGAGACTACATTAAACTGCTGTCACCAGCCCTGTGTATGAGCAGAGTTGATCAGACATGGGAATGAACTACAGACAAAGATCTCTTCTTTATTTCATAAGTTCTGATGTTGTATTTGAAATCACAGTTTTTGTCCTTATTATTGATAAGAGCTTAGAGCCAGAAAAGTTGACATTCCTATGAATCTCCTTTCATTCTTACTAATACTTCACCTGTTATTTATTTAAGCCTCCTGTTACACAACTCTATACATATTTTTAATTTTCAGCTGTGCAAATGTGGCTGTCATGAGAAGAATGCAAAATTCACATTCCCAAAGTTTACAGAGTCCTTAAAGAGTGTCTGAAATAAATCCCACAGTGTCCTGGATTTTAAAATCCTGAGAAACCAGAAACATGTAATTTGTTATTTCTGAGAAACTGAATCTCCCAAGTTTCTGCAAATCAGAGAAACTATTTAGTGAATGTGTCATATTGGAAATGGATGGGCAGAGAGGCAAGAAATTAGCACTAGCTCAGAAAAAGAAACTCAGTAGGAAGCCAGGAGAGGAATCAGGCTCTGGATAAGTTTGTTTCAATATTAAGCTCCTAGTCTAAGATTTTATTAAAGGGACAATCTTTATTTATAAATTTTTAAGCCGGCTGTCTTCTCCTCAGAGGCCCCTTCAGGCTGTCATAGGATTTATTATTCTAATATTATTATAAATACCTCCAAACTGATGTACAAATTAGCCACTGGTTTTGAGATGGATGCACTGGAAGTAAGTGGGAAGATGAAAAATGTATTTTCTAGACTTTTGAAAATGTTTTGGCAAGAAATGTTTGTTAAACTTCCATGATCATACTCTTTACTCAAACCTCTGCATCTGAAACTTGCTATGGCTGATCAGAAGTCAGAGATCAGAGTCGTAAGTTAGCCAAAGGATGAATGATGCCTTAAACCAAAGGGGATTTAGAACACCATGACTCTCCTGGAGGACACCTGGAATCTCCCCAAAAGCCATCCTACCCTCTGTTTCCTCAGGCCAGTCATGAACAGAGGGGGTTTTTTGCTCTCCCAGCTCTTCCCTCCTAACGCAGGATGGGTGTCTTCAAACAGGTTTTAAAAGCTGCAGAGCAAAATCCAGTTAATGACTGGCTCAGGCCCAGCAAAGCTGAAGCTCACACTTGGTGAGCAGCACAGGACCAAGCAGCCAGACACAACTTCTCAGGGAAAAGATCAGGAGAATTTTTTAAATGAAAGCTCCTTATAACTTGCCTTGTCTAGTCAAGCATTTTGGGTGAGGTGAGTCTGCTGGCATTATTTACTGTGCAGTGAAGGCTCAGGATTTCACACATGTTTTCACATGGGGATAACTGCTCAGCTCCTGCCAAGGAACGGGCTCTGCTCCAGCACAAATCTCATCCCACTGCTGCTGCTGGGCCACAAAGCCATGCACCACATCCTCTGTGAGGCCTGGAGCCTGGCTGGCCAGCAGCATTTCACACCCTAAAAATACACAGCTAAAAACTCAGCTGTAAACACGTCTGACACGCAGGAACCCTGAGTATCAAGTGGCTGATGAGATCCCATTTGAGTGCAGGTTTGTAATTAGTATGCTGTGCTCAATTCCCACACCCCTGGAGAGGCGGGTCTTCAGCTGTGGGGAACAGTCCAGGGCTTTTAAAAAGGCCCTGCCATGCTTCCAGGCTTGGTTTTCTGTTCCCTGAGGAATTGGCTGGAAGTATTGCCTCACTTGTGAGCTGCGTGGACATCACTGAGGAGATGCTTCCTGAGTTAATAATGTGTTCAGTTCTTTGAGTTACTTTCACTGTTTTAATGCTCTTTTATTTAATTTTTTTTTGTATAAATGCCCTCTGAAGAGTGCTTGCAGAAACAATGTTAGAATAGAAATGAGGGGTTTATGTGTATTTGTTCTTTCTGACTGAAGTGGGGAAAAGGGGCAGGAAAATGTTTTTCCCTCCTGCCTAGAAGCTGGATGTGTGTGGGACTGCCAGCAGGTGAAGCTCTTTGCACTGGAAAGGACTGGGGAGTGCAGGTGTTTGCTCAAGGCTGCCCAGTCTGAGTACAGCTCCCAGTGCCCTGCTCACAGAAGGTAATGTTCAGGCAAGGGAAAGCTCCAGAGCTCTTTCCCCTTCTTTCCCTCTTTCTGGTTGTCAGGGTGGCCAGCTGGAGGAAAAGTTCAGCACGTGTCTTACACCAGCGTAGGAAAATCCTGACCAGCCTGGCCTCCTGGCTGATTTCCTAATCAAGTGCAGGGATACAGAATGCTTTTGTTTTGTAAACTGTGACAGAAGTATTGCACAGCCTGTCCTGGGCATGTGAGTTCCTTGTGCTGGTTGTTTATCCTCTTGTGGGAAAAAGAGAGAGGGCACTGGAGAAGAGAGTATTGACCTGGGAAAGGCTTTAGCAGACACTTGTAATGAATGTTCTCTGTCTGCACTCACTCGAGGTTGAAGAGGTGACAGCCAGACCTGAGGCTTCTGAGCCATCATCTGCTCCTAAACAAATAAAGAACCAGGAGTCTGGGAGAAAGAGCTAAAATAAGAGAGAACCTGCTGAATCAATTCAGGTTTCTGTCTGTGAATTTGGAAGGGCCCCAGAGCTTTCAGTTGAAGCACTTGATTTTTTGGAGCATACACTGTTAATTTTCACATCACCTTGGTGAAACACTGTCTGCCAAGCTGAGGAGCTGAGTAACTTCCCTGATCTCTTGGAGTGGTGGGCAGGAGCAGATCTGACTCCCAGGTCTTTCAGTTGCTACAAGTGATCCTTTTAATGGAACACCAGCTTTGCCAATTAACACTTCTGCAGGTTGGTCCTACTGCCTGCTGGCAAACGTCTGCATTATTTGGTGGCAGAGGTGAGGAAGGGTTCTGCATTTGCTCTTCCCAAAGCTGGGAAGATACCAACTCAGGGAATCACAGTCCACATCATTTGATGGCGGGGCAGCTTGAGGGTTAGGAGAACAGCCTGGTTCAGTCCCTGCCTTTCCAGAAAGTGGACATTAGGCAGAAATGGACAGGTGTGACAAGTGCTGTCCAAGAGGGACAGCCTGTGGCCTGCTAGAGATGCTGGGGAATGTTCCTACCTGTATCCTGTAGGTGGTAAAGCTCAGCCCACTGGTCCCAGGTCCAGCAGAAATGATAAACACTTCATCACTCCCAGTCTCAGTGGTCACTGCAGAGATGGAGGAGGGCACATCTGGGTCAGTGTCCTGAGGAGACCGTTCCGTGCTGCCTCTGCAGGAAGTGACTGAGAAAGGAAGAAAATCAATAAAGACTGCTTGCAAGAGTCCAAAACATCTGTTTCCAACTCCTCCATGACAAACCCTCCTTCCCCCCTCCCCAGACAATCTAGAAGAGGCTTTGGCTGGCTGTTGCACCAACCAGAACAAAAAAATTAAAGTCAACAGTTTGCTCTCCTGAAACTGCAAGCTTTTAAAAGCAAAACAAAAGAGGAGAGGAGAAAACACCCTTGGGTTTGCTTTCTAATAAAAACAGACATGAACTGAAATCCCCTGTGTTAAACACACGAGGTTGTGCTGCTGATCAGAAACTTGCAGACTTGCTCAACTCATTATTTATTTTTATTTACTCATGTCTCCTAATATTGGGAGCTGTGCTTTTTGGTTAAACCCCAGTGAAGCTCCTCCTACAGGCAGCCTGGTGCTCCAGGGACTGCCAGGGAGGGGTCTGTGTCTGTGTGTGTCCCCAGGGTCTGTCATCTGGTCCAGGCAAGGAGAACTCTGGCCACAACCTCCTCAAGAAGGAGATAGGAAACTGTTGTGGCTGGGAGCACAGAATTAGCTTTTTATGGAGATACCCTTGTGAGAGCTGAGTGTGTAGGGGCTGGTGGTTCACTGGGAAATGATGGTGTGTCACAGCACAACAAAAAGCCAATCCCTGCTGGCCTTCACTAACCAAAAGGGGCACTGGGATAGTTCATGTGTTGTGACTCAAAACTGCAGCAAGGGACATTCTCTGCAGCTTGGCTGGGATGCTTTTTCCTGGAAGCCCACAGTGAGGTAAATGTCAGCCAAAGCACCTCTGTCCCTATAGACCCACAGAGGCAGTGAGCTCTCGAGTTGGAGTTGGCTGAACACAATTTGAGCATTGTAAAACCCATCCTTTCTGGACAAAGCTGGGCCCAGAGCAGGTGAAACTCTTCCCCAGTTTATGGATGCGTGTGAGTTGTTTGTAGCAGCCTGAACCCAACACATTTGCTCTGCTAACCCAGTGTCTCTGCCATGCCATGTGCCGTGACAGCTTGTGTTGGCAGCGTGCTGGAGCTGTGCTTGTGCGAGCTCCTTGCCAGGGGAATTACCGTACCAGGGAGGGGGGAGCAGCAAGGGACAGTCCCCACAACACAGCCTCTCTGCTGTGGAGTAGCTCTCCAGCTGTGCATGGGCGAGACAGTGACGAGGAGTGTGGGGAAGAAAGGATCTGCTGGACTGGCCCGGGGCTCCGGGGTGCCCTGACCCGCTGTGGCCGCTGCCCCGCACTTACCCGCCTGCTCCCGGCTCACAGAGTGGTTGTTGTTTTCATTCTCCCGGCTTGGCACCACCAGCTGGAGCTCATTGATATCGACGGTGGAGTTCTGGATCCTGTTCTACAACTCAGAACATGCCCCAGTAAACATCGTCAGATAAACAGTGCAACAGCCAATATGAAAGAGAGAAACAGAAATTGCTGAAGCCATCAGCACTAACCTCCTGGTCACTGCATGCGTTGGATGAGCTCCTTTTGGGGCACGTTCTCTGCCTGAAAAGGAGAGACAGCAACAACAACAACAAGCCCTCGAGTGACTTAAAGATCCACAGCAGGAAAGTTCTCGACTCTGCTCATCCTGCGAGGGGAACCCAGCAGGTTATGAGCATCCAAAATACTTGCCAAGACTCAAGGCAGCAAGGCCTGTAAACAAGGGGAGAAAATTATATGCTCACGTGGTAGAAAGTCGGCTGAAGAAGAGAAGAACCTGTCATCTTCTTCCCATGCTCACTGCAAAAGCAGGAACAGAGCTCAGAGCCCTGCCAAGTCCCACCAGGCTCCCCCCTGACGGCTGCTCTTTCACATCAGTAACTGAATAGCAGGACTGAGATCCCTCAGTCTGGGCAGGGACATCGTTCTTATCATTCTAGACAGAATATTTCATCTGCATAGCTAATTCTGCATGCTGGGTTATATTTAGCAAGCAGAGAGCATCAGATGCTGTTCATTTGTATGACTGTTTCACTCAAAGGCAATGCTGTGGCAGATGATTATGGGATGAACGTGCCCCTTGGCTGAAGGGAGACACACGCATGTTCTTAGCCGTTTTTGCACATTTTAATTAAAACTGAGATTGTGAAACAACTGGTGTTGTAAATTTTTGGATGAATAAGACTTAAAGCTATCACAAAGAAAGGCTGGCACTGATGGATGTGATAATGACTGAAACAAGTGTAGTTTGTGCTCAGTGGTTCTCCAGGGGACAGTGCAGACACGGGGGAGCATTAGGCACTGATGGGATGCAACCCAGGTTATTGCGAGGGCAAATTTTCACCCCCAGGTGATGGATGGGCAGCAGGCAGAGACTGGCAGGGCAGCTTGGGTGGGGAGAGATGGCAGCACTGAAGGCTTGATGGAGTCACTGTACACTCAAGGGTTGGGAGGCTATGCAGACGTGAAGTGCAGTTGCAATTCATGGGTTGCAGCCCTACAGCAAGAATTTAACTGCATGGGACAGGACTAAAATTAAATAAGGTGGACATATCTGTTGTTCTTGGGGCTTGGGAAAGAAAATAAAAAATCCCCCATTACTCGATCCAGGCTTCATGGCCAAAAGTAATTAGAATTATTGGCCAACTAACAACTGAAGCTTTCATTCCCTCCCCAAGTAGCAAACAAAAGCTGCAGTGTGGCAGAGACTTGGAGTTTCCCCAGAGAGCTTTGCCCTGCTCAATGCAATGAGCCTGAGCAGATACTGCTGATGACTTGGTGCATTGGAGTGGCAGTGGGTGCCAAGCCCATCCCAGGCCATTTCTACTCCTGGCAGGGCAGAGCCTGCTACTTTTAGCTGAGCAAGAGCAGTGGAGAGAAATGGGGAAAAAAAATCAACAGCTAAACCTGGTACCAGAGGAATAAATAAAGTATGAAGAGAAAAGAAAGTGGAAGGCAAGTTTACGAGGCCAAGAGCTTCCAGGTCCCTCTTGGCATCCTCTGCAGTGCCCATTCCAGCCAGGACAGTGTCCCTGTGCCTCAGGGGCTGGTCCCAGTTCTGAGTGTGCTGCACTGGTGAAGCACCATCATTTCCCCCCTCAGCCCACCCCGTGCCACCCTGACATTTTCTGCAGTGAGGACAGACTGTGGCTAATACACATTTGATTTCAAGCCCCTATTTAGGGCAAGAAGCATAAAATAGAGCTTGATGAGCTCAGTCTGAAAGAAGTTTAATGCTTAGTACTCAGCAGTCTGATTCTGAGCTGCATTAAAACCCCACAGCTGGGAGGTGTAGGCAAGCTCCAACCAGTGCCAATGGTTCTGGGGCCAGAGACCAACACCCTCAAAGCAGTCACCACAGTAAAGAGGGAGAAAAGGCTTTTCCAGTGCAACACAGGTGAGGTAACTCAGCACAGGTCATGGCACCATTTCCATCAGGTCTGAAATGCTTTAACTCTGACAAGAAATAAAGTGGTGTAATCAAGGCTTCCCAGGAACAGCATGCAGGGAGTACAGGAGGCTGGGATAGTAAACACCCTTTCAGGAGGCTAAAGGAGTGGGGGTAGTCTCTATTTACATTCAGTCAATAGCTGGCTGAGGTATAGATATCTTCTTTAAAAAAAAATAAAAATTAAGAGGAGTTGTAGAGCAATGAAGAGGCATAAATGCCAGTGTTAAAAGAAGGAAGCCTAACCCTGTGCCATGGGACCCCTGGCAGGATGTATTCCCAGTGACTAGAACATACAAACATTGATGTGTGGGGCTGAAATCCTGTGGACTTCTTTTTTTCTGTTGGTCAGCAGGAGCAGAACATTATTTTGTAAACATCTGACAAGCAAAAAGCCAAACTGTGAATGTGAGCAGCATGGCCTGACTTTCTAAACAGCCTTTGCAGGGGAAACCTCAGCCAGTGGAGCCTCAGATTGCCGGTGTGCTTTTTGGGTTGAATAATACTCTGCTTCACGGATCGTTACAGTGAAATTAAATAGGGGTATTGGAGCAAGAACAGCCTACTCAACATGTGTATCAGCCCAGACTGCTGCCATAGCAAAGGCAGCCTGTTTCTGTCTCTTTTGAAGATTGGCAAGGGTATAAAAATAAAGTATTTGGTATCTGGAAGACATTTTCCACCAGACGTTTTCCTTTAGAGCTAGCAAAAAGTTGTGGTCTAAATTAGTGTTCTGCAAGCTCTTTAAAAACAAAAAGGTTAGTTAGATGTAGTACATGCAAGTTTAACTCTTACAGCTACAGCTCAGACCCTAAAAGCAGGAATTTCTGTCTATACAGCAAGGGAGATGATATTTAAGCTTCACCACTGTGCCCGTGTTCTCTGGTGCCCAGTGTGATGCCCTGCATTTCGTGTTTATCCAGCCAGAGCTAAATGCACCTTCCAGAAGGACAAGCAAAACTAAGCTCCTCTGTCAAACCAGCCCCAGTGTCTAGGGGTGTCTGGGCAATGCTGGGACCTTTGGGGTTGGAAGATGCTCACTGGATGGGGCAGGGGATGCAGGAAGGGAGAAACCAGAGCAGCTGCAGGATGGCTCTGGGAAATGAAGGCTCCTGCCAACACTCAGCCACCAGAGCCGAGCCCTGCAAGGGACAGCGTTTGTTCCACTTTACCTGATGTTTTCGTTGAAGTCAAAACATTTGAAAAACGGTGTTTATTTTGACAAAAACCTGGGGAGCATGGGCTCTGTTTTGAATTTGCTGGAAGGGAGAGAAATAAATCACTGTTTCTACAAAAATGTTTTCACTAGGGAGTCAGAAAAATGCAAACATATGCTGGGGGGTGGAGAAGTGTTCCTTGGATAGATATAGAGAAAAGAAATATATTAAAGAAAAGCAATTGACTGGAGAGGCATGCTTGTGTAACTGTCTGGTTTTAGCCATTTAACTAGTTAGCAGCAGGACCTGGGAATCCACAACCCAGCCTGACCATCAGCTCACTTGTCTGGATCGTTTTGGATTGCATCTGGGAACAATGGGAGGTACTGCAGCATGGCTCTGGCTCTTCCGCAGCATCAAAGGGATGTGCAGATGACTTCTTAACACACTGAATGCATTGGATTTAAAATGTCTGCACAGTCCCTTGGATAAAATATGCTACAGATGGGAAAATATTTTTAAATCTTAATTCTAAATGGTAATACTTTGGTTATTATTTATTTGTCTGCAGAGTGCTAGTGATGGTTAATTAGAGTCAAACTGTAGGATCTCTGTGAAAAAATGCAGTGTCTGTCAGCTCAGCCTGCTCAGGAGACTCAGAGAAGGATGATCTTTCTGTGCTGATTTTGTCCACCAGCCAAAAGCTGAGTTCAAAGGCACCACTGCCATTCAAACAAAAAACTGCCCAGGAAAGTCCTGACCCTTCAGGTATTTCTGCAGGAAAAAGAAAATAAAAGTGAGGTGCAGGAGCTGTAGAAGTAGTAAAGAAAACTGAGGAGCCTAGGGCAGGAGCAGTGAGTGGCATTGACTTCCTCTGTCCCCACTTTACCATATTTGGAGGACAGCAGGAGTTAGCAGAGCAAAGGAAAGGTAACTCTTTTCTGGAAATGTAACTCTTTCCTGGTCTTTTCCCCCTGGAAAACACCACATGCTGCCGAGGCTCTGGTGTGCATCACCTTACCTGCAGGCTATGCAGAGGGCAGAGAGCAAAGCAAGAGCAAAGACAACGATCCCTGTTACAACTGCCAGCACCATCACGTTTCCCTTGCTCTCCTGCCTCACAGCATCCACGGTGCTGGGCTCAGTGATGTTCCTGTACTCGAAGAGCATCGCGAAGCCTCGGCCCCGGTCCGTGGTGGTGATCAGCTCCATGATAACCTCAACCATTTCCAGAGGTGAACCAAACACCATGGTCTTGTTTACGGGGGAATTTGGGCCACAGAAGCGAGAGGAAAATGTGATAAGATCAGAAACATATAACACATCATGGGGACAGATATCCACTGCAGACTGAGGGCTGGAGGAGATCTCCATGGGCAATGCTGTTGAGGGCAAAGTCCAGCTCTCTGCTGTGACTTCATCTCTCTCACTAGCAGCTAGGTGAGCAAGCAAGATCTTCCCCTCCAAATCTCCTGTTTCCAGGCCACTGGTGTTTTGCCTCTGCACTGAGGCACTGCCAACCACAGGGAATGGCAGCTCCTCTGGCTGAGCCTTGCTAATTGCTTTGAGTTCCTTCATCTGCTTCCACTGGTTCTCTTCAGCTGCTTGTCTGGCTTCATCTTTTTTTGAGATGGTTCCTGGAAGTTCATCCAGGTGACTGGCAAGGTCCTTTGACTGGTCTCCAGTGCTGCTCAGATTCTGAGCCAGCTTTGATGCTGAGGTCCGGAGAGAGGGTTTTGTGGTGTGGACAGCAGAGTCCAGGTTTTCCTCAAGAGAAGGCAGGTCCTCATTTTCTGTTGTAGCAGGGGCTGAAAAGCTGTCCCAAGGGGTTGGAGTTTCACTAGGGCTTTCAAAAATATCAAAGTCAAATATTTCCAAGATGAGATGGGTTCTCATGGGGATGAAGAACTGCCAGACACAGTGTGTCCCTGGGTAGTAGTTGTTTGGAAATCCTGGTGACAAAATCAGGCCTCTTTCCATTGATTCCACCACTGCACCACAGGAGTAATACACCTGGGAAAGAAAACAAAGAATCTTACATCTTGCCATAGATTATACACAGGATGCAGTCTGCCAGACCAATGGAAACTCCTGCTCTCTTCTTTCCCTTCAGAGGCTGGTGTAAGATACCCTCAAGACAGAGAAATTCATGAAGTATATGCCAGTTTTAGCTCCTACTTCTGTGGAGCATCAATCTGATATGGGAAGTCACTCTCAGAGACTATGGAAGTGTATATTGGACAGTCAACCTCCAAGAGAAATATAACCCACGTAAGTAATTCACATAATTCTCACTTCCTACTACTGATAATTTGTGCTGTTGGCAAACATACAACTTCTTGACCACACAAATGTGTTGCCCTAAACAGTTGGTTGTGTGAGAAAAATCCTCCGAAGCTAAAGGAAAAATGTGTCACACCATCTCAAACCCTGTGTTATTCTCATTACAAAAACATCTCCATGTAAAACAGAACCTTTGCATTGATGATCACCCGTGATTCATCCAACCAACTCATCTTCTGTTCCAAGGACGTTCAGCCTTATTTACTTCAATAAAATGTAGCTGCTTTTGATTGGGCAAATTACATCTTTTTCAAGTGCAAAGCCTCTCAAAATAGTGACAGCAGCTACCAGCTCTCACCAGTACCAGCAACCAACATGCATTTTACATAACACAGTGACAGTTCTGTGTGGAATCTGCTATTTCTTCCTTCTCCACAAATAGCCTCCAGCCTCCAAGGAGGAAGGAAGTCCATAAATGGTGGCACTAACCACCATTCTGGGCTTTTCTAAAGGTGCATGAGGCTGCTTTTGCACATCATATTTACAACTACCTTCTCCCAAAGCCACTCTCAGAGCCCTTTTTCAAGATTCTTTCATAAATTTGCAGAGCACGGAGCCCAGTCTGTGCCTTGGGCAATTGTTTCTGAAAAGGGGGAAAAAAATCAGAAGTGCTTAGGTCACAGACCCTGTCTAGGAGCATGGGTTTACAAGCATTAATTGGAAAAGAAAGGGAAGGCTTTGGGTCTGGTGTGGTTTTTTATTGGAAATGATTAGTCCTCTTGGTCTGTTATCTATTTAAACACAAAGGAACTTGGCAGTAGAACAAACAAAGCTTATGAAGTCCATATAAAGCCACAAAGATCAAAATACTCTGGATTTTTTTTCCTCTTGGTCCCTCCCCTTGGCTCATATTGAAATGGAAAGAAAAAAAAATGCAATGCCAAATGTTAAAAGCTCCTAAATAGAAACAAAAAGCCAGACCTGTTCTGTGAGGCACAACCTTTGTTTTCCAGCAGGTGCTGCTCATATTCTGGGGGATTTCAGGGTGGATGCGGGATGGCCACAGAAAAGGACCAAAACAGTAACGTGGGTGGGAACCGTGTTCTGTATTCAACTTGAACTTCAGTATTTGACTTGTAAAAGTGTCATTTAAATCAAAGCTTATGTCAATTATAGTGGAATAAACTACAGGCTTCTCATTTGAGGCACCTGGGCTGGACTGTGGCTGGAAGTCTCAAGTGGAAAAGAAACCACATTGATTGCCACATACTTATTATTCTCTGCCTAATGCCTTAGGAGCCCCACGTGAAATCACAAAATATATTAATAGAAATTTACTGATATTTTCTCTAGGAGGTAAAATTTTGGGGTTCAGTATGGATTAGTTAATCCATTGTAAAAATCCAGGTGAATCCAAGCTCCAGCAGGACTTTATGTCAATTTAAGAGGCTACATTTAGATCCTAACACTTAGATCAATTTACTAATTCATAATTATAGATACATTTGTTGCCACTTGGATTTTACTGAAAACTTGCTGGTTTCCAGTGAATTTGCTCTTCTTTCCTCAGGGAGAGGATGCCTCTTACACTTGGAAGAAAAATAGGTGGATTTTCTGTGACTTCTCTTGTATTCCTTCCCTCCATCTCAGCATATTGGTGCAGTCTTGCCTTTGTTCAACACTAATCTTCTGAGCTCACTTTTAGACAAGATATTTGCATAGCAAGAAACAGTAAACACCACCCAACCTTTGCACTAAAATATGTGCCCAGTTTTGGAGGCAGAATGTGCACCAGAGCTGCTGCTCTGGCAGGGTGGTACTCCTGGATGTGGGAGGATCACAGATTGGCTCAACCCTCCTTAAATTACCAGTGACTGAGGGCTGAGATTTTGTTTAGAGGAATATGTGAGCTGCTCCAGTTGCCTTTTTTCAGACACTGAGAAGGCGCTTGGAGGCGTTCACAGCCCCTCCTCTACTACCAGGAGACTTTGTTACCACCCGAGAGCTGCAGCCAGCGATCAGCGGGTCCTGTGGGATTCGTCACCAGAGAGCTGAATGGGGAAGTGCCTCCCCCCCAAATCCCTCGCCCCCACTCTCAGGATAAGCTCCCTCTCTTCCCTGCCTTCACTTTCACTCGGAGCTGTCGAGCTGTCATCATTTGAGGAGGAATATCTTGCACATTCTGTGTACACCCAAGGAGTCTCAGAATCAAGGTGCCTCTTGAGCCACCAGCTGGCTACAATAAAAACCCCAAGAGCTGCCCTGTGCCCCCAAACCTGGGCAGAGGGGGAAGTGCAGTGTGGGAATTCCAGAAATGTGCCTGAAAGGTCGTGGCAGTGGGGAAACTGTTCATTTATTATGGTTTGTGAGACCAAAAAGATTCAAGACTTGCTCTGAGATCAGGGGGGAAAAAGCCACAAGGGACAGGAAATGCAAGACAGATCTGAGGGAAGGGGAGGGGGAAGGATTTCTGATTAGTTTATAATCCCCAGCTGAATGAATGACAAAATGGTTTTGTTCATTTGAATCACCCATTATGAACCCTGAGTTTTGCCAATTAGACACAGATGTTTCCCTTCTGCAGCAAGCTATAGACTCGCGAGCTTTTGACAGATGCATGCAAAAAAAATTGGCACATTTTTAATCTTTGCAAATGATAGGTTGTTGTCTTTTTAAAAACAACACTTGATATATGCCCACACCAATTAGGTGAATTATGAGCAGGGAGAACCAGATTACCAGTCCTGTTCATTTGCTTTTCAGTATTTTCCAGCCAGAGGTTCCAAATATTTCCAACAGTTGTGTTGAATTGAATCTCCAGTCCATTGTGGTCAGGCAAATCCTACCTGCTTTCTGTATTGGGGTCACTGGGCATTTAGTAGGTTTAGAACTCAAATCTCAGCAACTGCTGTTGGCCATAGACACAATGGTTGGCTATTTCAGAACATGCCAAGATGTTACATTTCCCCCTTTCACACTACACAGCCCACTCAGAAGCTTAAATCTTGTGCCATTACTAAAAAATGCCCCATTGTCATGCACTTACCTCCTCCTGTGCTGGTATTTGGACTGAGAAGTTAATTTTGACATCAGCTTTGAGCTATTTAAGACACACATGTGTAAGGAGCTCTAAGGCCCCTGCACCAGGAAACACAGGGCTAAGGAGTACAAGGAGCACCTCAAAGGTGATTCTGCAAGTGGTGCTCTGATGGTGGTGAGAATGCTCTGCTGCCCTCTGAGGAGCACATCAGCAGCAAACCCATGTGTGATGCACTTGTGGAGATCTTTTCTTACACATAAAGCTGTGCTGGGTTGGCACAGATGTGGCCAGAAGTGACTGTGAGACATTGCTCAGGAATCCCAGCACAGACACCAGGAGCTGCTTCCTGAGGAGCACCAGCTCCCAAAGAAAGAGCAAGCCCTTGCTGTATTACACAGGGGTGCAGCACAAAACCAGTGTGCCACTGCTTCAAACTGGATTCTGTACATCAAAGAACTCTTGAGATCAGGAGGCACTGATGAATAGCAGAATTTCCATGCATAAAAAAGGAGAAATTATTGTTTCGACCAGATGGGATTTTACCATAAGGCCCACCCAAGAATATGCATTGGGAAGAGCAGTTATCATCATCTGAGTAATATAATCCTTAACTCTGCTCTCCACTCACACAACACGTACAAACATAGGCCTGGAGCCTCTGCATTATTCCTGTAGGAAGACTGTCAGGGAATCAACACATCCTAAGGGAATCCCACTCTCTACAAGATTAATTTAATTCAATAATATAATTATCACCCTTCAGTCACAATTACTTCCAAAGAAGGCACCAGGCTAGAGCTGGACCAGAGGCATACTCAGAAGCAAGCTCCTCATTTTGCCAGGACAGGACAAATTCATGGAGCAGCTCAGAGCAAACCCACCCTGAAAACCTGCAGGTGTCTTGCAAAAAGCCATGAATGGCAGGTTGTGACAGCCTCCAGCTGGCCCACAGCCTCGTCAGTGACAGGTACCAGGCTCTGCCTGAACACAGGGAGCAGGCATGGCTCAGTTTCTCCAGCTTCTCTGTCCTGCCTCCAGGAGAGAAGTGCTGCTGGCCTGGGGTGATGCTGGAGCCCAGAGGGAACGTGGGAGGATGCTGTGACTTGTAGCTGGTAAGAGAAGGTGACATGGCTTACAAGAGAAGGTTCAACTTGTAAAGACACAAGGTCTGCTGAAAGGAAATGGAAACAAAGTGATGCAAGGCCCTGGCTAGGGAAATCCTCAGCCCATTTGTGTTCCTAGATTTTGCTTCTTTTTCTTCATTCATGTTAATGCTGGTTACGAGGAGCTGCTGGTTGCAACGTCCTAGAGGAACCATCTGACTTGCATCCCAAAGCCTGTTTATTTTTAAAGTGTATTTATTTCAAAGAAGGGGAAGAAGGGCATCTGTCTTCATGTTTGATATTCCACTGTGAGCATGATCTCAGATTCTCTGGCTTGGGACTTGTCCAACGTACCTGGTTTTCTTTTATAAAATACCCAAGAAATAGCAAGTCCTTGTGGTGCGTACCCAGAGTCAGAGTGAAAGCTCAGCAGAGGAAACTGGACACACACAGCTGAGCCACTGAATTTCCACGACATCCTCAGGGGCCAAGCCACACACCTAACAGAGATACCCAGCTGCAGGCTTGCCAGGAAATGATGTGCAAAGTTCATCATTCACTTTGCCCTCATTAATGCTTTATGCATATCTCCACTCCTGTGCATTTCTCACATGTATTTTGAGTTTCAGGCAGATTTAAAAATGTCACTTCCACTTCTCTTTAGAAACAAGAGTAGGAATAACCCACTATATTTCAAACTTACCGAACATTTAAGAAGTGCTGCATTTATTAGTCTTTTCAAGCACAGATGTGTATTAACTCCTTATCCAAGTAAAAGGGCTTTTTGGTCTTTGCTTGAAAACTGTACAAGAAAAAAACTAGTATTGGAGTACTGAGTAGAAGTGAGGATAGAAGCTATTTATGCAGACCTTAGGCCATTTTAAAAAATCATTCTGAAGTCAAAATACTTAGTTATGATCCCAAGTCTGATACGACAATTTGAATCAGAGGGCTGTTTTATGTTTTGTCCCTTTCTGTAAAATAGCCCCACGACTTAAACACCTCTAAGAGTAGAAAAGAAGGAACTCCTCTACAGGTAGATAATTTTTTTTGCTTAATTTAAAAATCAAAATCCACTGCAGCTGCCTAGTGCCAGAACAGGGCAGTGTATGGGCATTCCACAGTAGCCTTACCTTGTCAGCCTACAGCTGATTCCACAGAAGCCACAGGGTAAGCAAACAGCTTCTGCACAGAGATGGATGCAGTCCTAGAAGCCAAGATTGTTCAGCCTGGATGATTAAATTTAGCCATCTGAGCTCAACATAGAATCAGTGGGATGAAAATCCATCAAGCTTTATTTGGGATCTCTCACCCCTTCAAAATTAAAAACATCTTATGTGCACACATGCACACACACATGTGTGTTGCTTTCAAGAGCTGGAAATGCTTCAAGGCTCCTTCACCAGCTCCTTCACATTTATTCTGCCCAAAGGACCTCTCTTTAGAACTCTGGCTACACCAACATCTTTGCTCAAAACACAGAGGGGGAGGTTGGGCATCCCAGCTACTTCCCCCTGCTCCCCTCCAAACATCGGAAGTTCATTCCAAGTCAAAGATCACTCGGAGTCCTGAGGACATTTGAACAGAGCCAGACACCTGGGATGAAATATGAAGTGGCCCAAACACTCAGCCAGAGCAGAGAGAAAATGCTAAACTTGGGGTTTTAAAAAGAAAATGAGAAGGAAAATGGGAAAGTTTTCATTCCACAGTCCCAGCTTACAAAGGAAAAACCAAATAAAGACAAGCCTTTTCTTGCTGACATGGCTGGAACTCACTGCAAAGCTACCAGAAATACGATTCCTGTGGTTCCCAGCAAAAGCCCCAAGTTCTCCTCTCACAGTTTCCAAGCTAGGGAAGTCTGAGCTTTTTGGATGCTCGACAAATACAGGATCTGAGGAAAGACTATCCCAAGAGTAAGACAGAAAACTCCAGTCTGTTGGTTTAAGAAGTGACCACATTTCCTTCACTAGCTGACTGATCTACAGATCAAAGCTGGTAGGACTTTTCCCAAGCAGAGGACAAAGTTAATCAGAGACTTTGGAAAATTAGTGCTCTATTTAATTTTGCATTTTCAGCTCATCTTTGCATCCAAGGTTTTATTTTCTTCCATTACTATGAACTAGATATAGCAGCAGAACATCTAACCTATTTTTTCCACCCAGCACTACAAGAATTCCTAGAAATGCCTTGGAATCACCACTTCCCTCTCTGCCAAATTGCCTTTGCTGTTTGAAGCATGAGACAACAGCAAAAGGAGACTCTCTCATCCCACATTAGGGCAACTCTTCAAGTGTCTCTGGATGACTGAAAGTAGCAGAGTTAGCAGAAGCAGATCAGACATGGGATTGACAGAGTACCACATAAATTGCTGGCACTTTGCTTAGTTATTAGTTTCCCCATACCCTTTTTTCCCAGTCTTCAATTGTAATTATTTTTCAGCTTGATCTCCAAGAGAGTTCCCATCAATTATGAGAGTACCCTGCTTGCTGAGGGGTCTCCCTTGCCCTCCCAATATCCCTGTCCCAACAAAACCCACCTTCTGCACACGTATGGTCTCCCTGCTCGCTGAGCCAATCCACAAACCAGCTCTGAAAAGGGTTCAGTGTGGGACTCAGGCTGGGCTGAGCATACATTTGCTTTTAATACATTTATGGAACCAGAGCAGTTGCACTCATGTTTTTAAACGAGGACCTAATACTTCTTGAAGTGAGTGCAACCTGCTGGATTCAAGCAAAACCAAACCCACATTTTTTAACAGATGCTCTGTTATTTTAGTGGTGGGCAGCAGCAGTTCCACCACATGAAAGTGATTATGGATGTGACATTTCCACTCTGCAAATCCCATTTTCAGGAAACTGACTTGTCTTATATTCCTCCTTGGCACACATCAGACAGCTTCACAGGGCCCTGTTTTCACACTTATCTCCAACTTTTCAATTGTTTTTAACGATTTGCAGGACATTTGAAGAGAACAAACATGCAGGTAGGAAAGGAAGAAGGCTGTGAAAGCCTCTTCCTGCAGGAGACAAGGAAAACAAAAATACTGCTAGAGGAGTAGGGGAGGGAAGCAGGAATGCAGTTCAGCAATTAGAGCAAAGAATGCAAAGTCTGAATGAGACTTGAGGACTTGGAGGCCCAAATATGCCTCAGACTGCAGACATGCTATTCTCTCTTATTCTTCCCATATGTGACTCTGCTGCAGCTCAGGCATCACAAGATTGCTGGGAAGGCACTGCTTTATTTCACTGGAGAGCAGGCAACCTTCTCCTCACTTCCTATGAAAAAAAGAATGATCAGGGAGGGTGGTAATGTTTGGATATCCTTGGATGGAGGCAAATGAGCTCTGCTGGGATGGAAAGAGGCTGGCAGGGCTCAGGATAGCCACACCTGCTCTAGGTCTCCAGGGCCAGCTCCTAGAGGCTGCCTGTAGATGCAGCATTCCCTGTGGCAGCTTGCAGAACCGTTAGGCAGGCATGGCCACAACAAATCCCTGGGAATCAAAGCAGCTGCAGAAGAAGTGGCAGGAGAAGGTCAGTGATCTCATTAGAGCCAGGAGGCCAGGGCCCCCAGCCACAGCGAGGTCCCAGCTCCACAGCTGCAGAGTGTTTTGATACCTGGCTCTGGCAGATTGCATAATTGCACCATGAGGTCACCATCCCTCCTCCTTGATCCTCGCTCAGAACAGGAGGTGGGGAAAAGGAAAATCACAAAAAAACAAACACGGGCACTCCGACAACCACCAGGCACAGCAACGCACTCCAGCCTCTGTGGAGAACAACAGCCCTCCTCATTTAACTCCAGAGATGCTTGTTCCCAAACAACAAAAAAATGCTTGTTCCCAGGGACAGAAGCAGGGGCTGTTTTCTGAACAATCACCCATGGAACAGCCCAGCTTTCCATAGCATGATCAGCACTGTGCAGCCTGAGCATACATTGACATTTCGTGCTCGCCTTCGGAGCACACGGAGGAAAGGCAGCCGAATGCTCTGCTGATTTTGGGAGGTTCTGGTGAGGAGGAAAACCAGTTCACCCTCATTAGGCCAGAGATGCCAACCTACACTGCATTTTTGAGCAGCGGACAGATTTTTCTGCAGCAGCCACAGACCCCTTTGAGTTCCTGATGCAAGATTCCTATGCAGGATGAAGAACATCCAGTTCTGGATGCAAGGCTTTGCTGGCTAATTTGGCTCATTTCCCTCTGCAGGCAGAAGCCAGAGTTGTTTCCTGCAGAGGGAAATTCAGAACAATAGTTAGAGAGGGTCTTAAGAGCCCTCTAGAAGAATATGTCCCCCTGTCAGCAAAGGTGGGGCTGCAGGAGGCTCATTGCTAACTCAGCTATACAAGGGCTCAGAGGTGAAGTCTCAGAACACTGGAAAGAAATCTTGTTCTTTTCCACCACATCACAAATAGGCAGAAGTTTTAGTTCTCCCCTTTCAATTCCCTAATTAAGATGGAGCTGGATTCACCTACAAGATCTCTTACAAGTTACAGCTATGATCTGTATTTTTAGAGCTAGAAATGCTTATGATGAATAGTTTCTCTCTGGGCTTGGCAGCTCATGGGTACATTTGCTACCTGTCAGGTTCCCAGACTGAAGTTATCACCACAGGAGTGCCCCTAGCATTCACTGATTGCTCAGTATTGTTGCATGTCAAGATGCAGACAAGCTTATGAAGTGGATAAAATGTTGGCAGAGTGTGAAATAGAAATAGAAATGCTCTGGAAGAGACCTAGGCCAAGGCATAGGACATTTTTTCTTTATTTTCATTTACATCCAGGTGCTTTTACTTACTCTGAACTCTTCTCTATCTTAGCCCACATTACATTTCCTTCTTCTCATTTCAGTCTGTAGGGGACAAAAGGCAGATTGTTTTTCTATCAAATGATTAGAAAAATCTATTTAAATATGCAAATCCAGTGCTTGGGAAGACCCACTTGACTAGGCAGTGTTCTCTTGGGGACTACAACCATTATACCCATAAAGCAGAACCATTTTAAGCAGAAACCTCTCATAAGTGTCTCATGAATTTACTGTGCTATGCTCATGCAACAAATGTGATCCCTGTCCCCACGAGAGCAGTCTGAACATTGGCTTTCCCCTTTCATCACAACATCAGCTTTTATGGCCAAGGAAGCACACACCATATCAACATAACAGGGTGTAACTTCCAGGGAGTGCTGGAATTCCCAGCCTTTTCTTGTCAGCTTTTCAGACTAATCCTTGCAGGGGGGATGGGGGGGAAGCTAACTCTTGTACTGGACACTCAGCAGACAAACAGAGATTCTCCAACAAGCATGCAAGATGCCATATCAAATAACATCCTTCATCTATACAAAGCTGCTCTCCATGTTCTAGTTTGTTGGGTTCCTTTTTCAGAAAACACCCTCATTCAAACATACAAAAAATGTAAAGCTTTAGAAAGACTAACAAAGGCATCATTTAGAGTGTCTCCTCAGGCAAATAATCATGAATATGATGGGACCATGGTAAATAAAAGTAAGGCAGTGTAATGAAGAGTTCAAGATGCCATGACCATTTGCTTCAGGGCTTTAATAGGTCACATAGGTCTATTCTCTACTGGAGCAAGTTCTCATTAACAAAGTGTACACAAGACACCATAGAAAAATTAACAGTAAATGATAGGGTTGGTGGGAACTGGCAGGACTGATGGGGCAATTTCCAGAAGATCAATCTGGTTTTCATTTTCTATAAATTGAGCTGTTCAAAGCAGCTCAAACCAAAGAGAAGAAAACATGGTCAGATTGTTTTCTACTGCTCAGTGGCCAGATGGAATATATAACAAAACAAAAGCTATAGCCCTGCAGTAAAAGTTTACTCGTGGAGCTCAGTATAAAAGTCCATTGAAGAAGTTATGTAAATCCATAGGAATCTGTAAAACTAATGCTCCCAAATTAACTTCATATATATCACCTCCCAAATACATGGGGGAGATTTAAATAATGAAATCCATATGCAGCTTAGGTGCCCTAAACTGCTTTGTTTTGTTTTGAAAGGACCAGAAACAGGAAAAAGGAGAACTGAAAGGCAATCCCATGCAAATTTTGCTGGCCACTTCCTGGGAAATAAACTTGGATCTTTAAAAGCAAACAAAACACACACATACACGTGTAAACTAGCCTGGAAAAAGAAGAGCTGTTTGTACTTGGATTTCCAGCTACGTGACCCAATTGTTTCATTCAGACACTTCAGTGTTTCACATGCTGGAAGCCTATTGTACAAACATATGGAGAAGGAAGCATTTCATATGTGAAAGCCAAAACCTGCAAATATTCTGTGTCACCTTTACCCTGCTGCAGAGCTGTTTTCCCAGCCTTTTGGGAACCAGGTTGTTGTGTCACTAAATGTCACCACCAGGTGGGAGGGCTTATGCAGAAGACATGAGTAGTGATCTTTAAAATGCAAGCAAAGAAAAACTCTCTCCCTTTCATGCAATCCTTTTAGCTGGGCTTCCACACAAGCCATTGCTGCAGCTGGGGCTGGAGCACCCAGGGATCTGCTACAATCTGAGTGCTCACCCTTAGTTTTGGATGGTATACAAACAGCAGCACTTCTCTCCACCTTGTTCTCCCAGGATTAGTCTCCTCTGGTGCTTTCTGGAAAGGGAAATTTCCAAGACTCCATCTTTGCCAGGATTTCAGAGAACAGGATGGTTGTAAATTTTACTTTATTGCTTACACATAAGGAGAGACCATGAGGGCACAGCAGGGAGGGTTGGAAGAAAGCTGAAAAAAGCATCACAGACACTGCAGACAGAGGAAAAACTAAGCCCTGGGTTTGTTGTTACAGGGTCCCAACCAGTGAGCAGTTTGTTTTCCCAAATAAATCTGCTTTGCAGACATCCTTTCTTCTTCCTCATTCAAGTTTCAACCAGGAAACTGGGAATAGGTTACTTTTGATTTTAGAGGCAAATCAAAGTGTTCAGCCTGCTAAGCTCGCATTTAAAGTTAGTCTTGATGAGCAACTCCTTGGGGCCCTTGTATTCAAATAGTGAGGTCTCAGATTTACCTGAAGTGCCCACCCATGCAGATCTGGAGCACTGGAGGAAGTCAAGGGCATGGGCAGCCCAGGCTTTGAGCCTCAGTGCTACCAGTAAAGGCTCCATGTTTTCAGTCAAAAAATCCTTTAATAAAAACTCAGTCTCTCAAAACAGTGGAATATTTACTGACCAAGACCAGGAGAGAGCTGGATTTAAGTAGAATAAGTGGATTAGATCTCCCATTGCTAATCCCAAATTAAGTACAGTACATAGCAGGCACACCCTCCTTGGAAAGGCTGAGTGACCAACTTCCTGGGATTTGGATCAGGCTGGACTTTCAGAGCCATATCATCCCAGAGCTCCTGTAGCCAGGATAACTGTCATTATTGACATCTGTGGCACCTGACCCTAGCTAAGTCCTGCTACACTTTAACAGGATAAAGAAACACAAACACTACAAAAGCAGATCAGTAAGAGATCAATGAACTTCCAAAAGTCCCTTCCTACAAGCAGACAGGAGTTCTGCATGGAGACTTGTGGCAGCCCATTTTTGTTTAGCTCATTTGGTGTTGAAACCTGGCTGCTAATATAAAGAAATGAGAGGAGTAAAACACAGGATGAAAATGAGATAGTGTAGCAAGTTTCAGCTTGCATGTGAAAAATTTGCTTTTGTTTTGCCACTTTGAACACCACCCACCCTTGCTTTCTGTTGAAGCATAATGGCACTGCCTGTACTCCCCCAGGACCAAGGATTTCACATAGTTTAATAGTTTTTGTAATTAGATATTCGTGAAACTCTGAAATCCTCTGATGAAAGAAGTATTACCAACTCTTCCACCATGAAAGGGCTCCACCCTAACCCAAATATAGATGTTGTCCTCAATGCACATAATTTCTAATCCAAGCCAGCAGTACTTATGGCCTGATTTAAATCCTCCTGAAGTCTCAGATGACTTCTGTGAGCTCCAGTAGGGCTCCAAGAACTCTAGAAAGGAAATATAGGCAAATCAGCCTTTGCTCCTCTCAGAATTGGGACCTCCTTTCCATTGGCAATGATGTGAGTAAGGATATTCAAAATGAACCATGAGGCCATTTGCTGCTGAGAGCTTGTAAAAGGAATGTTAATGTTCTTACACTGAGTTTGAAAACCAAGGCTGACAGTCAGGCTTCTCCCTACTGCTGTAAAATTGCTCCACATATTAATGCAAGTCCCTACAGTGCCCTGTCCCTACTCCACCCTTTTCCTGCCATGAACTTGTACAAGAGGATGACTTTTCTGTTTAGTGCTTCCCATACTCAAGCAAGCATCCAAACACCAAGCTGAATATTTATCATTTATGGACCTGAGATATCAGTTCATTATAAGAACATGTATGGGAAGAGCTGCTTTACCAGACCTGGGCTAGCTACACTACTGCTGGGTAGCCACATTCTGGAACCAAATATGCCAGGAGCTCGTTTTTTTAAGAAGAAAGGGAGGCAAGAAGAAAGAGACCTGAACATTTTACCACCATTCCTGGTCTGTCACACAAAGAAGCAGAGGAGAGAATAGTAATTGTTGGTTACCACAGGAAAGTTTGTTTGCTGGGTCTTTGCAAAGCAGTGCAACAGGATTGTTTGCAAAGTAAAGAAAAAAAATTATTTCAGCATTTTCACCCCAAGGATGCAGTCTTTTAGCTCCTTCTGCACAAAGTTTACCCACATCATTCCAGAAATCTTCTGCCACTGGCTTGTTTCTCTTACCTTGGCTGCTGCTTTCATTGCTGGCCTTGACAAACGAGAGAATTATGGTTCAGCTCTACAAAGAGAGAGTCCCCTGTGCTGTGCAGGACTTGAGGCCAGCCTTGTCCATCTTCTCAGCTTTCAGCTTCTTCAGTGCTTCAGTAATTAGAATTATCAGGACTAAAACACTGTGGACATTATTGCAGCTTAGCGTGAAGCTAACAAGGGAGAGCCAGATTTATAACACTCTGGCCAGACAGAATTAAAAAAGGAGTTACAAATCATCGCCCAGTTCCAGGGATATTACTCCAGGATCTTATTTTGCCAGAGACTCCACGTGAACTTTAGCCTCTAGAAGAAATCCGCCTGCAATTTTCTAATTTAAATACCAGTCAGACCAGTGGCGGGATGTAAACTAACATGCATGAAAAATAAGGGTTCAATGACCCAAATCAATTATGTTTTAAGGGCACTGCTCTGGACTCAGTAGGAAATATTTCAAACAGGAAAAAGAACTAAATAGGATCATTCATTGAACTGACTTGGAAATGAGGCAGAAATTTGGTAAATAAGAAGTTCAATGCAAGCCAGCTTTATGAACCAAATTTAGTGGATTAAAAAACTCCAACAAAACAACAAAAAAACCCCAAACCAAAACCAGAAAAAAATGAACCAAAACAACAAAAAAACAAGCCCAGATAATTTTTAGACTCAAATAATGTTTCAGGCTCCTGGGTACTAAAGTGAACAGTGTAATAAAACAAAGCAATTCTCATGCCTTCCTTGAGCCCAGGCAGTTTAACACAGTTTACTTCCAGACATCAAAAAAAAAAAAAATAGTTTATAGAAATCCTGAAACTGCATCTTTATTAAAATAGGACAACCTGCAGGTCTTCTGTATAAAGCAAAAATAATAATTTAAAGAAAAAAACAGCTTCTGAAGTTCAGAACCAGCTACTGTGACAGGATTTTAAAAGCACATACACAGAAGCTGGGGAGAAACAGCTCTACTGCTTCAGAATATCTGAATAGAGCTGCTCCCCAAATTGGCCAAACATCCAAACTCTGCACAGTAAACATCTGATCTGCCAAGATACATTGTAAACACAATAGGATGCAGTTATGGCAATTAATCAAGATACAAAGAAAATAGGAAAGACCTATCATTTCTCTGCTCCTCAAGCACAATGTACTTTCACGAACAGTGAAGAGATTAATAGATATTAAATTCAGGGCCAACAAAACTTTCAGGTTCTTTGAAGGTGCCTTATTTGTCTTGACTGGCTTCATCTCTTGAGACAGAAATACAGCCTGATGTGCATATCCAGTGCTTTACAGTGATGAATGAAGCAAAAGCTACCTGGACCTAAAAATCCCATTAAAGAGTTACTAAAATAACCCCCACACCTGGCAGCTGCTGGGATTGGAACCAGATGTGCAGTACATCTGGTAAAGAATGGGACTGCTGCTAACAAACACTGAGCCATCTGAGGGACATGCTTTTCCAGTCCAGCAGTGGTCCAGAAAGACTTAGTAAAAGTGACATATTTTGCCTCAACTTTTCTCAAGGCAGATGTTGACCACTGACAGACCCGTTGTGTGCCAATTTAAAACATTTGAGACTTTCCCTATCCTTCTGCCCCAATCAGAAGTGCATATTTTGCTGCTCCAGTTGCATAATTTACTGATTCAGCTGCATGCTTGGTTGATCTGGTAGGAGACTAGTACAGTAGTTGAGATTCTGGATACATTGCCAACTGTGCAGCGTGCTTTGTTGATCAGGGCTGCAGAATTTAATAGCTGAAATTTCATACACTTTACTAATCAGGCCACATTCTTTGCTAATTGAGGTGCATATTTTAGTAGTTGATTTTTTTTTTATCTTTCACTGATCTTGGGAAGGATCCTGCTCCATCTGAAACCGGCAGGAATTTTGCCATAGTTCTTGCTGGGTAAAGGACTAAGACTTTCACTTGAGGGTCTAGGATTGCTAAGATTTCTTTTCTTAAATGGAACAAGAAAGGCTTGATTTTTTACTTTAGACCAGCAAGTGAACAGAAGAATACCAGATGAAGGATGGCACTGGTATAGAGACCTCCTCCATGGGGATTTGATTAAACAGATAATATTTAATGGACATACAGAGACATAATTTTGACTATGTTAGTCTTTCATCAGGCTTACATTCTTCCTTCAGGATAAACAAGCTGCTTATCTGCACATCTTGTTCCATTTGATACAGACACGCAGGAGGAAACATCATGCGCCTTATCTTCAAATTTTCTTTCATTTGATCTAACTCCTATTTTTAAATTGCTGTAGTACTTGTTGAAGGATTCCAGAGAGAGCTCTACTTTGTCACAAAACATGTTGCAAACATCCACGCTACCTCACAGCATCACAAATTTTCTCAGCTCTTACTGGCAGAGACCACCTTCCTGGATGAAAAGAACAATTCAGTTCCCTGTACCTCATGCAGACTTTGCCCTTGCCTAGGGAGTTCCTGTTAAGTTTTTACATTGTTAGCTGTAAGCCAGAAGACAAATAATTTCTCATAAATCGTTGAATACCTTTTTTCAACTGATAAATTGAACTACCTTTGAACCACTAACTTAGAGTGGGATGTATATTTCTTTACTAGCATAGCAACACTATCAGTGTAGCCAAAAAAGATAAAAATAGTGAAGCCTACGCAGCACAGTGCAGTCCTTGACAAGTGAAGAGCAAGCGCAACTTACTCCAAGAAATAATAAAAACAGGGAGCAAGAGATATACACACACGTCAGTTTGGACACAGAGTTCCCTGTCACATTTAGGAAGATAACCAATAGAAAACGCTTTTCGTTCTGCAAAGGAAATTGTCCAGTTGTTAAGAGCCTATAAACAATGTGATCAAAAGAATAATTGACACAGCAAGAAGTCAAGTCGGGGAAAGCAGGCAGAATGCTGCTGCTTCTTCATTAAGGAGGCAGCTTCTTTTCTATAGTGCTGTCGGTCAATAGTTTGGTCCAGTTACTGCCTGGTGTGAAATCAAAAAACCTTGATTTTAGAGTTAGAGAATGACAGGAGTTGACTAGGAAACATAGAAAAAAAGAAAATGCAAGCAAAAATTACAGAGCTTGCTGATACATTCAGAGTCCCACCATTGCCTTTCAGCCCCAAAGGCACAGCACACAGCCAGTACTTGCTTCTCATGACTGTACAGGCAAAGGCAGAAGAGAAACAGCACAGGAAGGATGCAATAATTCAGGGAAGAAAGCAAGTTATGTAGTTTAATAAGAGAGGTATGCAACTGGATGAGGGTAAGCCTGCATTCTGCAATGCAATCCTGACTCAAAGAAAAACAAAATACAAAGCCCCACAACCATACAATTCAATAGATCTTGGTAAAGTTAGTATTTCAGGGCCAGAAATGTGGCTTAATTAAGTTCTCACTGTAGCTATCTTCAGTAGGATACCAAAGTGAGATAAAATATCTTCATTTCAACCACAGTGATTGCTGTGTGTTCATGTGCTGTGGCAGGGAATTATTTTATCAGGCAGAATTCTAATGCTGTTTCCCACCAGAGAAAGCAACCCCACACCTTTTTTTCTTTATATATACATATATATATATGTAACAAGTCATAAATGTATGGGATAAGATTTTCTTATACTCTAGTGGCTCACGTTTTATAGAATTGAGAATCTCCACTAGAAGTGTCAAACATTGGCTCTATCAGGGCGCATAGGAAAAGTCCTGGTCACTTCAGCGGGACCAGGACTGCTCATCCTTCCCAAAGCTCAGAGTCACTGCTCTGCAGCTGCTCCTGGTTGTGGGCTGCTCTGGGTTTTCTCCTCTGCCTCTCCACCGCAGCTCGGGTGCCCCCATGCTCACCCTCTCTCAGCTCCCGGTGCCCACTTGCTCTCAGCTGTGCCCGGATCCCTGCCCTGGGAGCTGTGCCTGTCACTTGCACAGTTTACCTGCTCTGCGCGCTACAGCCGAGCGGGGAAAGCGAGCGTGGGGACTGTAATACAGCACGAGGTATTTGGTTTGGACTCCCCAAGCCAGGCTGTGCCCGCGGTAGGGACACCTTTGGGCAAGTGTTCTCATTTCTGCGGGGAATCCGGGCTTTCACCGGATTTCGGGTCCGGCTGTACGGAAGCGGAGGGGCTGATCCGGAGTCAGGCTCCCGGAGCATCACGTCTCGCGGAGCCTTTCTCATTTCGAGCCGAGTCCCCGGCCAGCCCTACACCCAAGCCCCGAGGGG
>VZTZ01011603.1:32732-43479 GCA_013400955.1 Drymodes brunneopygia | reverse complement strand
AGTGTGAGCTTAGATCATGGGAGTTGCTGCCCCTTCCAGTGCATATCAGAAGCCACAGAGATGCATTTGCAAATAGGTAAGATTTAATAGAACCCAATGAAGGCTGTGGACATCTTTGTATGCTCAAATATACCTTAATGGGCAATTTTAAGTATTTAAATCCACAAGTGGCAGCAGTGAATTTCATTCACCATTTTAAAGCAGGCATCTTTTCACTCCAGCTTCCTAAAGACACAGAGTTTTAGGAAGAAGCTCAGTTTTATCTCATAGGAATAAAAAGTAAATATCCTATGCCTGGTCTCTGTCAAGTGATTGACTGTTTCTGAGCATGGAGTATTGGAAATTCTTCCCAGCTGCTGGTTTGGTCACAGTGTCTGCTTGTTTGTGATTTGAATAAAGAGAAAACAAACTAGAGAGATGAGGGTGAACAGGTGAAAGGGTATTGTTTATCTCAGGCACTTTTGCATCTACATTTTACATTTCTGTTACTTGGGTGATGAGTTTTGGTCTCTGTTTTTCTTTCTTTTGGAACAGAAATGTATTTGCAGAGGCTGAGGTTTTTCAAAAGCAGATCCATTGTAAGCACAGGAAATCTATAAAGAATGTTTAGAGAAAAAAATTACATGGCTGGAGAAAATGTCTGGGATCACTCTGAGATAAATGTTTAGGGGTTTCTGTTTTACTGTCTAAGCAGGTTTTTCTAGTGTCACTTTAGCTTTAAGCCGTATGATTATATCAATTTAGCTTGCTAAAATGGTAATATGTATACATAGATGCATAAATTGTAAAATCATCAAACCACTTTTCCCAGGATTCAAAAGTGAGTCAAGAAGCCAATGACCTAAGACTCCCTTTTTTTCATAGGTGGTTTTTTTTTTGTTTTCCTGACTTTTTTGTTTGAGGTTTCACTAGAAGCAATTCTCCTAGTTTTGAAGAGCTCCAAATACATTTGTACTTCACAACATACCTGGGGTTACAGGGAAATGTGTTTCATGCTTGCCATACTCTTTGTCACCACGTGCAGAACCAGATGGAGTCCCTGCATGAGTGGGAAAATGTGTCCCCACATCTGGATCCTCTGCTCTCAGCCCAGGCTGTGCTTGATGGGAAAGAGAGGGTGGGAAGTTTTCCTGGAACTCCCTCTGGTCAGGCTCTGCCTGATTGTACTGCTCAGTCATGGCCAGGTTGGAGACACATTTATGACTTCCAGACTGCATCTTGTTTTTTAAATACTCAGGCAGTTCATATTCTATAGCTTTTCTTTTTCATTAACTTTCTTTCTGGAAGCCCTTCCCGATGTCACAATGAACCAAATTCTGCTCCCAGTTCTGCTCTTTAGATTCCCAGGATACCACCTTTATTAAAAACCAGGAAATGCACTCGGGAAAGGTTTGCTCTGATTCTTAGGGCCAAAGATCTCTTATGCCAGCTGATTGTCAACTGCTTAGCAAGGACCTCTTCTACCATCCCCAGAACATTATTTGCTGTTTGCCCTTGGAGATGCTGCACCACTGGCCTGTAATTCAAGTCTTGTACACAGACTGGTTTCTCATCCTAAGACACATCTGCTAATTGTTCTATTCTTATCATAGAAACAGGGAGGGAGCCTTTTAGTCTGATCCAACCTGATTTAAATATAAAAATAAAAGTCTTTCTCTAGTTGTGGTCTAGAATTATTTCAGTTTTCTTTGTACTACTGATAGTGACCAAAATATTTGTCAAGACTTGCCTTTCTTTTCCATTCTGGTTAAAGCTGTGCTTAAAAACCATGTTTAATACACCAGCATGTTCTATATTTATAGCTATTAACTATGGCATCATTCNACCAAGTTCTATTTTAAGACAACTTCTGTTCAGTTTCTGTGTGATGCTCCAATTTCCCTATCCTTCCAGAGCAATGGGGGCTTCTGTTCCTCTGCTCTGTTTTAAGCTCCCTGTAAATGCTCAGCAGATGCATATTTATCATCTGTGTGATAATCTGACATTGTTGAATAATTGCATCTTTTAATGTTTAGAAGCCAAAGCTGCTCATCAGGCTTTTTGGTATTACCCTCCCTCTTGTTGCTCCCTTAAGAAATGATGCCTTGCTTCTCCAATTGTTTCTAGTACTTTGGTATTTGGGTTCTTTTATTTTTCATCTCAGCTTTCCCAGCAGATAAAGATGGCATCTTTTTATCTAAAATACATTCCAGAAACTTGCTGATGAGGTTGTGGTATGTATGTTTGTACTTTCCCGCAGGGACTATTTTTGAGCTAGAGGTTTCCAGATCAACTTGCAGAATAGACTCCAGATGGTCTGGAACCCTTCTTTAGCAATCTATAGCTAATTAAACATTCAGCACAAACAACTCTGTTTTTAAAGCCGAGCACAGTCTTTCAGAAAAGTAGCATATTGATCTTTAGCATTACTTTTCATAATTTCTTTTGTTTCATTACTTAGTGTTTTCCATTGCACNTATTTTTACAGTGCAGAACCAGGCAAATATCAGTTAAAGGTAACAAAAAATTCCCTTCTTCTTATATACCCAAAGAGTATCATTATTGTAATCCTTGAATAAAGTTTGTCTCAGATTAACTCTAGGTTTGATTCACTGAAACAGTTTCAGCCTTCTTGCACAAAGTTGAGACCATGCTTATTAAATACTTTGCTGATTAAAAGCCAGTGTATGTTATTGTTACATGTATATTTACTCAGTATTCAAAGTGATAGGAACTGGATTAAAAAATACTTGTCAATTATTTGTAAAAGGCCTTAATATATAAAAAATAGGTCCCTTATGAATGTGAAAATTAAATGGTGAGGGGATTTTTGTTTGTTTAATAGAGTTTTGGTTCTTGAGGCTTTGGGCCACTCTGTGGCAAATGAAGTTATCTATCAACACAGGCTCTTCCAGGATCTGATGCAAAAAGTATTAAAGGCAGTGGGAGGCCTCTGGTCCTGGAAGTTCAGAGGCTGCATGCTGTTCTGGAACTTCTTTCAGGTTTGAATGTGAGAGTGAATTTACTTAACTGGAAGAAAAGAGAAGTCTGAGGGTAACTGGAGGCAAATTCAGATATCTATAGAAATACGCAGTGCTCTGTTTTTAGTAGAAGTGAATGCAAGCTGGACTTTGTAAGGTTTCTGGACTTTTCAAGTTATGATACTGCAGCTGGGTTACTTTTCAATTAAAAATTTAATGTCCTTAACATCTTAAAACTCATTGAGATGAGATCTGAAAATTTATGACATTAGCCTACAGCATATTTTAGTCACTAGTCTCTGGAACAAATTCTGTTGTAAATAAAACATTACAGTGATATATTATGAAGGCAGAAAAACTTTTTGCTGTGGCACTGCACTACTGAAACTTAAATAATCTTTCTTTTTTTTTACTGAAATGGGTTTTCTTTCTACTCAGGAAATGTGTGAAGAACCTCCCATTGGATCACAGAGTACAGCCAGTGAAGGATTCTCTGGGATATCAAGTGCTGGAAAAACATTCTGTGTACAGGCAAGCAAGGAAGGCTTCTCAGTTAACCCCTGTGAGCATCAAATACATGCTAAGCACAGAGGAACAGCAGTGCAATGTATTGGCTCGAGTGTAATTGTCTAACTACTTTGTTTTTAGGAACCAGAAAGGGGATTTGAGGGGCAGGCAGAAAGGGGACATTTCTCTTCTTTCCATCATGTCCACATGTCAAGGAAAACACAATATTTTGTGTGACAAAAAAAAAATTCCAGAAACTGAAGTATCTCTCCATCTCCAGGTCCCAGAAAGGCCAGAGATGAAGCTAGGAGAGCTAGAACAACAGCTTTTAAAATAAAATGGGGACAGATGAAGTTCTCAAACTGCCTCAGAGAAGTCTGGTTCAATGTGCTGCACTGCTTATCCAGTCCAGACCTAATTTATTGTTCATATTGATTGCAGAAGTCAATCAGCATCCTGTATGTCTGTGTGCAGGTAATAACTAATTCCTAAATGAAGGCTTGCTTTTTTATGTACACCTGCAGGTACACAAATATCCTTTAGGTGCATGGTGAAAGCTGATGTCTCAGCTCACGAATGGGATTCCTCCAGGCTTGATTTTAACTTTCATGAGTAAAGGAGAATTACAGGAGATGTGGACAGGTGAGTTAGGTAAGTGCCTTCAAAAGGAAGCAACAAAAAAGCAAGTTCTGTGATTAGTGCTTAAATTAATTTTGCTTTCAAGAAGTCTTTAATTGCACTGGACTTTAGTGTCAGGTGGTCCACTTCTGCCTCATGTTCATATTTCAACTATGTTTGTGTGCAATGAAAAAGCCTCAGTATTACATTTGCAATGTGTAATGCTAATGAGTCCTATGAGGAAAAGCATTACAAGTTTACATCATGTTGGTTAACAGGATAGGTCTTGGGAATTACTGGTGAAAATTGCAGACTGAGATATTTGTTAGTAAAACTTCCCTTCCTGTGGGTGCTGAAATACTAGAGTATGGGCTGGGGTATTCCAGTAAATCTCAGTGAGCCTGAAAGTCAGCAGTCAGTGTGGAGTGATGTGCTTGCAATGAATCTTGTCATCTGTAAATCCCAGCTCACTCTCCTAAAGGTCACAACTGCCAGGACTCGCTGGTGCACCTGGTATTAACTTTCATTATTTCCATTGGCATTGAAAGAGGATACAAATCATGCAGTGTTTCCAAAATTAGACTCAGTATTACAATCTCTCCCAGGTCCTTGGGTCTCTCCTGTGAGTCATTTTTTCAGTGTGCGTTTCAGTTCACGCTGGTACAAACAGAGCCTGTGCTTGTATCCTGTTCCTGATGAGATTTGGAAACTGAATTACGTACAAAGGGTATTTTTCAGTCTGGGCACCTTCATGCTCTCAGCCCTGTTGTTGGGGTAGCAGTGGTTCTGCAGAACTCCCTCTCACAGACCACCAAATAAATGCATTTCACCCACAGTGGGGCTGAGCTGTTTTGGCTTAGTTGTAACTTCATCCCAGTGATGAAAATTATGTCTTCCTCACTGAGCAGAAAAAGGTTTAATCACCAGTAAATTTCACTCTTATGAATGAAGCTGGGTTGTCACTGAAAATCCTGACTTCTTCCCTACTTCAGTAGCCTTCAACTTTTAATATTGTTTCTGTAATTCTTGAACACCTAAAGACAAAGTTGTCCTCCTCATGTAAATCCTGAGGTACTGCCTAGTGTGGCACAGACCCCTTGTGAATCATCACTGTTGTCATCCGTATATGGATAACAACTCATAGATAACAAATGCCTTGTTTTAGTTGAGATGTTAATTTTAATAATTATCAGGTTAAAGCCTGGTGATTACATAAAAGTAAAAGGAGCATCACTGGTGCTGTTTTGCAGGTTAATATCACATGAATCTGCAGAAAGTTTTTAATAAAGTTATGTATTTTATTTGCACAGTATCCACAGGATTTTGTGGTATATTCTGATTTAATTTTGGGATTTTTGGACTGTCCTGAGCAAAATTAGATGTACACAATGGTCTCCATAATATTGCTGATCTGACAAGTTAGATTTCCATGTTACTAATGCATGAAAACATTGCTGTTGTGTATTTTCAGTTAATACCTAAATGATTGCAGGATTGTTTTATAGAATGGTTTGGGTTGGAAGAGACCTTAAAAGTCATATAGTTCCAACACACTGCCATAGGCAAGGACACCTTCCACTATCCCAGGGTGCTCCAAGCCCCATCCAACCCGGCCTTGAACACTTCCAGGAATGGGGTATCCACAACTTCTCTGGACAGCCTGTGCCAGTGCCTCACCACCCTCACAGGGAAGAATTCCTTCCTAATATCCAATCTAACCCTGCCTTTGACAGTTTGAAGCCATCCCTCCTAGTTCTACCACCACCTGCCTTTTTCCGAAGTCCCCATCCAGCTCCCTTGTAGCCCCTCATAGTACTGGAAGGTGTTGCAAGGTTTCCCTGGAGCGTTTCTTGTCCAGGCTGAACACCCCCAGGTCCTGGTGATGGTGTGGGAAGGGCTGCCAAGTCTCTCAGGGCCAGTAATGAACATCAGGGAAATACTCCTGCAGGGGATATAAACAGCAGCTTGTAAGTGCAACACCTATGACCATGTGATTCTGAAAGAAGCATAAAATACCCTTGTGAGGCTTTTAGGGCAGGCAGCTGCTCAGTATTTGAATTATTTATATAACCATTGGAAACAGGATGGTTTTCTCTGGGTGTCTTAAATGCAGAAGCAACAGCTCTGATGTTTCCAGGAAGTGTAATTCCACCCTGTGTGCCCAGAACAACGAGGCAGTGAGAGAACAGAGGGCCTCAAAGGCTCTCATGTAAATGGATATGGATGTGGGTGCTATAACCAGAGCATGGCTGGGGCTGCCCAGGGTCTCTGACACAAATATTCCCCACTGAGTATTCCAACCCTCCAGTACACTCTAACCAACAGCACTGCTTCAGCTTGTTCAGAAACTTAGCAAACACACAGCAATTTCACTCACTCTGCTGAAGATTGTGGAAAAAGCACATGGCTGCTTATCCCAACAATATCCCTTCTGCAGTTGTTAGGGAAAAAAACCCAACAAATCCCAATGCTGTCTCTTTATGGTAGTTTCATGTAACTTTGTATTAATAATTCCTACTGTTCCCTAGGTATTAACACCTATTTGGTTTTTATGAGCCAAATAATTGAACATAAAACTGAGCTCAAGTTGCTGAATTTTGCTTGCCCTGGATCTGACTTCCCTGATTATCATTAGGCTGAATGTTTTCTGCTTCTGAGAATGTTAAATTGGTTCTGAGTTTGCCCAAGTGACGCTCACTGGGATGACCCTGAAACTTTGCATGGGATGAAATGAACAGACCAAACAGCTTTAGCTGGTTGTTTTCCAGGTCTTGAGGAACCCCAAATTGTCAACAGTGCAGAGGTGCATTGATGGAGCACTCTGTTACAGATGTCCCAGTCTGGAATGGTACTGCATTAATTATGTTACATCCTCTTGTGTGGTCTGAAGTGCACACTAAGTCACAGCTCTTTAAAGAACAGGTTCCATCTTAAAAATCTAAAACCTTGACCATGTAAAACCTCAAAGTTCCAGCATTTTTGGGGTGTTCATTTGCTGATGATTTTGTGGTGTTTTGTCTCAATCTGGATTGCCTTTCCCTTCCCTGTCGTTTAGAGTATAAATCAACTCCCAGTATTGGTGATAATCCTACAGTGAAAGGCGAGTTTTTGGAGGCAGCTCTAGTCTTAAAAGCTAAACAAAGTAGGAAAAAGTTGTAATGAAAAAAGTTACCCTTTAGCTGAGACCTTTTTATACTGAGTTTTAGCCTGGAGCACATTTTTATAGGCAAGTTATAAACCTGTAAAACAATGTTTCTTGTAAAGCAGAGCCAATGATCTATTATAGTTGAAAGCAGACTTTATGGTCTAAAACATCCTAGAAATTGTTTGAAATGCTTAATGCATCCTTCAAACACATAAATTCTAGAGCTATGTGAAGTTTTGCTGGCTGTTTGATTCTCTGGGGGACAGGTTTTGGGTGACTGATGACTATTTGTTAAGGTCAGCAAAAATTAATTCAGCTCATAAGAAACACATTTCTGGTGAGAGACTCCGGAATCACCTTTAAAGAAGTACTGTTCTTTAAAACAAAAAGGGAGTCTCTTATTTAAAATACAAGCTAGTCACAAACCATCATCTTACTATCACATCACAGAAATTTTGGACTTGGAGGTCCTTGTTTGCCATGCAGCTCATATTCTTCCTTATTCATCTGTCAGCTATATTCATTGGTGCCAATATAATTGTATTTTTTATTTAAAACCTCTGATATTTCAATCACTGTTAATTTTTAATGACTGTTAATTAAAAAGTAGCTCCAAATAAATTGAATGTGTAAACCAAGGCCTCATTCTACTTTAGCTTAGACAGCTTCTTCAGTTGGGCAGATCTCCCACCAGAATCAGCTCAGTTGTGCTGTGCTCAGCTCTCAGTCAGGTTAGCTTGAGCAGTGAGAGCAAACCCCTGTCCTGCCTTAGGAAAGTTGCTTTCCTGGTCTACAATAACATTGACTGGCAAAGATTGTGAAGCCAAAATCCTCTTTGTCTCAAACCACTACAACTGGGAAAAAAGAAGGGACAGGGAGCCTTTCCTCCTCCTTGCCTTCCCAACTCAGGAAGGAACATCGAGGACATCCTTCTCCACTGAATTTCTTAGCTTTGTGACCAATGAGGACAGGAGTAGATAGGTCACCTCCACACCAAAATTCATCTGGGCAGTTGCTGGGTGCTGCCAGCCAGTCCTGTGCCCACCCTTGTCCTGCTGAGCGAGAGGAGCATTCCCTGTGGGAGCACGGCTGGGAGCAGGGAGGGTGCAAGCCTGAGCCAACCCCGGGGCTATGACCCCTCACTGGGATTATTTCAGCAAGGGATAAACAGGCCTTAAATTCTACATTTTGTCTTGATGCTGTTCCTGTAAGTGGTTGCTCAGAGGCAGTGAGGGGAAGCAGGAGAGGAGAGGTGTGGGCAGCACTGCAGTTCTTTTCCTTGGAAAACACTGTTCCAAGTGAGATGGTGTCAGGGTATTTGTAACAGACAGGGATCCAGGCTAAGATGCTGACAGGGAAGGGAATGATATTGTCAGTTACTTTTAATAAAGCTTTTCTTCAGCATTAGAGATATGAAACCATAAATGAGACTGCCAACTGACAGGGCTTTGCCTGCAAATGCAATATTATTAAGGTGAGCTTCAGTGACATTCCCTACCTCAGGCTGCTGGCAGATTAAGCCAGCCATCTCTATTGCTGTTGGCACTGATGCAGTGTTGTTTCCTCCTCATATCTTCTCTGTGCCTTGTCAGTAAAACCAGTGATAATTCCCTTCCCAGACACCAGAGGTGGTTCCACGAGGCATCAGAGGATGCTGAGTCTCTTTTCCTGCTCTCAGTCTGGTGGCTCACCGAGCCTGGGACCAGGCTATCACTCATGTGCTGCTCTGGTGCCATGGAAGGCTGTCACAGGCTCTGCTTGGGGGGCACACAGCTGAAACAGGCAAGAATAGCAGGCAAAAATCCATCTTCCCATCAGTATTCTTTCCATTCAATGTATTAGTCAAATGCCTACAAGCCTGTGAATTTTGTTTTAAAAACGCTCTTTATTCCACTTTGTGATAAATGAAGAGAAGCTTAAGTGGGGAGGATTTCTGAGCATTTTTTAAGAAGTTTCAGCGAGCAGTAGGGGGAAAGTGAGATCTTGGCACAATCGATACCAAGGAAGACTCTCTAGAAATTAAACAGAAAGGACTTGTAGGCAAAATCCCCAGCTCTAGCAGTATGAAAGGGACCTTAGAGAGAGGAAACAGCTTAAGATATATCCTTGCCCATGGCTGTTTTTCAAAGAAGGAAGAGGATAACTCATATAATGGCTCACACCAGCCCTAATTCTAACCCTGACATGAGGAACCTATGGCAGTGTAGGAGAAATAATAATTTAAGGGTGAGATGGGGCTGTAGCTGGAATGCACAGTTCTACAGCTGTTTCCCAGGGCCTGGAAAGAGGAGCTGGGAAACAAAGTATGAGCTGGGTCTAACTAAGCCTGTGCCAGTGTCTGGGGGGAAACACAGCCTGAAGAGCACAAAGGGGGTTGCAGAATCTTTTCTCCTGCTCAGTGGCAGTGCTGGGATACAAACAATTCCTTACCCAACTGTAACTTCAAACTGAGCTGCTTTAATTGACAGCTGAAAAGCTCATTTTGCACATTTCTAGCGGCACAAGGAGTTTCCAAGATGGATGACACGGATGGATAAATATGTTATTTTTGTGCTCTGTCTTAAATGTTTCCAGTTTCCTCCGTGTTCCAGCCTGCTGCTGTCACTGCACTCTTCAGACTAAACTTGGGAGAATGTATCTGTCATAAAGTGATGTGACAGGCCCCTGTCTGACATTTGTGTCTGAGCATTATTCTCCAGGAATGAGAGAGTGCTTTGAAGGAGCCTTGTTCATGGGGTGTACCAGTCACTCCCTGACAGCCTCCCTCTTACTTCATAAAGATCCCATTAGGGATGGTGATGAACCATGCTCGTCCATTTACCGGCATAACAGGAATTATTAGCTCTAATAAATATATTATTATGTAGCCATTAGGTATCAGTTATGAAACTGCTTAATGTCTGCATGATTACTTGTAAATGGATTTGGAGAGCAGCTAAATTGGTTATTTATTACCCATACTGAACAGCATTATTTATTTGCTTGGCTCAGTAAGTTTGATTTTTCAAGCTAAAATGAGATTTTAAGTTCATAATGAGCTAACCAGGGTGTGAGTCGATCCAGGAAAATTATATTTTTCTGAAAAAGTGCTAAATTTAAAGGTAAATACGATTCTAGAATTACATGAGTTTATCTTTCCTTTCAAGTTCATTAACTAATTACTTCTAAATGTGCTCCTGAGACAAAAATCTGAGAAACTAGGGAATTTAATACAAGTTCCATTGAGATGCTGCTTCCAAGTGGCCCTGTGAGTCAGCAGCTTCCTGCCTGGCAGATCATTTGCTGTACCAACACTTAAAAATCTGCTGCTACAATACTTTAAGAGACTGAAGCAAGTAGATAAGTTTAATTTCATGGGATGTAGTCTTGTCACTGAAGTTGATCCTATTTATCTCCACTGCGTAAAAACTAATTTTTGGCCGATTATCTTTTAGCAAAGAAAGGCTGGGGGTACAGCCTGCTGATTGAATTCTAACGGAGAAAGGGGAGGCAAGGAAAACACTGAGGCAAAGTCAGC
>VZTZ01011603.1:0-32491 GCA_013400955.1 Drymodes brunneopygia | reverse complement strand
ACATCGGCAGGCGGCAGATCCTCTGGCCAAGTGTCTACGGGACGCTGCCAGAGTGCCCTGGGACAAGGACACTCCTGGAAAAGTAGCCAGCTAGAACCTGTCTGATTTAACGCCGGGCTGGATAGAGGAAACCAGCTAGCTACAAGGTATCAGTTAGTAAACTGCTTGATGTCTGCATGATTACTTGTAAATGGATTTGGAGAGCAGCTAAATTGGTTATTTATTACCCATACTGAACAGCATTATTTATTTGCTTGGCTCAGTAAGTTTGATTTTTCAAGCTAAAATGAGATTTTAAGTTCATAATGAGCTAACCAGGGTGTGAGTCGATCCAGGAAAATTATATTTTTCTGAAAAAGTGCTAAATTTAAAGGTAAATACGATTCTAGAATTACATGAGTTTATCTTTCCTTTCAAGTTCATTAACTAATTACTTCTAAATGTGCTCCTGAGACAAAAATCTGAGAAACTAGGGAATTTAATACAAGTTCCATTGAGATGCTGCTTCCAAGTGGCCCTGTGAGTCAGCAGCTTCCTGCCTGGCAGATCATTTGCTGTACCAACACTTAAAAATCTGCTGCTACAATACTTTAAGAGACTGAAGCAAGTAGATAAGTTTAATTTCATGGGATGTAGTCTTGTCACTGAAGTTGATCCTATTTATCTCCACTGCGTAAAAACTAATTTTTGGCCGATTATCTTCTAGCAAAGAAAGGCTGGGGGTACAGCCTGCTGATTGAATTCTAACGGAGAAAGGGGAGGCAAGGAAAACATTGAGGAAAAGTCAGCGAGTGCCAGGGTGCAGTGTTTGCTCCTCCAGTAATATTTAATGCATGTTAAAGATTTCATCCAACAGACAGACACTGCACACTGTAAGTTCACAGACCATCAGAAGAAGAAAGAAGGAAGCGCTTTAGCACTCCTGAAATATGTTGGATTGCTTTTAAAAACAGAAGGTTGCTGACTTCCATGGGTATCATAGGGACTTGGCAAACTCTTGCATTTTTTTATTCAGCAGTGAAAAGAAGTTCCTGTGAAGCAGATCAGTATTATTTGACTTGTATTTCTGGTGAGTACAGAGCTCAGACTTCTAATTAAATATCATCTAAAAATATCTGCAGACTGTGGTGGGAGGGGCAGGGGGCTGGAGCCACAGTGAGAAGGTTGCAGTGGCCACAGCTGAGCCTGTTAAAGACCTCCAGGCGGATCAGGTAAGATGCCAAAGCCAATGAAGGCCAACACGGAAAAGGCACCGTGGGAGCTAAACTGGGGAATTCAAACAGGCTGTTGGATGTGATGTGCTGGCAGGAGGAAGCCCTTTTCCCTCACATTTCCTTCCCCCCACATTTCCCTGGAGTTTTTGTCTCCTTGCTCCTGCCTTGCAGCAGGAGATGGGGCAGAGGCTGCACTGGGGCAAGTTCTTGATGCTTCCAGCAGGGACAGGGAGGAGGACAACCCTGCTTTTATAACAAAAGCAGCCAGGAGAACAAAAGACCAAAGTTATGAGGCCAGTCTCGTGTGACTGGTGTCTTTTTATTTCCCCTGGGCTGCAGACAAGGTTGCAGAAGATGTGCCTGGCTTGTTTGTAAAGGTACAGCTCCCTGGGAAGGATTTGAGGGCCTACAGAGACATTGCTGAATTTCTGAGAGTATTTGGCCTTTTGCTGGCTGCATTTGCCAGTATTTGGTGAAAGATGGAATAGAGGTCTGCTGTTCCACTTGTGTCAGACTTAGAACAATTGGAGATTTTTCAACTAAATGCTTTTTCTTCTCAAATGAAGATGAAGCTTTTTACACTACAGAATTAGTTTCTACCATAAAAAAAGAGAATTTTTTATTTTTAACAGTCTTTGTGTTGAAATTCACCCTCCTACCTTATTGAATGAAAACTTACAGGGAAAATTATTATTTGCAATAAAAAGCCCATATTTGTCTCAGTGTTGAAGCAAACCTGGAGGAAAAAAATGCATCAAAACCAAAATTAATGTTTTCAGGTAAGTGGAACAGAATGCTTGTCTAAAACTGAACTCTTCCCACCTCAGCTTCTATCTTCAAAATGCTTGAATTATCCAATTTTAATACCTCTTAAAAACAGAATCTCAGCTGCTTAGGTCATGGCTGAGGTTTTGAGGTTTTTCTTATAGACTGTTTTTTGCATTACAAACACATGATTAATCATGAGTGAGAAGTGAATTTCTAACGAAGAGGCCTTTCCTGCCTTACAGATGTTTCCAGGCTCAGGGCTGAGTGCAGCTGGCAGCTCTCCTGCTGGATAACACCTCTCCTCTCCTTCCCCAGCACAGCTTGCTTGCTCCATCTCACAGCACAGGAGAGTTAAATATCAAATGTCCTGTGAAATTTGCAAAAATGGAAAGAGGGAAGCAGAGATTCCAGACAGAAATTGCAGGATATGCCAGAAACAGTGTTTTGCAAAGGAGGAAAAAAGGCAGGTGGTATGACAGTGATGTATTTTGATGGAGTGAGAAAAGTACTTAAGGAATCTTTAGGGAATTATAAACATTGCTAACACTTTCGAACTTGTACAAACAATTACAGACATTAGAAATTTTCTTAACTCTATAAATATAGAAGCACTAAGTGATTGCAAAGAATTTTGGTTTTGTTTTATGGCTGGGAGGTTCCTTGCTTGGTTCAGTGCATTGTAATGCTGTTTTTAGCTCCTTTGTGCTGGCTTCTTTCTGTTTTAAATTAACCAAGATGTAATAAAACCCATGTGGGTGTTGCCTACAGATGAAAGCAAGGGCATCCAACGTTAGTGCTGTAAGGCTCTGCCATCAGAATCCAAGGGCAGTGTCACTGTAGCTGGAAATCAGAGTGGTCAGATTTTCCGTGGGCTGCTGACAGGAAAATGTAACATATGCTGTATTTCATAAGTACTTATATTTTCAATTCTGCATCGCAGCTTGTTGCCTATTATTTCCTTGTGGTTCACTGTTCAGGCTTGAGGAACATTTTTCTCGATTTACAGCTCTATTAAACTGATAAATCAATCACTTGTGTGAGGAGAGGCAGTTCGCTGACATTTGCTTTGCCAACACACTGCCACCCACAACAGCATTCACAGGTCCTCAAGGGTATGGTAAGAGGGAGGAAGCTCTCCCTCTAACTTAATTTTTAAAGCATGAAACCTGATTCTGGTGCTCTGAGCAACTTCAATGAGAATATTTTTGAAGAGCTGTCACTTGCTAATCCAATATTTAACTTGGGGTTTTTTTTACATTGCTGTATAACAAAATACCTGCAGTATTGTTCAAGATATAAAAGACTTCTTTTTAAAAAAAATGACTACCTTAGGCTTTTAAAAATTTAATTATCAAAAGGAAAGAAAACAAATATTTTGGGGAGCTACACAGAGTATTTTTACCAGTGTTTAAATTGTCTGACAGCTGTACTCTGGGATTTGCTCATTTTTGCTCATTTTTCCATAAATGCATGCTTATTTCTAAAACAAAAGTTTCAAGGCAATTCCTTTCAGAATTGTATTGAGATTTCTGTCTGTGGGGCATAAGCTGCTCTGTTATGTGACCATTGGTCTAAGCAGTGATAGACCTTTTTTTCTCCCCTAACCCAGGCTACCTGAATGCTGAAGGTAGAGTTCACTGCACCATGCAGGAGAGTTCCAGCCTTTAGTTATGAGCTGCAGAACAGTGCCAGTGTCTGGGAAAGGGGGTGGAAAAGCAAAGTTCTTGGAGCTTGTTTTCTAGCTGTGGACTGCCCAGATACAGCAGAACAAAGATCCCTTTTTTGTTGCCTTCAACTGAACAAACACAGCCAGATTCCTTCTGTTGACACAAGTACTTTTGCACAGACAAGTAGAAAGATTCATATATACACTGTGCTATCTGTTTTAAGACTAGTAGTCTTCTCCTTAGGCAATATATATAAGTTTGGGGTGAAATTTTATTATTCTGAGCTAGTGGTTTTGTCAAAATCAGCTTATTAATACATATTGCCTCTTTCTTAGGATGATGAATTTATACAAGCCTTATTGAAGTTATTCTTCTTTTGTATGGGTATAATTGATGGGAGAACTCTGAGTGTCTTGGAAAGAGGGAATGTGAAGAAAAGAAAATGAAGAAGCATGTACTCTGTCAGCAGGGCTCCTCATATAAATAAGTTTATGCTAATTTTATGTTTCATCATTTATCATAATGCCAGGATGAATCCTTTCATGCCTACATAGGATTTAAATAAAATTAGTAAGAACTTTTGTGTAACTTTGCAGTAGCACTGAAGGGAACAAATGAACATAATGTGCATAATTATTTTACTGGTTTTGCAGTGAGAGACTTTAGTTATTGGTCTTTCATTTGCATTTCACATATAATTCTCTTCCCTAATATTTTCCTGTGCCATTCCCCTGGTGTTCAGCCTTAGCAAAATCTGCATCTTCAGATTCTGCAAGCAGGAACATCTATCTCCTGGTGCCCTGGCAGGTTGGGCTGTGTCAACTGCAGTTTCCTTGTCCAGGCAGCCACTCACGACACTGGGATGGTGGCTGTTTGCTCTTTGCCCTATGAAAGCTGTCAAACATTTAGGTGTTTCAAGATGCATTCTGTACATACACAGTGATGAGTGAGGAAGATGGAAGAGAAGAAAAGAACCTCGAGGGGAAAAGTCAGGTCTGGGTGCAATAAAGTGATGTTTTATACTGCTGTACTTATTAACAAGCCTTGCTTGGCTTTCAGATCCAGTTCAGTCTTGTCCTTATTTAAACTCTTTCAGGGATGGCAGTAAAATTCCCAGCTCTTTTGAAAATCAGGAACATAAATAAAATTTTGTCTAACTTAGAGTAGCCAGCTCTGAACAATACAACAATCTGTACTGTCAAAATATTCTGAAGTGTTCATTCCCTGGACTTCTGTCTCTCAATTGGTGAGATATGGATTATGGCTCTTGGGAGACCTTATTGCAGCTTTCAATAGTTAAAGGGGGCTTATAACGATGATGGGGACTTTTAATTAGGGCCTATAGTGACAGGACAAGGGGAATTTGGAACAAGGAGGGTGGTGAAACACTGGCACAGATGACACAGAGAGGTGTTGGATGCCCCACCCCTGGAAACACTCAAGGCCGGGTTGGAAGAGGCTCTGGGCAACCTGATCTAATTGAAGATGTCCCTGCTCATTGCAGGGAGGTTGGACTCAGTGAACTTTAAAGCTCCTTTCCAACACAAAGTATTGTGTGATTCAATGATTATGAATTCTGAGTGTGTCTCATTTCACTACATCAACATGCATCTTTAGACAAAGTTGTTTTTAAACCCTCTTCTGTGTGCCTCTTCACTCGGCTCCTCTGTCCTAAGCTGACTCTGTACACTGCGAGGTGAATTATGTAATTGTTCCTTTTCACTGAATATCAAACATAAGAAGCCCTATTCTACCATATTTTAAAAAATCTGCCAGGTTCTCGTGTGCCTTTGCAACCACATCACCAGTGAAACTGTCAGAAGACCACGGTGTGTGAAGAGCTGCATCTTTTGCCATCTATTCTGCTATTAAAACAAAGTCTTTTACTTTCCTAGCATTACCAGAGATACCATTTCCACAGCTGAGAACATTGTGCAATCACAAGACGTCAATTAATATATTATTTTCTCTCATTAAGTATTTAGGCCACTGTGTCCCACCTCTTTGTTTTAATTTCTCTAGGCTGAAAGAATTTAGCCTCAACTACTTTGTTTCTCTTGCTTTCTTTGTGCTGGCCTCAACTTATGTGCTATAAATACTGTGCAGATTAATTAAAATTTGAAAAATCAGTTGAGATATTTGGATGTTTAATTGGCTTGAGCTCACCTCCCAGCTTTGGGAATGCTGGAGCTTACACAGAGAAGGTGATGGGACTAAGGCAAAGGGCAAGTGATGGGATCTTGCTGCTGGAAATTGTGTCACTGTGGATAAAAAATTACAGTGTTTGCCTGGGCAAAGAAAGATGTTGGGAAGAAATATGTGAAAAAGCCCAGAATATCAGTGGTTCTTAATGCTACTAACACAGTTTCCAGTCAGACAGCAACCAGATAATGCTTGGATTTTGAGGGATATGCAAGAGCTCTAAATCTGGGTACCTAGATTTAATTTTGAGAGAGTGAGAGTTGCTTATTGAGGATAAAATGGATATTGCAGAACGACTGAAAACTGCACTGAAATGTTCAGTTCATTAAAGTCTAAGACATTAATTTCATTCTGTGAATCAATATGTTTACATCCAAGGAAATCCTTCCTTTCTGATGTATGGGTGTGATGCTAAAGTCAAAGCCCACTTGCTGTCTGCAGGGCATACAGAACTGAGAAATGACAGAGCTCCTTTTTTATTGAGTGGTGCTTGAGGGGGAAGGGGCACAGGCTATGACTGTTTTAATGCTCTGGATCAGTAAGTGTTTCCCTGCTGCACAACAAGCACTTCAAAACTGATCACTCTTCCTGCACTCCAGGCTTCACATCCACCACTGCTCAGTGCACCCAGCACAGCTGGCAGTCAGCAGCCTGGAAAAGGCCACTTTTCACAGACGCTGTCCCATTGCAGCTCGCACGTGAATCAAAGCACGCCTAATCCCTTAAACACCTGAGGCGCCTCAATGCAAAGCTGTTTGAAATTGTCCTTGGCCTGTGAATGCAAACGTGGCATTAAGACAGAGGCTTGTTTTCAAAGTTATAAATATCTTAGCTCTTATTGTTGTCATGGAATCTGTGGCATAATCCTGTGAGGAGTAATATGCTTGTCACACCAGGCAGTACAATCAATGTTTTGTGTACCCTTTCCCCATTCTGATTCTCAGTTCATAGCAGTGCCAGCTCCAGGTGTGATGGAGGCTTTATGACATTTCTCTGACATGAAGCTGAGACCACTCTGACCCCTCTTTCAGAACACTTTCTGCAGCTCTGCCTTACCTGTTTTCATTGATTCTATCTGGCTGCTATGAAAATCCTTTTTATATTGCAGCACACACTCAAAACCACAAATGGTAGAGATCTGGATCATGAATTTATTCATTCCTAGTGTTCATCTAGCCCATGGCAGTTACCATGTGACTGAGCAGCTCTGGGAAGTGCCTGAACATTTTAGAATGCTGTGCTTTCTGTTGGATAGGTGATTTTTGCCAGATACCTTTCACATCATAAATAGGCCACCGTACATGGTTTGGTGAATAACTCCACAAAACAAAATTAGGGAGGCAAAATAACTTGCCTGTTCTAGCCACAGGAGGGGTCATTATTTCCAGAGGTGCAGAGATAGGATTTTTGTTTTAAAGTCAAATTGTTGCTGACTACATGCCATGGCTGTTTGTGGTATGCCTTTGTACAGATGCTACACCTTAACAGGCCTCCCTCTGCTGAACGTGCCTGTGAGTTCAGAATTCAGGGTCCAAATGGGAATGAAAATGTACAGCGGGTTAAAATGTATCTGCTCTGCTCTTAACAAACCATTTCTGGGATAGGATGCTCTTCTGTTTTTCCCACTTCAGGCCATTCCTCGAGTCCTGTCTCTAGTGATGAGATCAGTGCCTACCCCTCCTCTTCCCTTCCTGAGGATATTGAAGAGCACCAGGAGGTTTCCCCTCAATCTTCTCTTCTCCAGGCTGAACAAACCCAGAGACCTCAGCTTTTCCTCACAATGCTTCCCCTCCAGACCCTTCTCCATCCTCCTGGCCTCCTTTGGACATTCTCTAACACATGAATGTCTTTTCTATATTGGCACCCAAAACCGCCCCCAAGAGTGGAGGTGAGGCCACCCCAGTGCAGAGCAGAGCTGAACTCCCCCTGTACACATACACTGGGGTGTGTTTGGCACCCTGCAAGGTGAAGCTGAAGTGCCAGGGAATATGGGTTTTGCCTGATATTTATCTGAACTTTGCAAACAGGCACTGGTGGTTTAACACCCTATTATTCCCCAGCTTCTGGATGCTGCCCCATATCCTTTTCTCCCTCTCTGAATCGTTTTCTGTAACAGCCTGCCATGAATGAGGCTTCATGAAGCTCATTACAATCCCTTTTGGAAATTCCCTACTGGAATTTCTCCTGGGCTTGATGAAAAGAAATAAATAGAACTGCATGGGAGAAGCTTGCACTACAGTGTTGATGCTGTTATTGTCTGGATAANTTTTAACTCCCACATCCATTCGTAACACTGCTAATAACCTGGCAGCTGCCTGTTAATAACCTTTCATAAAATAAAAACATTTTAGAAATTCTGTGCTCTGGTAGCAGTCTAATCTGCAATAGAGGGGGAGTTCTTAAGAAGATGATGATCAGTTTCTGTTCATGAACAGAAATTAACATAATGTTCAGTTAGAAATTATTTTGTTTAGATACTGGCATGAGATATTTACATACATGAGGAAATGGGGAATATTTCAGAAGAGAGGGAACAGGAAGGAAGGGTTGAAACCTTGGCTAGAAGAGAGCCAGGCTGATGGCCCTGAAAACATAAAAAACTGCTATAAACTGAGAGGAAGGTGAGACATGTAGAGGAGCACAGGTGTCTAGAGGGCTGTGATCCCCATAACGCCCATGGATAATGTTCAGTGCACGTCTATAAAGCTGCAAGAAAGCCCCACAAGTGCTGTGAGTAGGGAAGGCAAATCAGGCTCCTTCCTGTGGCAGCTGGCAGTGCCCAATGCAGGGGCAACAGACCAAGGGCAAACCTTGCCAGTGCTGGAAGCATGAAAATGAAATGGGAGAACCAGGGTGCCTGGCTTCATGTGATGGGAGAGGCACCTCAGAGACCTTGCAGAAAGGGAGTAATTGGTGCATGTGATGCTCCCAGACTTTATACAAATTGACAGAAGAGGATATGCATGCAGAGGGCTGGCAGTGGTTTTGGAGTCTAAAATACAGTGTAACCAAAGGAAATTGTTGTTATTGGAAAAGAGAAACCAGTCTGAAATCCCTGTGGTTGGAAGTATCCCACTGTAATAATAAAAATGTGATGATTGTCTAATTACCCCCACTGTCAGTCAGGATATAGACAGAGGATAGAGTTTAGAACACCTGCAAAGTCAGGGCAGGTATTAATATTGGGATGCATCAGCTACCCACGGAATCAATGCCTCATCACCTATGGCAGCATATACAAATACAATTTTTGGAGCTGCTTTCCCAAACAACTGGTCTACAATCCCAGAAAAGTTCTGTCCTTGCTTTGGTCCTGAGTGGTGAACAGGACCAGCTCAACAAGCACGTGGGAGAACTGATCTAATAGCAATTGCAGGATGATCAGGCTTAACCCTGCAGCAGGAGAGACCAAACAAATAAATCCAGAACACAAATGTTCAATTTAAAGAAAGGGAACTGCATACTAATATGGCAAATGGTTAAAAGAAAGAGAAAAGGATTAAGGAAGGAACAGGCTAAAAAGCAAGAAGCCTAGAGGTAGCCTAGATACTTTTGAGAAATCCTGTATTAGCATTCAAGACAAACTCTCTGCTGAAATTTGAAAAGAAATCAGAGTGGCCCAGCAAAAGTCCTACAGGACTAAATAGAAAATTAAGGTGATTTTCATGTAGGAAGGACTGGCATTTGTAATGAGAATTTTGTCCTTCAGAAAAGAGCAGGAAACTCTGTATGGCAGAGCAAATGTAACCAGGAAATTAGGAGGGTTAAGAGAGAGTCCGAGGAGCACCTTGCACAGGATGGGGAAGAAAAATAATTTAAAAAGGTAAGAATTATTTCAATATGACAAAAGCAGGAATATTGCAGAAGTCTGTCCTGTTCACAGAAGTGGCTCTAGAAAGGATACTGGAAATGATGGACCATGAGCCTGAGTGCCATTCTTCAGGAGATGATGAACCTGGCAGTGAAGGTTAAGATCACTGAACATGTAGATAAAGTGCTGGAAAAAGAGATCTCCATCAGAACTGGAGAAACATGAGAAATCAGAGAAATCTGAGTTTACCAGCCACTATTTCAGTTACCTGAATTGGCCCAAGGTGCCTGTGGCTCCTACACCAGGGACTCACAGCTGCTGTTAGGAAGGGCTGGGTGGTCACAGACAGACAGCAAAGGGATTTTAGGGAATGTGTGCCCTACACAGGAGGCAGCACAGCAGCTGAAAGGGTGGTTGGAGACAGAACTGGATGTGTGGGATGGTGAACATGAAGCAGAGATTGAAGGTAACTTCACATATATGGACAATAAGAACTCTGTGTTCTTGGATCTTGGGTATTTCCTGCTTTGGACTTAGAAATAACGTTTCTAAAACTGAGAAAGAAGCTCTGTAAGAGAGAATATTTTTATTTTTGTAACTGTAGAGGATGCTGTGGTAGCTAAATACACAATGAGGTCATAAGGTCTAAAGAGAGCTCAGAATCTCAGTAAAGATGATAAATTTAAAGAAAGCATAATTGTGCAGTGTTTGAACAAACAACCCAAATATTACACTGCAATTATTAGGGAATCATCAAAGCCAGCATCTCTGGTATTCCAAAATGTGCTCTTCCAACAGCACAGTTATGCCTCAGGGGAGGGCTGAACAGAGAATTCATTTGTGACTGTGACCACCACAAGCCTTCCAGGAAGCCTGGATGTTTTTCAATTGCCTGCATTATTATTCTTATCTAAACGGATCTATTGATCATTAATGATCTAGGATCGCTTAAGGCCTGACAGGCGACTGAGAAAAATCCAATAAACTCTTCACCACTGCAGAATACCAAGAAGTGAGAATACTCCTGTTGTGTCCTTCTGGCACGCTGTGAAACACTCCATGAATTAGTAAACAGGATTGTCTGGATGCTCCAGGCTGACCCTCAGCTCTCAGAGATCTCAGTACACAGAGGTCTACTGAGCATGTCCTTCTGTGCAAACAGAACCTACTTTCAAACAGAATCTTATAAATTAAAAAGAGATTTCTGAAGACAGTGGAGTGTGCAACACCTACAAATATGCTGATTGTTATTTAGGGCTTTATGAATATATTTAACATGGACACAACACACCCAAAACAACATTATTATTATTATTATTATCCAACTCAAGCCTTTTTAACAAATGGGTATGTACACTTTTGTGACATAAAGACACTGACAATGAAGACAGAGCTGAATGTCTGGATTTATTTTCCACATCTTACAGAGGTAAAAATCCTGGGGTGTGACCCCTACTATGTGACAAGAATGAGAAAAACCTGATTTGATTTTTTCATCACATGTCATTAAGAAGGTAATTTCCTGTAGGCTTTCAGACATTTAAGCATGTTTGTTTATTTAGAAGTAAGAAGTTCCTGGTTTAAGAAAGTGCATGAATAAAAGGATCGCTTGGATTTCCTAGTAAAACATTCTGGTATTACACCACAGGTTGTGATATCAAGAGGAGTTGCTGGTCAAGATTATCTGGTGCCAGTCACTCAAGGCCTGATTCAAAGAGCCTTAGCTACTCTAGTGTCCATCCAGTAATTTTAATGTGTTTTAGACCAATAAAACAGTCTCATTCTAGAGCTCTTCTGGAAAGTGTCAACTCTTCCACCAGAAATGTATGTACACTAATACATTTTAATTAAAGCACACTCATTTTTGATACCTTCCTTAAATAATAGATTGTGGGTTTGTTGGTTTGTTGGTTTGGTTTTGGTTTTGTTTTGGGGTTTTTTTGTCTTTGTTTTTTGTTATGTTGTTGTCATTTTTTGTTTGGTTGGTTTAGTTTGGTTTTTTGTTGGTTTTGTTTGGTTGGTTTTGGGTTTTTGTTTGGGTTTTCCTTTTGTTTTGTTTTGTTTGGGGTTTTTTTTGTTGGTTTTTTTTTTTCCTGGAAGATTTTTCTTTGTAGGTATCAACTCAGTCATAGGGTTTTAGGGATAAAGCCTGTAGATTTCATAGTCCTAATAATCAGCAGGCGTGAGGCAGAGCCCATCAGCCCTGTCCGTGTCAGAGCAGCCCAGCAGACATTTCTCAGCCTCTGAGCAGGCAGCAGTGATGTCAGCTCTGGTTAGCTGTCCTGGGAGCCAAGAGGTTCAGCATGGGCATGGTGCTCCTCCACCCTGCTTTTGGTACCCTCTGGAGCATCCTCTGCTGTGGGCAGCAGGATCTGTGTTTGCTGGGAGTCACTGAACAGCTGCGTTACCTCTGCTCCGCTGCGCAGGACAGACGTGCCCTCTCTGCTGTGAAATCATCTCTATGTGGGAGGACAAGAGCAAGATTCATGCCCACCAAAGTCCAATACTGCTCCTCTAAAGCAGTAATGGAACAGTGTGTGCTGAGTACAGGGCTGGCTTTTGCCCAGTGAACGAGTAAGAACAAAATCAAATAATGGAGAGCAGATCAATAAGAGAGCAATCAATCTGTCTTACATCTGAATAAAGCACGGCTCACGTAGAAGAAATAGTACCTGTGCAAGCAGTAAAGTTGTAGATCATAATGAATATGTGTAGTTTTAATCCTGGTATCTCCTAATTCATTAATTCTTGGCTGTACTTTTCATATCCTTGCAAATTATTCTTACAAGTAATATATAAGCATATTTAAGAAATCTTAGCTTAATGGTACCGCATTCTTCATAATGTTACAGCTTTTAAAAAATTTTTGAATGGTAATTTGCATGTTTTTTCTTATACTCAGGTGCATATATGTTTTTATAGTATATGAAATAACAGATCAAATAAAACTTCCAAATTAGTTTTTGCATACAGCTATGTTTGGCTTGGGTTACTTATTAATTTATTCAACATAAAACAGTGCTTTCCAGGATCATGTGCCCCAAATAAACTTGCCACATACCTTTTAAATATCAGATTAGAAGGAAGACCTAATCCTGTGACTACAAGTCGACTGTGTTTTATTAAGCTAACCTAATGTTAAGCATAATGTAGAACAAAGGAGTTTACAAATCTGCCAGGAGTTTAAAAATGAAACAAAACAGAGAAAGGGAACAGGTCATATGGCACAAGGAGCAAGAAATAAGGCTTGATGCCAAGGTGGACATGACAGAATTCTTGACTGGAGAGAGGAAACAGGTTCTGCACTATAACTGGGAACTGTGGGGGAGTGAACAGTGATGAGAAAGAGGAGGAAAGGAGATCCTGAACTAACAGCATTGAGAAGCAACACAAGAACTCAGCCTCCCTGCCAGCTCCTGTAGCTGGTCAATGATGTTGGTGTATCTTACATTTTGATAATTGTCACTCACTGAGTGTTCTGATGCCTTACTCATTTCAGGGGCTCCAGGTAAGTCAGGTCAGTGATTCACACTGCTCTGAGAACTCCTCTCCATGCTGCAAGAACCAGGTGGTAACTGGACCAAAAAAGTTCCCTCAATTCGTTGTTCTGGGTGGTGAATATTCCCTTCTGTAGCTGGCCAGGTTGGTGGGTGGCTGTGCTAATCACTTGGCATGCCACACAAGTCTAAAGAGGCCTTTTGTTTTATTTTGGGCAATAATGAAACATTCTCTTTGATTAATGCAGATTACTAGTTAATTAATGCTCATCCATTGTTGTATGTTATTAAAAGTGTGTGATACATCACGATTTTTCCTTCTTGAAAAAAACAACCATTTCCTTTCTTTACTATTTCCTGATAAATTAATAATGACCATTTTGCCACCTCTTTGATGTTACTGGGATCACATTCTATGTGTGGCTTTCACTGGGACCACTATATTTCAGGTCAGTTCATATTTTTGTCTGATTTGTCAGTTTTGTCTGATTCTGATACAGTACAAATGTTTTCCCTTTTAGTCCTCTCATAAGTTGTTATTTTCCTAGGCCATCATCTTTCTCCTGCTTGCATTAGGATAGAAATGGTGCATTTTAAGAAATTTACACCTTTCTGCAAGCCTGGCTCATTATAACGTTACAATGCATTATTAATTCAGTGCTTAGCAGATTAAGATAAATCTCACACTGGCTATTACGAGGAAGCTTCAGGATTTGAGGACGTAAGATGAGGCTGGCACCTCCTTAAGAGGAGTTATGAGACTAGAGGGGGTTTGATCATCAGAGATCTTCTAGGAACCTGCCTGGGGCCAAGCACGTGATGCTTTCATTAATGACCTCTCTGAAATAACGAAGAGTTTGCGAATGAAACCCCCTGTTGGAATACAGCTGGGAAACACTGTTACTGTGCAAGAGAATTGCAGTATGATAAAGAGGAGCTCAATAACCTTGAGGAGAGCAAGAGAGAAAACAGAAGAAATTCAGCAGCTGAGAGAACAGGTTCATGCACTTGGAATGTTCACGAGAGCTTTCTCCTGTGAGACTGCAGCTGCCACCTAAGCCAGTCAGGGTCAGGATCCACTGAAGCCTCAGCCATTGTTCATGTGAAAAACTGCTTGCAGCTTAAACATCAAGGCACTTTTACCAAATCAAAGCTGATGCAAGTTTTACAAGTTGTGTATTTTCCTGTCTTTCCCACAGGCACAGCCTTCCAGAAACACAAGGGAAGTGGGCAGCACTAAATAAACACTGAGGAGCATAAGCTTGTTTCTCTCTTAATTCACTTGTCCATCCATTTTGAAGGCAGAACTTGAGTCTCTCAGGAAAGTGCGTTAGCAAGTAGGATCAAGAATATTCAGTTTCAAGCTCTCTGCATTCTCCAGTCGAAATATTTACTATCCCACTCATCTCCTGTAAGCTGCTTCTACCACTTACACTGCATTGTGGTGAAACTCAGCCAAATAAAGAGTTCCTGCCAGGTCAGTTGACAAATGTTGGTATTAGAACCAGAGAAGGGATGGAAATATCTCACAGGCATTGCCCCTTGGGCAAGCACTGGCTTCAAGGACATGATGAAAGTGCCCCAAAGATCCCTGCTCATCATTAATGTGTTGAAAGTGTTGTGCTGCTTATGTTCTTGTTGAATTTGGACTGCAGCCTTTGAAAACCAACTTTAATTTAGAAGGAAAGACTGATGAAAATGCCTTTGAGATGCCTGTGTAACAGCATCAGTAGTAACTCATAATCACTGCCAACAATAAATACTGTATTGATCCACAAGGATGGGACCCTGGGAACAAAATGCTTCCCGAAAGCTGAGCACTCACTTTTCTGATGCTCGCCTAAATGTCTTCCAGCAGAGGTCCTGCAGTGGCATCTCTCATTATTTGTTACAGTTGAAAGGCTGCTTCTGCTTCTCATTAAATGTTTTGTGCTGCACAACAGGTCTCAGGTTTATTGTTGCTTGAAGCTCCCTCATGGATTTTGCTGCTTTACAAAGAGTTTCAAAGTAGTCCTACTTTACTGAACTTTCACAATCACTAAAACATTGGAAGACCATACAGACTGTGACAGAAAACAATAAAGTTCAGGCAATTCCCAGCTGAGGGTGATATGGCAGTGTATATCCATCACACAGATTTAGGCATTAGAGAGAAAATTAAGCAGCCTGTTGAAGTCGTGGCACAGTGCCTGGGTGTTGGAAGGAAACACAACACTTCCCATCATTAAATGAGGATTTAATGTTCAGGGTGCTCAAATGTTTCCCATTTTTTCTAAAGCAAACCTTCATTAGCATGTTTGTTTAAGCAGTACAAACTGTCCTGTCCTGGTGGCCACGAGGCTTTGGCTGCAGCTGCCAGTCCCTTCTGATGGGCACTTGGACGTCATCTGCATTTGTCTACTTTGTTTAGCACTGAGAAAATATGATTTTCAAAGGGTCAGATTGCTAACTGGTGAAAAGTGGAAACAGGTTCATAAAACTACTGGTTGTAGCTGCTAAACTGTGTCACTGTTTTAGTTCTTTAATATTTTTACCTCTTTTAATTTCTTTCCACAGAGCTTTATTTCTGCTTGCGGGATGTTTTTATTCAAGGGTAGTAAGATTCCAGAAATCAGAGTTTGTAATGTAAATTGTGACCTGACTTTAATGTTAGCCTTGATCACTGTCTGCTGAAACAGCTGTGCCTTAAGAAATACTGACCATGATAAATCTACCTCTACAGTGAAACACAAAAAAAGAGAAAATACACATACAAATAATTATTTATAGAGTCTGGTATGGGACTAGAACAGCAGGAAAATTGAGGAGGAAAACCTGAAAAATCTCCTGTGCTAGATCCTAGAAGTCAGAAGCAGTGTCACCATGTTACTGAGTCTATACAGGCAGGCTCTGTGGTCTCTCCATGACCACTTGTGGGGTGGTCACAGCTCTGGCCTCAGCAGCTGCCCTTGAGGGAAAAAAAAACCATCTTAATAAACAACTTTATTTTTGCCTTGCCTTCCCTTGCAGCTCCTTAAATTGCAAGCTGTGCCTGATTGGAGACATCCAGCTAAGTGCCAGCACCTGTGTCAGGGAGCTGGGCCAAGCTGAGCCCACCGGGCCAGAACCTTCTGGAAGGAGGAAGGGCTGGGCTCAGCCGCCTCTTGGTTTGCTCCAAAAGGAAGCGTGATCTTGGCTGGTGGGAGTGGTGTTTCGGGGAGTGTTTTTGACCTAGGAGAACAGAGCCACACTGATTTCCGAGGAGAGACGGCAGCTGCATTGCCCGGGGAAGTTGCTGGTGGGTGATGAGGATAAATTATGCGGGCGGTGAGATCACCCCCTAGAGAGGGGGGGCGTGTTTTGGTTTTAAATTTTGTTCCCGCGCCTGTAGCCAGGATTTTCCCGTGTGGAAAGGGCGAGGGACAGCGGCGCTCAGCTCTGCACTCCCGGCAAACCGGGCCGGACCGCGAGGTGGAGCCGCTCCTGCGCTCACCTCCGGCTCCTGCCCTTAATTCCCCGGGTTTTCTTCCCCTGCAGCTGAAAGCAAGCAGCTTTGGGAGGGATTGACAACGCAAGTGCTTCATTTCCTCTGAGCCACGAAAAGCCTTGGCTCGCAGCTTCAAAGCAAGGCTTTCCTGTGTTGTTTGTCCTTCCACAAGGGCGTGGGAAGAGCAGCGCGCCTAGGGTGGCTCTTGGAGTATCCTGGATTTCTCTGGTGGGGAAAGTATTTCCTGAAGAATAAGAGAACATCCAGCCTATTTATTTTTAATTCTTGAACAGGCTTAGGAGAGAACAAAGGTGTGGAAGGGGAGGTTCTTCCTCTCACTCCCAAAACTGGTTTGTTTCTTCAAGGAAAGTGAAGAAATTCTGGGTGCACAGTGAGAATCAGTAGTTCAGCCTAAGCAGGCTGCCTATGGGGAATTTGGCTTCACTCAGTCTGCCAAGGACACTAAACCCTTTTCCTTTTCATTAATGTAGCCATGACCTAAAAGGCAAAATAATGCACATTAGCCTTTGTGAGGGAACTTGCTCCTCAATGCAGGAACCCACAGCAGAGTGGCAACAAGGTTATGAAGTTATTGCATCTGAAGGACAACCAACTTCAGGACTGAATGACAGGGCTGGGAAGGAGGCTGTGAGGAGTTCTTTCAAGCCTGGCTGGAGTAACTGGTCTAAAGTGAGAATAGCTTAAAATAAAAAAAGTTCTCAGTTACGACTGCCAGAGGAACACCTAGAACAGCCTTCTGATGTGAGGGGAATGTTGAAAACTGCAGCTGGCTAATAATGTCAATTTTTGCATATAATCTGAGTTGCTGTGTCTGAAACAAGTTTCCTGGGTGTCTAGAGAATCTTATTTCAACTCTAAAGCCTTATTTTAAGAATTAACTCAACATTTCAAAACAAGCTGTTAGAATTTCAGTGGTGCTGCAATTTGCCATCTGCTATTTTTCTAATTCTAGCTTATGCTCAGATAAATTTGGCTTGTTTCTGCAAAAGTATGTCCTAGGACTTGCATGTTCTGGCACTGCATGATCCTCTTGGGTTTATTCATGGATTGCGTGGGCACCTGGGGTTGGGGTCTCGCAACTGAAAAGGTTTGTGACAAATGTGCTTAACCTTCCCCTTTTTCCAATTTAAGAAATGGTTCTACACAACACAGGTTTTATTATTCTGAAAGGGAAGTGAGAGGAGGATCAGTCACTGTAGTCTCCAGTTGATTTGGTGCAGTTTTTGGTGATTTGACTAACGCTTATACTGCTCTAAATAAAAGATATAATCGGGGTTTGCTTTCTCTCTCTTTTTTTTAGATGTTGTTGCTGTTATGAAAGCATGAACTCCATGATTGATGGGCAGATTTCCAAAATGTGTGAGGGCTTAGCAAGGTTAGCATTCCAGAGGAATAACAATATAGAGCCTGTCTTGATTCTGGTTAACCTAGCAGTTGTCAAGGGCTGGGCCTTCTCTACATTCCAGGCTACTGTAATAATTTCCTGTATTTCTGGGACATTTGTACATACCATCTTTGAAGTTTGTTTTCCAGTTACTGTATCCAATTATATATAGGCTATATTCTAATAGTTGTACTGAAGTTTCACACAAAGAATAGGGGTGTTTGTCTCTCTCTTCTTCCCTGGTGTGTTATATCCATTCCTTTGGCATCGAGTTCCAAGTGACTCCTGTCCCTATCTTTTGGATCACCTACTCTTAGTGTAACTTAATTCCATCATAGTATTACCTGCACTTCACCAGAGAGAACTTTGTGAAATGCTGCATGAAGGACATGCTTTTATTCGTTTATGGGCAGAACACCTAATCCTGTTTCCAGTCACACAGCTAATGTACTTTGGGCTGCCTGGGAAGTGAATCACAGCCATCAGAGAGCCAGGGAAGGAGCTGTGTTCCTATTGTTGTACTATTAAACACTAGGTGCATTATATGGGAATGCTATTAATAGTTAAAAAGCAATTTAAGAGTAAACTATGTTGTACAATGAAGCAAAACAACATATTTTCCTCCTCCCCTTCACAAAACCAAAGCTGGCTGTCTGGAGACTCTTGAAATGAGCTGGTATTAGCAAGTTTCTTGAAGAAAAATTAAATGTGGGGTAACTAATAAAATTTATGGAAACTTGGGAAATTATATTGTCTGTTTCCAAGCACAGTAAGCTGTAATATTCCATAAGAGAGCACTAAAATCAGTTGACTGTTACAGGCCTGTGTGATAAACGTACATGATGAGCGCGCTTCTTGTCTTGCAAAGCCATAGATGGCTCTGTACCTGCAAAGCCAGACCCTTTCACATCCAAAAGGTCAGCCATTAGCTTTATGTGTAAGGCAGCACATGAGATCACCTGTGATTTATACCCACCCACAGATGGGCTGAGCTGGTTTTCCCTATGGCAGTACATGAGGAGGCATCCAGGTTCCAGAGCACTCCTGTCTGCACAGTGCCAGGAAGCTGAGCTTTCCCCTGCTGCGGCTTTTGTTGCTGCTCAGCACCACAGTCTCACCCTCTCCCGTGCCTTGGCTCCAGTGCATGGTCAACTCAGAGCTGACCTGTCTGCTAGGAGCCCTCCTGAGCTCACTCCTTGTTGGGTTAGACAGCTGCCAGCTCTGGGAAAAGAGCTGCATGCACACCCTGAAGGAGGCAGTTCCTGCATTCAGCCACGTGTGTCTGCCTTAGACCTCGTCATCTGAACAAGGGATAATCAGATAATCTAAAATGAAAGAGAAGTGGCAAGTCAGAAATGCCTTCTGACTGTCCTCTAATAGAGCCAGAGGTATCAAATAGTGGAAGGTTGGGAGAAAGAAATGGAACAAAGGAGGAAAACCACTCTGTGCATGTTCCTTGGCTCATTTGTCAAGGTTTGGGGCTTGTCTACCTTCCAGGTTGCTTTAACAATCCCTTGTATTTCTGGGAGATTCAGTTAGGGCTGCAAGACACCAGAGCACTGCTTTTGACTTGGGAACTCTGCCAACTGTAAATCTCTGTAGGCTGGAAGAATATTTTGGAGAAAGAAAACCTTTGTGGTGTGCTCCATACAGGCTCTCTCTGGGTTATTTGCTGTTGGCTGCTGCAGAGGACAGGTACTAAGTCAAACAAAGCCTTGCTCAGACCCAGTGTGTTAAACACTTGCTGGGCTTAGGGAAGGAGTCACTCCCAGGAGCTCCACTGCCCTGCTCAGACAATCTCCTGCAGTAGGCAGGGATAATGCAAGGGACTCCTTTTATACCCTGCTGCAGTTAACACCTGCTGGATTTCAATCCTCTGAAGTGCTGGCTGTGCTTTATCCTGGGACAGGTAACCTCTGTGCTTCAGGCATCTCAAATGAAGCAGATGGCTGTAGGTGCTGCAAAAGAAGCAAACCTTGGCTACAAGAAGGAAATGGTTTCAGTATGTGCCTTCCCCCCAATACTGCATTTCTCATTTTTTGAGGTTCATATGTAACACAGTGCTTTATATGTGGATGTGCATACAGGCATATATGTGACCTCTGTGGGGTCACAGAAAACATAATTTTGAAGTGTACTTCTCAGTACTAAAATGGAATGGTAAAAAACCCAAAAAATATAAGAGAGAAATGAGGATAGCAGCCTGCCAAATGCTGCTCAATTGTGCTCTTTGTCAGGGTGATTTCTTTAGGTGTTGACCTGTCAGCAGCTGTTTTGAAAGAAGCCAGGATTTTGGTAAGCAAATGCAAGGAGACCTAATGCTTAGAGTCAGCAGAAGGTTTTCAGTGTCAGGCTACTGAGGAGCAAAGATTTCAGTGCTATTTATACACCTTTTCAACTATGAATGTTCAAGTACTTTGCATCATTTAAGTCTGAATATTGACAGATGTTGAATGTTTTCAACTAGCAGTGGAGTCACAAGGATGTGAGGTCAAATCCCACATAATGAGCTGAGCTCATAAGGTCAGCCCTATCCCAATTATTTGAAGAAATTTTACTGAAACACAATCATGTTACTTTAGTCCTCATCTTCTTCCATATTTATTAAAAATACTACCTAAGCCANCAGACAATCTCCTGCAGTAGGCAGGGATAATGCAAGGGACTCCTTTTATACCCTGCTGCAGTTAACACCTGCTGGATTTCAATCCTCTGAAGTGCTGGCTGTGCTTTATCCTGGGACAGGTAACCTCTGTGCTTCAGGCATCTCAAATGAAGCAGATGGCTGTAGGTGCTGCAAAAGAAGCAAACCTTGGCTACAAGAAGGAAATGGTTTCAGTATGTGCCTTCCCCCCAATACTGCATTTCTCATTTTTTGAGGTTCATATGTAACACAGTGCTTTATATGTGGATGTGCATACAGGCATATATGTGACCTCTGTGGGGTCACAGAAAACATAATTTTGAAGTGTACTTCTCAGTACTAAAATGGAATGGTAAAAAACCCAAAAAATATAAGAGAGAAATGAGGATAGCAGCCTGCCAAATGCTGCTCAATTGTGCTCTTTGTCAGGGTGATTTCTTTAGGTGTTGACCTGTCAGCAGCTGTTTTGAAAGAAGCCAGGATTTTGGTAAGCAAATGCAAGGAGACCTAATGCTTAGAGTCAGCAGAAGGTTTTCAGTGTCAGGCTACTGAGGAGCAAAGATTTCAGTGCTATTTATATGCCTTTTCAACTATGAATTTTCAAGTACTTTGCATCATTTAAGTCTGAATATTGACAGATGTTGAATGTTATCAACTAGCAGTGGAGTCACAAGGATGTGAGGTCAAATCCCACATTATGAGCTGAGCTCATAAGGTCAACCCTATCCCAATTATTGTAGATATTTTACTGAAACACAATCATGTTAGTTTAGTCCTCATCTTCTTCCATATTTATTAAAAATACTACCTAAGCCAAGAAAATCTGTACAGGTGTTAGGCAAAGGAGAATGGTTATTAAAGAGTGGTTACTGTAGTGTTGTCTTGGACACCAGCATGGTCTGGATCAGCATGGTTGTGTTGTGATTAATGGCCGTATCAAAACTCAGAAAAATTACAGAACTTCCACAAAGGAATGCAATATCCGCTACCAGCACAGAACTTAATAACGAGGCAAAGCATGAAACCGTTTGATGTCATTAATAAAATCTATCATGGGATGCAGGAAAGCATTTGCAATTGTGTCAGTCCTTGAGAAAAAGGCAGACAAGACAGCTGTGGTGATGGAAAAGATAATACATTAAGGAAAAATTAACATATCTTTGGGGATCTTTTTAGCAGGAGGTGAAGGGAAGCTTTTCTTCATTAAGGGAAACTGCATTTGTCTGAAAGCATGGAGAACATCACCAATAGAAATCTTTACTATTGGAGCAAGGCTTCTTAAAGTGGACCCCCTTACAGGTACTGGCTGTTTTATGTAACCAGTGCTGTTACTTCAGGTGGAAGTTTCAGCTGCAGTTGTGTTTTACCTTTGTGTCATTAGATGAGTCCTTCTGGAGAAGGCACCCACTGTTCCTCTCATCTATTTCAGCTAATGGTAGTAATGAAAATGCAGTGAGTGTTAAGGTTCTTAGTTTTAGCGAAGTCATACTGTGAAACTTCGTAAATCTTCAAAACTTGGAGTTATTGTATTCTTCTCTTGCTTAAATTCTTGTCTGGCTTTGCCTTTCCTTGAGCACTGAAATCTGCAAGCCTTGTGGCCTGTTCATTCCATGTTGGCTTCACCCCATTAAAAGATGGGGATGTTTTTATTGTTGTATGCTCCTGTGACATAGAAGACATCAGGTTTCAAGTCATGAGGCAGATGCAAACACTGCACCTAGGAATCGCCTAAGATCCTCTCTGGAAGGTGGCTGATTTTGTATCCTGCTCCTTTACAATTCAGAGGAGCAGCTCAGGAAGCTGGGGCTGTTAAGTCTGGAGAAAAGGAGGCTCAGGGGAGACCTTATCACCCTCTACAGGAGGATGTAGCCAGGTGAGGTCGGTCTCTTCTCCCAGGTAACAAGTGACAGGATGAGAGGAAATGGCCTCAAGTTGTGCCAGAGAAAGTCCATGTTGGATATTGGAGAAAATGTCTTCAACAAAAGGGTTGTCAGGCATTGCAACATGCTGCCCAGGGAAGTGGTGGAATCACCATCCCTGGAAGTGCTTAAAAAGCATGTGGATGTGCACCTGGTGAACATGGCAGTGCTGGATTAACAGCTGGACCTGATAATCTCTGAGGTCTTTTTCAACCTTAACTGTTCTGTGATGCTACACAATCACTTGCCAAAAAAATTGTGCCCAAACTTGAAGAGAAGGAATCCCATGCTGCCACTGGCATTTGGTCACTTGAAATCTGGCACAAAACAGAGAGGCAGAGGTTACAGAAAAGCGCAGAGTTGAGAGATGTGGGAAAGTCTGCAGTATGCAAGGTATCTACAGATTTTTAACCACCCAACACTGGTACAAAATACTGAAAATTAACAAAATTCCACAATTTCCTGTGAGAGGTTCCTGCTCTTCCCAAGTTCTTGGTGAACTGCTCCCCATCTGTGTTAGTGCTGCTGACAGTGATGGTCACCAGGCATTGGAGGACATCTCAGTCTCATAGCTCTGGGTACTGAGATAATCTTGATTGTGCTCAGAGGAGGAGCAAAGGCCAAATTCCAGGTTTTTCTTCTCTCAGCAAACTGGAGATACTCTGTCCTTCCTAACACTCTAAACTGGCACTTAAACATCTAGTTCTTATTAATGAGGAGACAGTTTCATTGCTGTGGCTGAATGACTTAAAAAAATTGAGAGCTCATTGGGCACATGGCCAAAGCTCTGAGCTAGAAAAATCAAATGATTTATGGATTTTTCTCCTTATTCAGCCTACTTGAACCACCTACTGATGCAAGGCCTGGGGGTCATAAGTTGTCATAAAGCTGAATGTGAGATTATTTTAAATGAATCTCATTGAGTTGGCTTAGATTCATATAAGACTGTGGAATATTCATTTACCCCAGCTAAGCTCGTCTTTTTACATGGCTTTCTCAGCTCACCTTTCTTTTCTCTACTTTCAAATTTTTGTCAGTCTGAACCATCCAGTTGCAGAGGACTTGCAAAGGACCACTCAATGAGTTGTATCTTGAACAAGAGGTCTCCAAACTTGGTAACAGTCAAGGATGCTCTCTCAGGGTGTTGGCTACATCTGTTGCTTGCTTCTTGAAACGTTTCTTCAGCTGCAACCTGTTCACTGGCTTCCAAGATGCTTGCCAGAAAAAAATCCTGCCAGATGCTTCTAAGATCCTGAAGAATGCACATGAACTGCCTGTGACAGGATTTATTTCTCTGCATGTCTGAAGGAGGAACATCTGTCTGATGGCAACTGTGTTCCTCCAGGCAGTGAACTCTTGCACCTGCGTTGCTCTGGCTCCAGAAGATCTCTGCAGCCAGGAGCTGGTGAGTGATACCAAGGTTGCTTCAACCCTTACACTATTGCTATTAGCACAAGGAGGAGCAGAGGATGGGAGCTGTGTGCTGACCTGAAAAGGAAATGCGTGCATGTTCTCACTTGATTCGCTTGCTCTGCCGTAAGTGTGGGTTTAGTGCTTTTTTAATGTGGCACCGTTCTTGGGCGCTGTTAAACACAGCGCATATGCCTGTCAGCACAATTCTACTTCATTCCCTTTCAATCCTCCTGATTATTTTTCAGGACGTTATTAAAAAAAAATCTGAAAGGAAAACACACCTGCTAGGTGAAGACAGATTATTCAAGTGTCAGGAGAAAACCTCCTCCATATGCACTGTAATAAAAGCAAAGACTCTTAAAATAGACTTCCGTGGCTTGCATAATAATTGGAACACAGTTTAATGTGGAGACAGCATCCATGTAACTAAGGAAACTTTCCTGTCTGATGGCAGAAGATGAGGAAATGGTATATCAAAGTGCTTCAATCACCACTTTAAAACTATAATCTGTGTCAGTCAGATTGAGAACACATTATGTGTTCTTTCACACCATCTTCCCAACAATCAGCTGAACTTAGTCTGAAAGTGATGGAAAAGCTGCCCTCAGTAACTTGAGAATATGACATTTATCACATTTAATACCTACTGATGAAAATATCTGTTAATGAAAGGGTGCTCTAAGATAATAAGGGAGAATTTCTTTGGGTATATGTCTTCAATCTTGCATAAAACTGTCAATGAAATGCTACCATCTTGCTTGTCAATGTGTAATTGTCTTCTAATTGTTGGCAGCTAATTAGTAATTTTTTCCCATTTACTGGTTTCAAAGGCAAAATCATTTGATAAGACTTTCCCAGCCTGGAGGAGGTGAAACTGTTTCATTGTCTTTAATTGTCAATGTATTTTAGATGCATCCTATGCTCTCCTATCCCATCACCTCCACCCTATGCTATGCACAGGTAGCTTTTGCTTAGGTTCACCACAGTGAATTAATTGTGTGTTGCCTGATGATGAGTGAAGGTGCATGCATAGACTTCAATCATTATTCTATCATAATGCCAAAACCTGATGAATTCAGAGTGTGAGGGAAGGGTGAGGGAATAGCCCGTAGTGATTTTGCATTTGTCAGCTATGGCTGTCTTGCAAAGAGTTCAACTTGCCTGAAACCTTCCTTGAGGAGCAGTAGCACAACACAGAGATGGTTCTTATGGATGGAAGCCTTTGGGAAAGCAGGGCCATGTCCTGGCTCTTGCCTCTCTAAAGACAGGTGTGGCGACATCCTCTGTATGACAAAAGGCAGATATATACATTGTTCTGGACTGTGAATGCCAGTCAGGAATTAAGAAAGGCATTGACATTGGATATGTGTTAATGCCATCCTGGGCTTAACTGAGTAACTGAGTGGTTGGTTGGTTTGTTTTTTGGTTTGGGGGATTTTTCTCCCCCTTTTACTTCAGAGGATAAATTCCAAATATTTTCTGTAAGCTAGTTTTTCTTTGGCGGTTTCAGAAGTGAAACTGAGTCTCAATGGCTAGGATCATATTCCCTTAGATGCATAAACACAAAGTCATGTTCTAGAGGGCAGGGATAGCTGTTCTATCCCATCATTATCTGCAAGGAAGGTGTCTCAAAGACTTCTTGTATTAACAATTACAGAAGAGAAATATTTTTTTTTCTAAAAATCTTGGAATGACTACACTAAGCAGTCAAATCCTGAAATTATTTTAATGAGACCGTGGAGAAATGTTCCATGTAGTGATCAGTGCATTTACCAAGCACTCACCAAGACCAGCAGAGTGCCAGTCACAGAAGCCTGTGCTAAGCACACAAATATTAACTGGAGCCACTGAAGTGTTCCTCTGAACATTGGAAATTTTCTTTTAGAGAAAAGTCTCTTTGCAATTTTTGCTTGTGTTACAGGTCATCTCCGTATCACAGTGACTTCACAATGTGGGAAAAAAGACAGCATTTTTTTTCTTGTCCTGTGAACCTGACATTCTTAACAGTCTTTTTTTGCCTGTGATGCCTGTCAAAAATGAACTGTAAAGGGAAGGGATGGGGGGAGTGTCTTAAATATTGAGAGAAATCTAACTTGAGTGAAATCTAATCTCAGTGACATGTTCATCTTCCTATTTCCTATAAAAGAGAAGGGTAAAGGTTCTCTTGCAAGTGAAGAAAACTGGATTAAGCTATGCTGGTTTGCCAGCCAGGGTCAGTCCTTGCTATGTGCCTGAAACTAGTTCAAGGAATGAAGAGCTGGATATTCAGTATCCTTGAACATGGTTCTGCAGTGGGGGTGCTCAAAGCACAAGTATTCTCCAGGGCAGACAAAAGTAAAAATTTTTGACAAACCTATAGAATACCAAGTACAATAAAAAATAGGAGAAGCTCCTTTTCATTTTGCAACTTAAATGTTAAACTTCTAAAGTTCTGTAAATTCTCAGCTTTTCACTTGAGGGGGAGTAATAGCCATGGAAAGTGTACATTTGTGTCATAAAAGGAAGATTGAAATCTTGGCTCTCTTACCTTTTAATGTGCTATCTATGACGTGAAAGGCTTGCTCTGAAAGGGCATTTACTAAAATAGGTTCTTGGTGTTCCTGAGCAACCTTAGGTTTAACAATATTGCAGTTCTCTAACTATGAGACAATTGTATTAGCTTGCAATAAGAAAACTTTCCAGTTCCAGCTGTAACTAGGAGAGAAAAGTAGCAGTGTTTCCAGACAGTGCTCCTGGATTTCATGTTTACAGTGGTTTGTGGAAACTGCCCTATGGGAAAGAGAAGTCTTCATCTTTTTTTGCACTGCCTCATAACTAGTGGAAGACAAAAATGTCCTGAATAGCACTTTTGCACCTTAGTGATTGCAGAATCCACTTCTTCATACCTGACCTGTCAGCTAACTATGTCTGGATTTTTATTTCTTTAACAGACACAATAAAATTTACTGTCCATTAAGTTCCTTTATGAATGAGCTCTGCTTCCCTTGAAGAAAACTGTGTAAATATACACCCCCTAATTTACAGTTTTGCCAAATATTTCATGTTCCAGCCCAGCCAGCTTTGACCAGTTAATGAAATTGTTGGTCTCTGATGCAGATTCATTCAAGGAAAGCAGTCTGGTGAAAAGCAAAGCAAAGCCCAGCAGCAGTGATGCATGAATTAGTGGTGTTAAGCTTCCTTTTGCCTCCATCTGTGTTCTTTTTCAGCTCTGCTAGATATTTATTTAGAAGGAAGGCAAAAAAGAAAAAGAAACAAAGCAGCTTTAGGCAATGGCATCTAGCAAGATTTCAGTCAGGGTTCTAGATTTCTGCTGCCAGTGACAGAGGTTAGGATGTGACATTTGTGGCAAACTCAGTGGTTCTCCCATCTGATGAATTAAAATCGAGTGAAAATTGCAGTTGCAGACTTTGAGAGCTTTTCCCTGGTTTCATTATTTGTCTTCACTTGGCATAATATTTTACTACAGTTAAGTTTAATCTGATTTAGCTGCCTAACAAACTCGTTAAAACATGTAAAACATTGCAGGAATTCTTAATGGTGATGGTGGGGAAAGTGGACAATGGGAATGAGAGGGAGGAGGACTTAAAGGGGAAATCCTCTTTTTGAAGGGCAACTAAAAACAGAATCTCTAAGCACAATACTTTTTTTCCCAAATCTAAAACTTTAGATTTTTGGTGTCAGAACTCTCTTTTCTATAACAAGTTACCTAACATTTAATAATACTACTGTAGCATATATTAATCTGGAGTATCATTTCTGTAACAAGTGGAATTGTTCTTGAAGTCTTACCCTCTCTGCCTGGTATTCCACATTTTTTTGAAAACTATGTGCCTAGTGGCATTGATGGGTTTTGTGTATTTTCCCACTGCACCATCAAGCTTCAGTGTTCCCTAAATTCTAATCTAAATCCTGGGGAAGCTTGGGCTTTGTTTTTTTTTTCAATTTCTTCTTACCTTATGGAGGAACTCTTGCTGTCCCAGATGACCCCTTCTGTGGACTGGAGGGGCTGTATTGCTATAAAGGAATCCATAATTCAGCTCCTTGTCCAATAAGCAAAACAAGGAAACACAAGATGTGTTCAACTTGGTAATGTTCTCCAGCAAGGCAAGAACTTTTTATCTGATCTGATATGAAAGATTCTCTCTTTTTAGTCCATGAAGATGGATATGAATCATGTGATGTCGTATGTCTTGATTTAGGGTATTTATTAAATCTGGCTTAGAGGTTGAAAGTAAATGTTTCAGTTCTTTTCTAAAAGCTTAGGCTTTGAGCTACAGGAAGGAGTGGGAGTTTTTCCCCTTTCTGACCATGTTTGTCTTTTTTTTAAAGCATGACAGATTTACTACAGTTTCAAAAAGTCCTGTTAATATCCTACAGGGTTCTGAACAGACACTTGGATTACTTTTTTTCTAAATTAGTCCACAGTTTCTTTCTTTCTTTTTTACTGGAAGCAAGTATGTTTTTTGACTGGTTTATTTTTATTTCACTCTAAGAATGTCAAGAATTTAGAAGTAACACAGCATTAAAAGTACCTTATCATAAGAATGAACTCTAAATTACAATGGTAATCAAATAATATATTGGGTTTTTTTCCTTTAAATAGAAATGGTTTTTTCCACAAAAAAAGCCTTTCTGTGGAACAGCTTGGAGAGGAGGGGAAACATATTTAGTTTTTAGGCAAAAGTTTTAAAGACAGATTAGAGACTAATGCTTTTCATCTTTGCTGAAAGGGAAGAAATGAGTATTTCTCAACAAGTTATTAATTCTGTTTGTGCTGATGTTGCCTGAAGGTAATTTTTTTAAGGAAATAATGTAATTATTTTAGTCATACTTGTGTCTCTACTTTTTTTTTTAAAAAACAGATTGATATAAATTTTTTTAAATTAAAATTCTTATGGTAGACAGGATTTCGTTTGAAATATTTTCTGCTCCCTATTGGGCAAATAATCTCTAGCCTTTGACCAACAATTGATGTTTTGTCTCTCTGTGACAGTGCTGGAGATAAAATTTGGATCTGTGAACCAATGGAAGCTATTTTGCTGCACATACCCTCATTGCAGAAAAGAAAGAATCTTGCTGCTGGACTGACGTGTGTTGCCTCATTTAAACAAAACAAAATAATGAAGCACTGCTGGATTGTAGAGATATTCCTGGGCTCTTTTACCAGACACACTGAAGTGGAAAATGTGCTTTAATGAAGGAAGCTGGCGGTGCTTTACTTTTACTCCTCCTTGTTTGTCACAGTCATTATGTTATTTTGCTTTAAGAAAATAACTAAAGCAACAAACAAATCAAGGAAAGTTATTTCCTATAACTCTCAATAACAAAAAATATCAATGAAAGAAAAAAAATATAAAAATGAGTCCAGGAGGACTGGCTTACTTCTTAAAACAATTTTCTTAGAGGCTTGGCATTTATTTTGCCCTTGAAGGTTTAAGGACATTGAACTTCTCTGTTCAGGCCTTGTTAAAAGGACCTTGAAATGAAACTTTCAAGATGGTCAATTATATCAGTTTGACTTTTCTGAAAAATAGAAGAAATCTAAGTTGCTAGGACAGTATCATTGCCTATTTAATGAGTTCTCTTTGCCACAAACTGGCCATAAAAGGTGTTCCCAAACACGTCCTAGTTCAAAACACCAAACTCACCTTACTGCCATATGCTGAATGTTTCAAATGCTATTTGATTATCAGAATGTGTTAGAGTGCACTTACAAGCATGAAATCTACTGATAGAAATGGGAAATGATGAGCTTGTGTTCAGAGTTTGCACAGCAAACAGGACGTCCTGTTTAATGAAAATCTGATGGAAATAACGCCCAAATTATGCCTACCTGTTATTCCTATAATCAAAAATGGCAACTGGAATTGGTACTGCTCTTAACAGCTAGCAGTGTGTTCTGCAGCCTGGCATCACTGAGTTCTGCAGATATTTCACAGAAATATTATTTCACTGATGAGTCATCTTCAGAACACAGCATTGTAATGAAATAATGCTTGGCATGTGATAGATAAATCTGAGTTAAAACTGGTGGAAATTGCTTGAGCTGGAGGAAGAATTTCATTGGAACATGGGGTTTTTTTGATTTTTTTCTCCAAGTCTTTTACAGCAAGAAGTAAAATAAATGAATATCACCAGGAAATAAACATCAGATTAGATATTTCTCTGTAGTCCTACCAGTGGTCCTTCTTTCCCTNTTGCTGTAAATAACATGAGCCTTGGGCAGAATTTCTGTTGCTAAAATAACTGTATTATTTACAATCTACAGAGCAACAGTGTCTGCTGCTATTCCCCACACTTTAGAGTCTATATTGCACGTTTTTATCAACAACTAGGTAGAAACACCATCCGAGTGAATTTTAGTGAAATTTGTGTTTAGCACAGTGCTGTTCTCAGATGTCAGACTGCAGTTGCCTGAAGATGTATGTCAGCTACACTATTCTGTTGATGGCTGAAGATTTCACCTCTTCTAGTCTGAATGCTTCTGGCAAGAGGCCAGTGGAATGTAATCCTATAGAGGAAATTATCTAACAAAACCAAGGCCATAAAACTTGGTGGTTGAAAATGTGCAACTGAGATGTTCTAAGGAGGAAGAGACGTGGTACGATGTCAACAGATTGCACTTTACTCTTCAACTTGTATGATCTTGTAACTTTTTTGAACTGTGTAGGCTCAATGGGATAAATTAGGACTTCTGAATATCTTTTATTCATTAAATTTCCATAGCAAAGCCACCCTGCAATTGGCTTTACCATTTAAACATGTGATGTTTAGTATTTCAATAAAAGCAAGAATTCCAAAAGTTTTCTTGAGCTCACACATTCTGTTCTAGATTCCAGGACCCAGTCATGTTTTTAAGGAAATTTTCTGTAGGGAAGAAGAGACTGTTCCAGCAATTATAAAGAAAATAGCATAAAGAACAGGAAGGTTAACTGGAATATCTACGCAGGGCAATTCAGCTGTTCCTTTCTTTAGATGATCTTGAGGTATTGCTGGTGGTTATTATTCCCTGAGTGAACGTGCTGTGTGTTGAACTCAGAGAGGTAAATAGAAATTCATGCCCTTTCCTGTCTTGAGCTTTGTAAAAGTAGGTGATTTTATAAAAAATATATATTTTTCTTAGTGTGCAGGCTACTTAAGACCAACAAAGGAATAAACAAATTGATATTTTTCTGACATCTAGTATTGAATTTGGCAATGAACAAACCAGTAGCAATAATGACCATGTGAGTCCTGTTTACTTCTGAACTTGACTAGAAAAGACAATACAAGAAAGGGTGAAACCACTTCAGCACATTAAAAAAAAAGGGTTCTCCCTTGCAGTCCTCCTGCCAAAAAATGCCTTGACATTTTTGTAAACTTGTCATGTGATCATTAGAGTGAAAGCTGGGGGTTAGTGAACTGCTGGGTGCCTGTTACAAAATGCATTTTGTAGTTTTTCTTTGGCCTAAAGAAGCTGTGGATTGTGTGTGTGTTTTGCTGATAAAAATTCAAGCTGTAAATTAAGCTGTAAATAATGTTGCAGCTGGAGCCTAGACCGGGCTGTATGGGAAGCCAGCTTTTAGACTGGAAATCTTCCAAATTATGTANAACTCCCACATCCATTCGTAACACCTCTTTAGTTCTTGATTGGTTAAGCTGAGGACCATAAAGTTTGTGCATCCCATGGAAAAAAAAATCAAGACTATGGGAGTTGCACAGCAGAAGAGCACATGCTTGTAACTCCAATGTAGAGTATAGGGAATATTGTTCTTTAGTAAGGAAAGAGTCTGGTTGGAATTTCTTGGGAAATTTTAAAAGCAATTTACCTTTTTTTTTTTCCCCCTACAAGCCTTTATTCAAAAATAAACTTTATAGGTTGTCTGAAGCTTTGAAATATTCTTGTCAGCCATTCTAAAATCTGGAGTTCTACTGGACACAAGACATACCTAGAACTTCCTGAATTCTTTATGTGTAACCTGTACTTGCTAGTACTGCACTGGTTGTTGAAATACCTCTTGTCGCTCATCCAGGGCGTCCTCTGCAGACTACATTTTCTCTTCCTTGGATAACTTCTGTAAGTGTGTCTCTTTATGTAGGATAAACAAAAGGCAACTACTTGGAGAAGTAATAATTTGTTGCTCCATGAGTGATGGTGTGGAGCTCCCGTGCAAACCCATCAATCGCTGCATCCCATCTCGTGTGGAACAGTGAAAAACCACAGCAATGTATGGAAAACCTGAACTTTATTAAACTCTAAGACTCTTAAAAGCTACAACTAACAGGGGAAAAGACTTGCCTAAAAAGGCCCTCTTGCCTAAAAAAAAATCAACTTTCTTAAACTTGAAAAACTACATCTACTGCAACTACTAAAAACATTCCTAAAAACCTGCAATAAAAATGAGGGGCCTTAGCACAGCTATGGTTGGGAACATCCCAGTGCCTGGCATCAGCACTGGTCATGCATTCCCTGCCATGTGCTGCTAGCCCAGAGCGGGGCTGGAGC
>VZTZ01011602.1:280802-329249 GCA_013400955.1 Drymodes brunneopygia | reverse complement strand
AAGACAGAAACCAAATGGCATCACTGATGCTGGGCTGTCCCCCTTCCCTGCAGCCCTTCTTGAGCTGATCAGCATTTCAGAGCTGTCCCTAATCCCCATTTCCCCTCGTTCCTGGTACAAACCTCCTCCTTTGCCCCATATCTTCAATCCTGTAGGTCCCCAAACCCTTTTTCCTCCATGCTCTATCCCAACCCTGGGGATTTCTGAGCCCCCTTGGTCCTGCAGCTCTCCTTCCCTGTTGCAATCTCAGCCTCTCCATCAACACAGAGAGAGCACTTTGCTACTATAATAATGAGGAAGAAAGAAGCTAAAAACAATACTTTACATTTCAAATAAGTCCTGACACATCCCTTGTCTTTCCCTAACGGAATGACAAGTGACTTTATCCTGAAAGAGAAGGCAGCCTCCTGGAGCTGTCTACATTGTCAGAGAAAATAATTTGTAAATTCTCTGACTGCCTCTGTCACTGCTCGACTTTTCCATCCTTTTCATTTCTCCCTCCCTCTAAAGTCCCTTTATATGCTATTTCCCAAAGTGCTGCACTTACTTTGAATGTTTTCAGCCAAAAGCAAACTCCTTGTCATCTAAAGGTAGGAAAAAGAAAAATCCCTTCCCGAAATGAATTAACAACTCTGCTGCTTCTCTCTCTCTCTCTCTGGTCCCTGCATCTGCATCGTGTATAAGATGTGAACTTTAAAAATAACCCCATTTTTATGACTTATTTAAAGAAAAAAAAAAAAAAAGAATGCTAATGAGAGAGAAAGACGCACAGAAACCCTGCAAGGAGGATTTGTTCAGGGCAAGAATAACTAAAATATTTACTAATGAGAGGGAGAAGAGAAAGTAATTTAAAAGATTTAAAATAGTTTTGTGTGGTTTTTTTTTATTCATGCTTCCTTTCATTTTCATTACATATTTCAATATTTGCCTACCTTTCCAGCAAAAGATTTACCTCAAGTGCGTACAAATTATCTGGCATTTGGTTAAGGACAATATGTCTAATTATGTCTCTAAAGACCTGAAATATTTTTGACTTAAGCTAAAAGTCAAACTGAAAAAAAAAAAAAGAGTGAAATTAATAATCCTTTTAAAATTCATTCCCATGTTCTGTAGTTGTACAGAACACCTCAATGCCAAAGATTAAACCAAGGGAAATATGAGAGCAGGGAGGCAAAAAATAGACAGAAAATAGAATTTCCCACATTATGGCCTGATTTAACCTCCTGTGGAGCCTTGGGAAACCTCGTGTTCAACTGTCTGGATTTCAGTGATGTCTGTCCCACACCTTCTGACTGCTGCTCTGCCAGGGAGGATGCACCTGGTGATTGGGGGGAGCCAAACCCTGCGAGCTCTGCACTGATAATGAGGTTCAAACTGTGGTGATAAATATCTATTTACTACTGCACCTCCTCGTGCCTGCCTCCCCTGAACCCGAGTAACTAATGAAGCTCAATTGAGCATATGAACTATTTTCCCCTGGGGGTGATGAGAAGGAGGATGAGCAGCAGCAGCTCCAGAGGGCTGCCTGTGCTCCAGCAATTCGTCTGTGGCTTAGAGGGCAGAGTGACCCATCCTCAGGAAGACACAGAGGTTGCAGGTGTGCTAATTTCCTGAAGAGGAAAGGCACTGCCAAATAAAGAACAGATGGCTCCAGTCACCAGTTATTTATTTCTATAATCAGGAGCAAGCTGCGGTCTCAGAACTTTAAGGAATTGTGAATTTCTATGAAATTCCTTCCTGCAGTGGCAGGGTGGAAGTTGGCAATGGCAGTTTGCAGGCTGAGATGTCCCAGCTGGGCACACACTGCTTTGGGCATGCTAAAAAATCTTTTCTCTGGCTGGTGGAGCCCATAACATCAAGGACAGGTTGGTCTTGTAATGTAGAAGAGCCTTGAGTTAAACTCAGTTCTGTTATCACCTTATGATGCTTTTCCCCATCAACTTCATTGTCCTCAAGTTATTTCCCCACCTTCTCTTCTCTCTTCTCTCTTCTCTCTTCTCTCTTCTCTCTTCTCTCTTCCTTCTTCCCTTCTCCCTTCTCTTCTCCCTTCTCTTCTCCCTTTTCTCTTTCCTCTTCTCTTCTCTTCTCTTCTCTTCTCTTCTCTTCTCTTCTCTCTTCTTTTCCTCTCCTTTCTTCTCTTCTCTTCTCTTCTCTTCTCTTCTCTTCTCTTCTCTTCTCTTCTCTTCTCTTCTCTTCTCTTCTCTTCTCTTCTCTTCTCTTCTCTTCTCTTCTCTTCTCTTCTCTTCTCTTCTCTTCTCTTCTCTTCTCTTCTCTTCTCTTCTCTTCTCTTCTCTTCTCTTCTCTTCTCTTCTCTTCTCTTCTCTTCTCTTCTCTTCTCTTCTCTTCTCTTCTCTTCTCTTCTCTTCTCTTCTCTTCTCTTCTCTTCTCTTCTCTTCTCTTCTCTTCTCTTCTCTTCTCTTCTCTTCTCTTCTCTTCTCTTCTCTTCTCTTCTCTTCTCTTCTCTTCTCTTCTCTTCTCTTCTCTTCTCTTCTCTTCTCTTCTCTTCTCTTCTCTTCTCTTCTCTTCTCTTCTCTTCTCTTCTCTTCTCTTCTCTTCTCTTCTCTTCTCTTCTCTTCTCTTCTCTTCTCTTCTCTTCTCTTCTCTTCTCTTCTCTTCTCTTCTCTTCTCTTCTCTTCTCTTCTCTTCTCTTCTCTTCTCTTCTCTTCTCTTCTCTTCTCTTCTCTTCTCTTCTCTTCTCTTCTCTTCTCTTCTCTTCTCTTCTCTTCTCTTCTCTTCTCTCTTCTCTCTTCTCTCTTCTCTTCTTCTCTCTTCTCTCTTCTCTCTTCTCTCTTCTCTTCTTCTCTCTTCTCTCTTCTCTCTTCTCTCTTCTCTCTTCTCTCTTCTCTCTTCTCTCTTCTCTTCCCGAAACCTTCCCTTCCCTTCCCTTCTCCCTTCTCTTCTCCCCTCTTCTTTCACTCTTTCCCTTTCTTTTCCCTTTCCTTCTATTCCATCTCACCAGGATCACACTCAGCCTCCTTTGAAGTGGTCAGGAGCAGTGAGTTCTCACTCTGGAGCCAGATTTTAGTGCAGGCTGTGCTCAGGCTCAGCTCTGATAACCTGGTGTGTGTTGTCACAGTCCCTGTTATCTCTCCTCCCAGAGCCTGGCCTTGCCAACCCCAGCCATATCCTTAAGCCAATCTGTTCTCAAAGGGGGGATCAACAGATCAGGGAGGAATATTTTATTTCCTTCTGGAAGCATCAGGTAGGAAAAGTATTTGCCAGCCCATCTAGGCATGTCTGCTCTGTTTTTATTTTATTTTTAGATGAAAGCTGCTAAGCTGGAATTGTCAGGAAATGCAGGTCTGCAGGACAGTGGGTGAGTAAATCATTTGCTGGGTCTGTCGTAAATGTGCCAAAAGCATCTCATGACAATACTTTTTAATGACACAGGAGAGTCAATAAATAGCAAAAGAAAGGTATTATTGGACAGATTTATCTATGCAAAACTTTTGTGCTTTTTTGACTTTAAAAAGGTGTGTTCTTTATTTTTTGTTGGAATGGCTTCATGCAGACAAATATTAGAATTTATTTCTCAGCTATTTAACAATAATAACAAAACAACCCCAAACCCCAGACAAACCCAGAAACGCTCCAACTTAAACCTGAAGAAAATTATCTGCCTCTATGGGAAAGAAACTAATGAAATCCAATCAAATCTCAGCTGGAAGAACAAAGAATGGTGGCTTTGGGCATAAATCAGACATGGAATTAATTTTGTTCTTTATTACATGCCTTAAAAATAAAAAGAGGGCACCCTACCCCCGGGAGTGCTGAACAGATTGAAATGATGTCCAGAGTCTGCCAGCTCTGGAGTTCAGGCAAACAAAACCTGTTCAAAATCAATATGAATCCTGCTGGTGATAAAAACCCCCCAAAAGCACTGAGGGTACAGAAAAAAAAAAGCCTTTTACATTTATGAGTTTCCAGGGTGGGATTAGGGATGTGTGGGATACAGGAGGGACCAGGTGAAGATGATCAGGATGTTTCCTTGGGGTCAGGAGGTGCATTTTGCAACATCTTAAAAATGCAGCTGTCCCCCAGGAATCCCTGGAGTGGGAGAGACTTTTATCCCAGCACCACAGACTTGTGATGGAAATGTCAAAAGCTCACTGGAGATAGAGCAGGAGCCTGGGCACAGCTGAAGTTTCACCCCACGCTCCTCTAGGCAGGACTGTGCTTGTGAGGCTCCTGCTCTCAGACTCAACAGTGCTGATCCCTGCTTTGGACCTGCCCAAAATTCCTCTTAAATTCATTACTGTGAGCCCACCATGATCAACATGTGGGAAAAGAGTCTCACTGCAATTCTTCTTTTTGCTGGGTCTTCGTTTTCTGTCTTTGTAAAAAGCAGCACAGAGCTCCATTTAGAATTTCTACCCCAGGTTTTTTCCTAGCTTGCAATAAAAATTTTAATTAGACATTTATTATAGATGAGGAAAGCTAAAAAAAAAAAAAGCTGCAAAGTGAAAAAACACTGAAATTTTAATATTTCCATTGCAACTACTTCCACTTTTGAAAAATTAAAGGGAAAAAAGAAACCAAACCGAAACAGCACCAAAAGAAATGAAATATTTTGGTTTGATTTCCTGAACGTCCTTGAAATTTTCCAGTACAGTTCAGAATTAACCATCTCTTTGTCTTTAGTGATGCATTCCTTGCTGGAGTTGTAGAATCCCAGCTTGCTGCAAAAATAGGGATAACAGAATCCCAAAGAATATCCAAAAAATACCCTGGAGTGCTGCAATGAGCCTGATACTCTGGGAATCACAAGTACAAGAGGAATTCCTCTTCAGAGATCTGAGCTGGAGATGTGTCCAGCTCCCAATTTTTATCAGGCAGTGTTTAGTGTGTCATAACAAAAATAGGATCATTATTTTGTTTGACTGTTTTCAAGCAAAGCATTTAGAAAACTGAAACATTTGAGCCTCAGTTCTATTTTTAATCAGTGGTTTTTTTTCTGGCTGAAAGTTTATGTTGTGTGTTGATTTTTCCAAATAAACAAACCAACTCCAGCAAATGCAAATTTTTCCTTTGAGAAACTGCTTTTTCCGTTGTGTATTTCCAATTCATCCCAATGGAAAGTGCCTGAATAATTCAATAATACATAAAGAAGGTAAAGGGATGGAAGTGAAGCCTGAATGCTATTTGGCCAAAGCCCAGAATTAGGCTGGGAGGAGAAAGATGAGCGTGGAGTGATGTAAACCCTCTTAAGTGAGGCCTAATGATTCACAAATGCCATGAAATGCATAGGTGGAGTCATTTGTATCCCACGCACAGGCAGCGAGGGATTTACAAAGTGCAGCACAAGAATTATTGGCCTAATCAGAAAAAAACCAAAAAACATAACTCAGCTCTGTTTGACTTCACATGGCTCTGATGGGACACGGCAGGGGCTGGGCAGAGGTGTCACCCTGAGGTGACCCTTGTCACCCTGCTTTTTGCAGGGTTCCATGATTGTAACTTTGTAGCAGTAGTTTCTCGTGCTTTTTCTGTAAACATGGTCCTTGTTTTTCCTAACCGGCCAGGATTGTTTTGCACTTGTGGAATTGTGTGGTGGTGGTTCTGGCCCCTGAAAACCCTATTTCCCTTTGAAGCATTGGGAGGCCACCCCTGGGGTGGAGTTTGTAGTAGTATGCCCCAGAAGGGGGTTGGGTCTCCCAAAGGCTGGCTGCCCTTTCCCCATTTGTCCTGCCACCTGCCCATCTCCTGTCTGTCATCCTTGGTTTCTAGATTGTTCTGTGTTACTTGGTTGCTGATTGATTTGTATCCCTGCCTGTATTCCCTTCTCCTCCCCTTTCCCTTCCCGATTGGTCCTTATCTCCTTGTCCCTCCCTTGTTCCGCCCCTGGCTTGTCTGTGATTGGTTCTTACCCTCAAATAAAAGTCTGGTGCTGCCGGAGCTCCGGGTCCTTACTGCCCGGATGCCCAGAGTGCTTCAAGATGGCTCNTGGAGATGGCTCATATCTCTATTATTCTGGGGCTAAGGATCCCTCCCAGCCAACTCCGGCTCTATCGGAAACAGTGCTTATCGTGTAGGGAAGGCGCTGCCGACAGTGAGGGACAGAAGGTCCCGGCACCGACGACCTGTACCGGGAACACCCTCCAGGACACTTCGTGGGGCACTGGCCCGAGAGGGACCGGTGCTGCACCGGGTCCAGGACCCGCCTGCTCTGGGTTGGTCAGGCCGCTCGCGTGTTACAACGCCGCTCAGCTGCTGCCCAAAGCCCTGGTGGGCAGCTGTCCAGCCAGAGCCAGCGGCAACGTAACAGAATTGTTTTTCATTCCTTTCCCTGGGGTGGAGAAAGATGATTGACCATGTCTTTACCCCGTGAACTTTCAGAGGTGTTAACCCTTCTCACCAATCCTTGATTGTCTTTGGAAACATATAAAAATAAGAAAATAAAGAAGGGCCCCCTTTTGGTCGGTGCTGCCTGGAGATTCAACTGCTGCTCTGAGACCCGCGTGTTTCTTCTGTTGCCAGCTGAGCAACAGACCCTGACTCCTCCCAGGAGCTGTGGGGCTGAGGATGGGGCTGGGGATGCTGGGTGCCTTCCTGGGCATCAGGACAGGAGGTGATTTAAAAGTAAAATCACTTCTGAGGTTGTCATCAGCTTTGGGGGCTTTCGCTGTGTGTTAAGGCATGAGGCAGAAGTTTTGCTCCTGGAAAAAAACATCTGTACCATGTCCCCACTGGGATGCAGAGACAAGAGGGGCAGGGACCTGGGACAGTGCACAGGCACTGCTTGATCTCCTTCCTTCCTTCCTTCCTTCCTAAATTCCTTCCTTCCTAAATTCCTTCCTAAATTCCTAAATTCCTTCCTAAATGCCTTCCTAAATTCCTAAATTCCTTCCGGAATTCCTTCCTAAATTCCTTCCTAAATTCCTTTCTTCCTTCCTAAATTCCTTCCTTCCTTCTGGAATTCCTTCCTTCCAGAATTCCTTCCGGAATTCCTTCCTAAATTCCTTCCTAAACTCCTAAATTCCTTCCTTCCTTCCAAAATTCCTTCCTTCCTTCCAAAATTCCTTCCTTCCAAAATTCCTTCCTTCCTTCCTTCTCTTGAATTCTTCACACATTTTTTTTCCTGAGACAAGGAGAAGATGCTGCCTTAGCTTTGTCCTTGGGAGTCACAGATCTTGCCTGGATTGAAGGAATATTTTTACACCTCAATGTGCAGGTTGCCATCAGTTTTTGACAGGTGTGTCACTTCCCATGCCCCCCGTCAATCTCTGCCCCTCTCTCTTTTGCCCTCTGATTGTGTCATGCTAAAGATCCCTGTGCTTGTGCCTCCCCAGGAGGTCAGAGCTGCTCTGTAACCACCTCACCTGTCAGCAGCCAGCTCTCCCAGCTCTGCAGAGGTCACAAAGTCACAAAATCCTGAGGAGAACTTGGGGAAACTTCTTAAAATCTGCCCCAGGAGAGAGAGAGCAAGAGCAGAGCAATGCCACTGGGAGCTCCTTATCCAGCAATGTTCCCAAGAGCAGGCTCTGAAAATGCCACTGCCGTGGGGGTCTCTCTGAGCCCCACCCCAAAAAAACCCTCCACAACACAAAGAGAGAGCTGGAAAAAGGAACTGCTGTGATTTCTTCACCTGTAAGCAAGGCACAGATGCATAAAAATGTTATTTATTGGGAGTAAAATTTCACCCCCTGACTGATTCTTGAGGATGTGGAGGGACCATGGGCAGAAGTGGCTCACAAAGAAAATCTTGTGGGAGTTAATGCAAAGGACAAGACCAATGTGTCACCATTATCACATAACTGCCACCAAGTGGAACCATTCAAATTACTCCAGGCAAAACCTGGAGAAGTGACATCAGCTTTGTCACCTGCTTAATCTGAGACAGAGCAGGTGGAGGTGACACCAAGGTCATCAGTCTCCCTCAGTGAGGGAGCTCTGAGCTGAGCTGCACAAGCACAGAGCCCCCTCTCTGTCTCTCTGGCAGCTCTTGAGAGGCAGCTCTGCCAGCACTGGAGCTTGTGTGTCAGTGCAAGAACACTGTTATCTTCTTATCAGGAGGTGACAACCACAAATACCTCGGCCTGCGAGACTGCTCTGCCATCACCAGGGGTGAGCATCAACCTGCTCCACAAATAATCTAATTTAGCTGGATAACAGGGGACTTGAATGTGGGAGGTGGAATCCAGAGCCCTGTGAACAGGACGGGAATTTCTCACATGAATGCAAACCTGGTGCAGCAAAAAAAAACACAAACTTTTTTTCTCTACTTGTGATTGAGGCAGGGAGGGAATAGGTCATCAAGCTGGTTCATATGCAAGAGATACATTAATCATTAATGGAATATTAGTATTTAAATTCCCCAGATCTTCCTCTAACATGTAAAATAATCCCTGCTGCCATGGATGGTTTGTTTCACCAAGTATCCACTCATCCTCTGCTGTAATCACAGCAGGCACAACTTCCACAGGGACTTTTCCGTGTCAACAGACTCTGGACTGTGATGTCTTTGAGGCACAGAATTGGGGTTTTGCTGCATTTGTGCACCTCCAGATGAGCTGGGGAGGTGTCGCACAGCTGGCTACGACACAAACACGCAGAGCAGTTTGAACCACCAGGCAGGACCACCCAAAAGGGCCCTGCCCTTCTTTATTCTCTCATTTATGTATCTTTCTTAAGACAATCATGGATTGCTCAAAGAGGTTAACACCTCTATAAGTTCACAGGATAAAGACATGGTCAATCATCTTTCTCCGCCCCAGGGGAAAGGAATGAAAAACAATCTAAAAGTTCAAAACAATCTTGGCCAGTTAGGAAAACAAGGACTGTGTTTATAGAAAATGCATGGGAACTTCTACTACAAAATGACAAACATGGAACACTGCAAAAAGCAGGGTGACAGGGAGGGACAGCTTTCAGAAACCCCATGCAGTCAGTAAGTGCAGTTTAGTCACTCCTCCATCCTCCTCTCTCCCTGGAGCATTCTGTGTCCTTGTGTCTCTCCCAGACACATTGAAAAGAACAATTTTTCTTGTGACAAGTAAGGCAAGAAGTGTGAGCTGGTGTCTGACAGGTTCAGGGAGAAGCTCACAATGAGGCAATTAGACATGGAAAGTGCTGATTAGAAGCACCATCACCCATAGCAAGGAAAGAAAAAAATCCTAAGCAGCAGAAGGAAGAGGGAAACAGGGATGAAAAAAAGAGAAAAGGAAGCATTTGATAAAACAGGTTGTTGTAAAAAGTTTGTGACTGATACCAGGCTCTAAGATTGCTCCAAACTTCTCTGGAGGGAGCTGGGCTTGGTCACCCTTGGAGACAGGAGGCTGCCCTTGATGGGAAAAAAAACTGAACAGCTTTTCATTGCCATGCTGGGGTTGCTCCTCTGAGATCTCCCCTCCAGCCCAGCCCACGCCCTGCAGCCCTTTCCATCCCTGCCTCTGGCAGGAGCAGGGCCTGTGCTGCTCTCCAGATGTCCCAGCCAGCCCAGGGTGCTGCTGCTGCCACACAGGAAATGCTCTTTGGAGGATCATGGGAAGCCAAGAAGGAAAAACTCTTCATGCAAATCCACTCTGAGTCTCTTTGGCTGCCATGGGCTGGGCAAAGGGAACCTGTGACAGTCCTGTCACCATGGCTGTGCTGCAAGAGATCATTAAAGGGTGGAGATAAGCCCTGGGGAAGGGGCAGAGGGCTGGGGAGTGCAGCCAGGGTGGCTCCAGGCATCCTGATTTCAAGGAGGGTTTTTTAAAAGGGTTCTTGCACATCCTGTAATCCTCCCTGAGGGAGGGGAGGAAATAAAACAGCCCAAACCATCACTGAACCATTCTTTCTAAAATACTTATTTCCCATTTTGGTTTCTCTGGTAATTGTTACCAAATAGCTGCAGCATGAGCCTGGTGTGACCATCCCAGGGAAGGCAGGAAGGGCTGCAGACCATCCAGATCAGATAAATGTGCAGCTGGATCTGCCTCGTAGAGTGGTGACAACAAGCAGTAAAATATTAACACCAACGCAGCAATAATATCATTGTAAAATGCATTAATCTCCAGGGCTGTCACTGCACTGGAGGGCCTGGCTCCAGCAGATCCCAGCCAAGCCTGGCTCCAGGGACAGGGATCCTCTGGTCTCCAGCTCCAGGAGCTGCCTGCAGAGGGGTCTTGGTGGCTCCTGATGAGACAAAAGGCACCTGCTCAGTGTGAACTCTATGCAAAATAAATAAAGCAAAATTGCACCTTCCAGGACCTAAGGGAGCCCTCAAGAAACATGGAGAGGGCAATTTGCAGGGGATGGAGTGACAGGACACAGGGAATGGCTTCAAACTGACAGAGAGTGGCTTTGGACTGGATATTGGGCAGGAATTGTTCCCTGTGAGGGTGGGCAGGCCCTGGCACAGGGTGCCCAGAGAAGCTGTGGCTGCCCCTGGATCCCTGGCAGTGCCCAAGGCCAGGCTGGACATTGGGGCTTGGAGCAGCCTGGGACAGTGGGAGGTGTCCCTGTCCATGGCAGGGGTGGGATGAGATGGATTTTGAGGTCCCTCCCAACCCAAATCTGTGATTCCATGACCTAACTTATTCTTCATTACCCAACTTTTCACCCTTTTTGCTGTGCAACATTCCCAACCTTTGCTGACTGCCTGGGGAGAGACCATTGGAGCTGCACCTTTTAGGGGGAATCAGGTGCTCGTGGCATCCCAGGGCTGGGAACAGCAACAAACCACAGCCATTTAAGGACCCAGCCAGAAAGTGCTCTGCCTCTTATGGAATTTAGGTGAATGGACTGTAATTACCCAAATATTTATGGGTTCTCTTTATTGTATGAGTCACTGAGGGCTTGTGAGGGGGCAGACAATTTCCATTTTGTTTAGGGCAGAAGTATCCCCGGAGACCAAGCTGATCTATGGAGCTGCCATATCAAACCCTCCTAGGAAAGGAAAAAAAAAAAAAAAAGATAATGCATTTATTAGTCAGCTCACATTGGACTGCTGTGTGTAGAAAAGGAGAGAAGTGAACTGAAAAATGCTTTTAAAACCACAATTCCATAAGCATCTGTCTCATTTCAAGTACGGATGGGGCCTTTCTGTCTCCTGAAAGGAAAGGAGAGGGTGAATTCAAATGATCTGTAGCTCTGGAGTGCTGAAGGGGAAAAAAAGCAATTTCCAAATAGAAGTGCATCCCTGCAGACAGTGACCAGGCACAGATAACCTCCTCCAGGGAGCCACACTTCAGCCAGCATCCCTCCCCAAACAACTCGCTCTGAGCTCCCTTTGCTCTCCCCGAGGCTGAGATGAGAACTGTAGGAAGTAACCAGAAAAGAAGCAATCGTTCTTGGCCATCAGACAGGTGGGGGAAAGGAGAAGGTGGGTGAGTGATGTTTGTCCCCATCCATGTCCTGTTTGATGCATTTCAGCCACCAGTCCCCTTCCCCGTGAGCGCTGTGGTTGCTACAGGATACCCTGACCCACACAGCACATGAGGGGAGCTGTGGTGGATCCCAACACCAGCAGGGCATGGAGGGGCTGTGGCACAGGCAGTGGAAATGCTCTTTGCCATGCTGGAACCTCGGGAAGGCTGTGCCTCGGGCAGGGGTGCAGAAATCCTGTGTGCCTGGGGCCGTGGCTGCTCCCCATCTCACAGCTCCTGTGCGTCTGTGAAAAGGAAGGGAAAAGAGCAGCCACGGAGAAAGCAGGAGCAGAAACTGCCCTGAAAATTCCTCTTTGTCCTTTGGATCACCACAGCATCTCAGAGCCTTGGTCCAAAATGGGGCTCTCCAGCAGCATCCAGAGCAGAGCAGTCCCTGCCCTGGCAGTGGTGGTGGAGGGCAGCCCTGCTGCACAGAAAAGCTGTGGGCCTTTGCTGGGGTTGTCCCTGGCCAGGGAGTGGAAATCCAGCCTTGGGTGAGGCCACAGCTCGGGACAGGCTCCTTCTGCCATGGAGCATCCCCAGGTCAAAGCTGTCACCCTCAGCTCTGCTATCCCCAGCCTGGGTGGCCCTGGGAGGAGCAGGGGAGGAAGAGGAGCACAGGGGACCCAGGCACAGCAAGCCTGGTGCTGTTGAATCTGAGGATCAACATGAGAGGGAAATGGAGAATAAAGAGCAGTAAATGAGCTGGATTAGAGGAGCTGTTTTACATAGCCCTTCATTTAATCCTTTGCTTTCCTTTCATTGTTTAATTGGTTTAGCTCTTGTACTTTTAATGCTGCAGGCAGAGAGAGCCAACCTCCTCTTTCCTTCTCTTTTCCTGCCTTTCCTTTCCTCTCTTTACATCTCACTATCTAATCCCATTTCTCTCTTTCTCCCTCCATTTCTGTCTCTATCCCTTATTCTCATTCCTCCAGCTTCTTTCTCCCTCTCTCTTCAGGCCCCATATTACTCAAGCAGCTTTTGTTAGTGCTGTCAACTGCATCAGCGTGTAAGTGAAATTGTACTGTAAGTGAAGTTAAAAGTATTTCTATGGTGGGATATTTAATCATTTGAATCCTTGATAGGAGCAGCTCTTTTTATTTTCACTAGCTATAAATCCAGGCTCTATCTAATCTCTGATCTCGACGAGGAGAGAATTAACCAAGGAGTGTGTGACTAGAAAGGAGAAGGCTGGAGAGAAGGGACCACTTTATCTGAGTGTGGAGTGGAGCAGCATAGGAATAAGGCAAGGAGCCATTCCCAGCTCCCTGCCATGCTCCTCACTGCCTCTCCCTGAGCCTGCCTTCACTCCCCTCCCCAGGCACTCCAGCATATTGAAAATGCCATTTTCCATTTGCAGCTCTTTCTCTTCCCCTCTCAGCAAGTCACTCAGCCCATGGTGGTGGGGAGGAGTTGCACCTCTGGCTGCAGAGCCCTGGATTTGAGTCCATCTGCAGCCTCCACTGGTCTGCACTGGGATGACTCCCGGTGTGGGTGGCACCTGTGGGCCCAACCCTACCTCGAGGGGATCTGTGCCAAGGTTGGGATCTCGAGGTGACTCTTCCCTCTGGTCTGCTCCAGGAGCTGCCTGTACAAATGGAGCCAGTGATTATTCACCTTCTCCTCTTCACCTGGATCTGCTTAGAGCAGGTAAGAGCCTCTCATGCTGTCACCTCTCCAAAGCACAGGGCCAAGTGCCTTTTTCCTCTGTGCAGTGAAGCCACTCATCCTGCTGCTCTAAGTTAAATCTTTTTATGTAAAGCTCTGGATGAAGGTCATATCTTTTTATGTAAAGCTCTGGATGAAGGTCAAATCTCAACATCTTTCCTTCTTTAGCCCCTTGTTTCCCCTCCAGGCATGTGGGGTGAGCCCTACAGGCCACTCCCTTTTCCATGATTATGTTGTTGGTAGCCAGCACAGCTCCATCAGCTAAGGAGGAGAATGGGGAGATGATCAGAAATGTTCTGGCTGATTTGGGACTCTCCTATTTTTCCTCTCAGAACGTGGTGATTTGGTGAAAGCAAAGCATTCTGCTGAGGTGTGGTAATTGCAATGGAGCCCCTGACAGACCAGGATCATCTCTGGAAACTTTCCTGCTGGCTCACAGGCATACAGGTTATGAGGGAAAAGGAAATGTCCACAGCTGTTGGAATCTGCCAGGAGAGAGGGAAGTTCAGTGGCAGGATTGCATCCAGATCTTCTGGAAGAGCTACATATTTCTGTCTTCTTAGGGCTGGGATTGGTCCAAGGGAAGGCAGCAGCCACGTACATCAAGGCAGGCATGAAACAGAATCCTGGAATCTTACAATGGTTTGGGTTGGAAGGGACCTTCAAGATCATCCCATTCCACCCCTGCCATGGGCAGGGAGACCTTCCACTGTTTGGTTACTCCAAATCCTGTCCAGCCTGGCCTTGGGCACTGCCAGGGATGGGGCAGGCACAGCTTCCCTGGGCAGAAACAGCAGGAAAAGGTGTGGGGAGCCTGTGTGGGTTGTCCATACATTGCCTAAGCCTTGCCAACCATTTAAGCTCTCTTAAACCCCAGTCTGAGAGCTCCATGCAGAGAACTGCAGTCTGATTACACTCCATTAGGACATCAATATTTACCTTGAGAATTTGCCTGAAGGATGAAAAGTGCGACAGGTACTCAATGTCTTGGCTGCATTTTCTTGCAGGAAAAATCCAGGCTGCCCCTTCTCCTCCCCCCTCTCATTTCCAATTCTCCAGCATTTCTTTTATTTCTGTGGCCTGCTTGTTTGCAAAGCCACCACAGGAATTACGGCTTGCCAAGGAAATGCAGGAGCTCTGATGACTCGAGGGTGAGGCTCCCCCCTCCTCCTCACTTCCAGGAGGTGCTGGGAGCCGTGGCTGGTGCTGGGCAGTGCTCTGCAGAAGTGGACAATCAGTCACTGTCAGTGGGAGGGGAGGAAGCAGGGGGGATGGCGAGTTTGCACAGAGTCCTGGTTGCACAGTGAGATTCACACAGCTGTGCTGCTCCCAGTGTAAATATGGACAGCCCCATTCATCACCAGCCTCCCTTCCTCAGCACACGTCCAGGGCACGGGGATGATTTAGTGCCTGCAGCTGGAGCAAGCACTAAGTTTCTCTAAAACAGCAATGTTTAAAAATTGGGGATGTTTTGCATGTGTGTTTCGTGGGTCTGGGGAGAAGGGGGGAGGCAATGCCAGGAGCTGGGAGCTGCAGCAGAAGGAAGGCCTTGCAGGGAATCATCAGCTTTCTCCTTTCTGCTCCTCTCACAGGGATCTGCATGGCAGAGGCCCTGGGGATCTTCAATGGTGGAGCAGGATCACCCCAGGATGCTTGAGATCCATGGGAGAGGTGTATCAGGAGAAGCAATAAATGAAGGGGATGGAAGAAGAGGAGCCAGCAGGGATGGAATTGATCAATGGATCCATGGAGACTGAGGAGTGAGGGGCACTGGTGCCATGGAATGAACAGGGTGAGCAGTGCTGGACACCCACCAGGGACCATCCGTGCAGACCTGCCCCAGGCAGGCCAGATCCCCTCTGGCAGTGCTCTCCTCAGCCTTCCCTGCCAAAGGGGTTCCTTCTCCTCCCAGCAGGTCTGTCAGCATCCCGAGGGATGGGAATATGGAACTGGGGTTCCTGGGAGTGATGGGGTGTTGTGCAGAGGTGCTGGGAGCTGGGCAAAGCTACAGAGGGGGCAGGGAGGGTGCAGGTTTTCTCCTGTGTGATGGAGAGAGGTTCCCTGAGGATCTGAATGAGGGAGGTTGTGCCCTTTGGGCACCAAGATGCTGCAAATGCAGAAATTAAGAAAGACTCTTCTCCATCACTGAGCTGTCCCTAACCCTTGTCACCCCCCCAAGGGTGAATCTGCTCCCCTCTGGTGGCTGCAGCCTCCCAGGAGACAGCAGATGAAGGCAATGCAGAGGGGACAGCCCTGATCTCCCCGTCCAGCAGCTCAGAGTCACTCCTGCCATGCCGAGTCACTGTGCCGGGGCTCGCTGTCCCCGCCCATGCCTGGCTGTCACTTGTGTCCATCTCGCAGGCACGTTTCCATCCCGCGCGTGGTGTGCTCAGCCTGTGCTAATTATGCCCTTGACATATGCAGCAGAAGAGCCTGTGTCTATAACAGCACGGAGGTGAGCGAGGTTAATTAACTCGGAGGAAGGAAGCTGAGTGTCCCCACATCACATCCCCTTCCATATGCATTAGTTTTGGAGCCTGAAGACTGTTTAACCAAACACAGCCCACCACTCGCTAACTTTCCTGCTTTCTGCCTTCCTTCCCTGTGGCACTAACGCTGCCCGGGATGGATGGCTCCCCAGCTAATGAAAAGCCTCTCAGAAACAATGGCCTTGGCAGAGAGCATCGTGCCTCATTCCCAGGTAGATTTTCCAGGTGGTGCAGGCAGGATGATGCTGTGGACATGGCACTGGCACGGTTCCCTGCCTGCTGTGGCTGGGAGGGATCCCCACTTCACCTGCTGAAATGGGATTTGCTGCAGGAGATGCACAACACCACCCTCAGCCTGGGGGTTCTGAAGCTGCCCTGCTCCCAGACCATGTCAGCATCCTCTGCTTCTGCCAGCCACAGGCACAGACCTCCCAGATTTTCCTTGCCTTGCTGCCCAGGAACAGGACCTCCGTGCCATGGAGCTGCAGTGCAGAGCAGCTGCCCTGCCCCTTCCTCAACTCCAGGGAAGCCTCCTTGGGGCTGTGCTTGTTTTCACTCCTCTAAATATGCTTGACTTAGGGGATTCCTGCAGTCAGATAACACCTGAGAGGTACCAGAAACTTCAGGTGCAACTGAGGCATCACTGCTGCCCTGTAGGGTGATCACACACATAAATACAACATAGATGTGCCTGGGTCAAGCTGCACGTGTGTTTCCTGGAGATTAAATCTGAGAGGCTGAGTGGCAGCTGCTTGGCCTCCGACATTTTCTTCTGTTCACACATAACCTTGAAAGACTCACTGTCCTTCCTCTTCCTCACCCCTCTGCACAGCTTTTATCTCTCTCCCTTGCCCACTTTATCTCTCAGGGCTGTGAATCCTTTGCAGCGAGGCTGCTGCCTCTCTGTTTGCACAGCACCTTTTTGCAGTGGGGCTTTCAGGTGCTGCTGGAATATAAACAGCAGCACAGCTCTAATTATAAACCCTGAGAGGAGATGGGCAGCACGAGCCACAGGTTTGTGTCTCAATCAGGAGAGACTCCACAGGGGCCACTTCCTCAGTGCAGCCCCATTTTTGTGTCCATTGGGCAGCTGCTACGAGAGGCTAGTTATGCTCCTTTCTTTCCACTCTCAGTAATTATAGGTCTCACAGGAAAACTGGCCTTGGAGCAGGAATTTTAGAAAGGTTTTAAAAGATTTTATAAGAAAGGATTTGGTTCCCGTGCAATTATTAGTTTAACAAGGCACTTTGCTCACCCCCTGCATTAGAAATGTTATTGACCACCCTGCATTTATAGAGAGCAAGAGGCTGGCTGTGTATTTATGTGTAATAGGTACACTGGCATCAATTTATATGTGTTCAAAGGTCCTCAATGTATGCACAGATGTGTCCAGCTGTAGATATGAACACACACACACAGCCCATGGGTGGAAAAGGCTGATAGGTGTGGAATGTATGGGTTTGTCTGTCCTGTTGGAGTGTGTCCATCTTATTCACTGATGGCAATTGAGGGTCATGCTCTGGGGACACCAACAGGCTCTGCTCACACAGCAAGGAGCAGCTGCTCTGTGTCCTGGTCACAGTTTTGGCCACCTCTGCCTGGAAAGACATGAGTGACACAGTCCAGGATTGGGTCTGGAGTCCTACACAGGGAAAGGCCCAAGCACATGGCCAGATAATGAATTATTACCCCCAAAGCAGAGAGAGCAGAGTTGTAAAGATCCACAGGGTAAGGTGATTGAAATCTTGCAGTGACAAGTGTCATGTGCAACAATTATTGTTATTTCCTTGCATTCACAGATTTTGCTGCTCATGATCTGGATTTTCATCAGAAAGGATTCTGGAGCAAGTGTTTGCTTCAAGCCAGCAGGATCTTGAAAATGACTTTAAACATCTGAGCTTTCTCAAAAGCCATCCTTGCCCCAGCTTTAATCCTGGTTCTGATTTCCTGGCTAGAGCTGTCCCTTATCCAGTGAGTGCCTGGTGCTGCCAGCACCGTGTGTTTCCCCTCTGGATGGCAGCCTGGTTCCAGCAGCCCATCTCAAAGGCTGCTCCAGGCACCTGCGTGGCACAGGCAGGAGGGAAAAGGCAACGTAGGATAAAATTCTCAGCTGCTGGCGGATGCCAAACCTGCTCCTTTTGCCAAACAGCACAGCTGGTCCAGGCAGAATGTATGAGCTCTGTGTCCCTTGTCACATGAGACCTGGACTAATGCAGAGGTGGTGGGGCAAATCCTGTTAAAGCTGTGGTGCCCTGGGCACCCCTGGGATGTGCTGGTGCAGAGTGGGGAAGGGAAGCAGCACCCTCATCTCCCCAGGTTAATCTGCCTTTCCACAAAGCCCAAAAGTTATCCCACTCTCAGCTCAGAAGGTTTAAATTTGCACCCCTCCAGCCTTGCTGCTGCCCAAAGGCTGGACTAAGGAACCTGAAATGCAGAGTGATCTCAGCAAATACAGAGAAAAACAGAGTGGAGAACAACAAACTGAAGTTGCTGGTGCCTTGATACACAGCCAGATTCTTGAGATATGTTTAACTTAGAGGTTTGCTGCCTTCAGCTTCAACCTGTACTGATATGAGTGTCTGAGTTCAGAGGCTTCCCCAAGCCAGGGTCACAAAATCACAGACATCTCCTGCCTCTCACTCTGTTTGTGGCTTGGATTTTTCATGGTGTTCACGTGGCTCACAAGGTCCTTGGGCGCCCATCACCCCAATAACCTCCATGTCTTTCCACAGGCAACAAGTTGGTGTGAAGCAACTGGAAAGATATTTTCATTCACATTTTCACCAATGTGAGGTTCCCCTTGGGTGACTCTGGGGCTCTGATTTGCCCTGTGGGAGGCTGGTCAGCGTGTACAGACATGGTTCATTTTTTATTTTTTTTAGCAGTGCAGGAGATCTTTCAAATTTTTGCTGTTGTTGGGCTTAAACCTGGAGCTCAGCTTGGCTGTGCAGAGCCAGGGCTGAGGCTGGAGGCAGCACTTTGCCCAGCCAATCCATTTCTCTCCCTCTGAATGGCAGTGGGGATTTTTCTTCACACCCGTGTGCCTTTCCCTCCCGGTGCTCACACACCTCTCCTGCAGCAAATGACTCAGTGTGTTTACAGAGAAGGAGAGTTAATAGAAACCAGGCAGAATTCGAGCCTCTCTGGGACTGCTTTACACACTGACAAAATCATTCTTTCCTCCCACGTTAAATATTCATGACACTCAGATTTTTAGATACAAAGGTACATTTTGTTACTAAATGTGTTGATGCAGAATAGGCTCCTCAGCACGGGGAGTTTTCCACCCGTTTTCAGAGGGGGAAAAAAGCAAAAAAAAAAAGCCTGCAGGGTGTGTGCCCCGAAAGCAATGCAGTCTGACTTCATTTCCATCATGTTTCTTTTGGGGCTTGTTTTGATTTGGGAGCGATTTTGCCGAGATATTTATGGCCTGAAGTGCTGTTTGTCCAATGCTGTGCTTTTTGTGTACACGTGAGTGTGTGTCCCTTGTACAAATAACACGCCAACATCTCCGTGCTTCTCAGCCTGTGGTTAAGCCCATGAAACAAGATGCTTTAACAAAAGCCCCATATATTACTGCCATTCTCCATATTTGTGATTTTGAGACAATATTTACATAGCCTGTTCAGACTAAGCTCCTGGGCCCGCTGACAGATCACAGGCAGCTGAAAGCACAATGCCTGTGCTGCAGTTTAGTGCTAAGCTGGGAAAGGGAAGAAAAAAAAAAAAGCCAAAAATACGAGCAAGATAAAAAAGAACAGACTTATGTATTAACAGACACATAAAGCAAGCAGCAGAGAGAGAATCAGATAGAAAATCAAATTGTACAGAGCAGTGCTGGAGGGGAACTGGAGTTGCACTGGAGCTTCCAGTGAGGTGTTTGGAAGAGGAGCATCATCTGTGCCCACCCCTCCACCTTTTTATTGCAGGCTGAAAGCAAGGTTTTTCCAAGAACTCAACCCCAGATTTGAGGTAAGATCAATTTTCCCCTATAAAAATATCACTGAAGGTAAAAAGCCCCAAACAACTGAAAAACCAAAGCAGAAATTTGGTCTTCTGCTATTTTCTGTTGAATTTGTTCTTGTTTACCAGCCCAGCGCTGTTACCCGTTCACTTTGGTTTCATTCTGTGGAATTGATCTTTGAGTACACAGGCAACAAATTGAGATCTTGCAAAAACCTGGAAAATTATGTCCACAGTTCCCTTTTTTGTTTTTGAAGGAGAAAGCTGTGTGGGGATGCAGCTGTGGCTGGGGGAAGCTGGCAGAGGTGTGTGCCATGTGCCAGGTCCTGTCCCCAAAGCTGTGCACAGGAACTGGTTCCAGTGCCTGGGATGGCAATGCCCGGATCCACCTTGTCCTCTCTTCCTCCTGGGATATTAAAATAACCCTCACTAATTGCCCTTTCCCTTGAGCATGTTCAGAATCTGATTACTGAGCCATTTGTGCAAGGAGTTGGTGCAGAGGTGCCTCCTCGGCCACCCAGAGCTCCCCACTAAACATCCCTTGCTGTTTCATTGCATTTGTCCCCTCCTTTTGTGCCAGTTTATAGTTTTGTGGCCTTATTTTGGTGGTATCTGACATACACAGTGCACATTTGGTATCAGGAGCCAGGAATTAGGGTGTGGCTTTGGGAAACAGGAATGATGAGTGAAGGGATATCAGCCTGAACACCTTGAGAGCCAGCCTAAGCAGGAGCTGGAGCTGAGCAAAACATTTAAACAGGGCTGGGGGCAGAGTCTCCAATTCTCTGCTGCCCATTGGGGAAGATTCACCAAGCTGCAGGGCCAGATCAGCTGGGTGTGAAAGGTCCTCGTGGTCCACACCACAGAAACCACAATCAAATTAGCACTAATTGGAAATTGCAGCTGAGAGACCAAAGACTGAATGGGCCATGAAGACTGAACTCCACATTCTCCTCAGGGCTCTCAAATCAGCACTAAAATCACTTGCATTAGAAAAAAGAATAACTATTATTTTGCAAGTTCTTAGATATTTTAAAATGTGTGATTCAGCCACACCACACTCCAGTGTTTCACCAATGTTATGCATTTGCAGAGTGGTGGAAAGCCCTGATTTGAAGTCTTGTTGTAGCAGAAGGGGACTGCACAAAGTCAGGATTTCTTTCAGAATCCCCTCACAGCCCACAGGTGCCACTGGTTGTGCCTCACAATGACAATGGGTGTTTTATGGCTTCCATCAAATTGGGTTTAAAGGAGAGTATCCCCACCACGTGAGGCTACAAAAAGAGATCCCCAGTAGCTGTCTGGCCTCCTCTTCATATTCCCCAAGCTTATAAAAGGAGGGTATGACCCCTGTGAAAGAAAGACAAAACACTTCTGTGAGCACAGGGGTTTGATTTGAGCTGAATTCCTGCTCAGTAGAGTCCCCACGAGTTTACTGGGTTGTTTATTGGCTGTAAACCATTCCCCTGTGTTTGGGACACACCTTCCAGGAGCCTTTGAGTCTCAGTGTGATTTCCAGCTCTGCACACCCTTGTTGAAAGCCTCACTGAGCATCTCCTTTCAGTGAGCTGCCATCGCTGGCAAAAAAGGTGAATCTTATTTCAGCTTTGATTTCCTCTGGCTTTCTCCTCCAGCCCTGCTCTCTCTGCGTGCCTCTTTCTGAGACATCAGCAAGGTTGGGCATCTGCCAGTCTGGATTTGTCCCTGTGACTGTGCTCCTATACCAAAATCTGCAATGTCCCTTCCTTCACATTTCAGATCTGCTCTGCAGGAGGCTGTATCCCCTCTAACAAGCACAGCTTCCATGGCCCTCATCCCAGACTATGTTGTCAACCCTCTCCCTAATGCCAACTCATCTCAAATCTTAGGAGAGGCTTCCAGTCCTGTTTTCTTTCTTCCTTGCTGTGATAAATGTTGGTTTTGCAGCAGCACCACGCTCATGCTTCTTCTGAATACTCTGCTGGCTTTCCCTTGTCCTGGGAGCTGCCTGATACACTCACAGCAGAGCTACTGAGCTGGAAGTTACTCCCATGAACATCACTGATGGGTCCATTTCCAGAGGGAAAAGCAGTGGATCTGTCCTGACCTACAGAGAGAGCAATGAAACTGGCTCCTGGATGAGGGAGCTTCCACCGTAGGTGGGAGTAGAGACAAAATGAGCTCATTACTGCTTTCACCCTGTGCCAGGCATTAAAAGAATTTAACTGGTTTAGTGCAATTGGCCTTTTTTCGTTATGTATTTGGGCTTCGTGATGGACGAGTCGTTAAAAAATAAATACAGAAGTAATGATGGTAGCAATCACAGAAAGCAATTCTCAGATATAATAAAGAGTCTCCTGGATGTGTACAGCCTGTGCTCCACTATTGATTTCTTCCTTTCTTTATTGCACTTCACTCCTCTCTGCTCACCCAAGCCCCAGCCCTCGTGCTGCACAGCCTGCCAGCCAACCACAGCCATGAATTATTAACACGAAGGAGCCCTTTAATTGGATGAGCTGCAATTAATAATTCATTGGAGGTGCTCGCGGAGAGAGGGGGGGAGAGCAGGCGAGGTGCTGATGCTGAGAGTTGGGCCCACACCGTGGGAGCGAGTGGGAACTCGAGATGTTCCAGCTGGAGCCCTGGGGGATTGCTGTGAGCCTGGCTGCAGGAGGAGTGAGGCACAGCGAGGAGAGCCCTGCCCAGAGGCTGGCAGATGCTTTGGAATCATGCTTTTGGAATCTTTAGAAGTGTGACCCACCTGTCACAGAGCGTGCTTCCAGCACGCCGGGTCCGTGGCACCGTGCCTGGAGCTGGCAGCATGAGGAGCACACAGCAGGGCACAGAGCTCAGCTCTGAGCCCACCTGTGCTCTCTGCAGCAGCCCCAGGATCCCATCCCAGTCGTGATTTCCCTCCCTGCAAATGACCCAGAGGCAGAGCAGGGTGGGCAAGTGTTGCACTGCTGGCTAAGAAAGAAACACACAGGTTTCAGAGCAGCAGTTTGAACCACCAGGCAGGACCACCAAAAGGGCCTGTTCTTCTTTATTCTCTCATTTATATCTCTTTCTTAAGACAATCATGGATTGGTCAAAGAGGTTACCACCTCTGTAAGTTCACAGGGTAAAGACATGGTTAATCATTTTTTTCTGCCTTAGGGGAAAGGAATGAAAACAATTGAAAAGTTTAAAACAATCTTGGTTAGTTAGGAAAACAAGGACTGTGTTTATAAAAAATGTATGGGAACTTCTACTACAAAATTACAAACATAGAACACTGCAAAAAGCAGGGCGACAGGCAAGTGGGAGTGAAGCCACTCTGCTCGTTGTACCAACAGTCCCTCTGCTTTCAGGGCTCCAAAACCAAATTAATATCCTCAGCCACACGCAGCCTTGCTGGTTTCCAGCTGACAGGCAAGGCCACAGACCATTAATGTTAATTAATATTTACATTACAGTTGTGCCTGGAGGGCTCCATTCGGGTCTCTGTGGTGTGATGCATCCTACAAACATATTGAGGATGGGGTCCCCTCTGGTGCTGCTCAGTCCACAAACACATCCAGAGACACGTTCCTCTGCCTGGAAACAGCCTTTCCCTTTTGGTTTTCATAACCTGTGTTTTTTACAGCTTCAGTAAAGGAGCCTGGATGGCTATTAAAGAAAAAATGAAGAAAAGAAAATAGGAAAAACAAAGCAAGATTTAGTGCTCATAGAAGTGGTAGGAACGACAATTTCATACCAATTTCTTCACTGAGCCTCGAATGTGTGGATAAAAGAGGGAAAACAGTCCTGGCATGCAAAGACCACTGAAGTATTTGAGATTTGGACATGATATTGGGCCATTCAGCCTGACTCCTTCCTCAGTATCTGTCACCCTGCTTTTTGCAGTGTTCCATGTTTTTATTTCTGTAGTAAAAGTTCCCATGCATTTTCTATAAACAGTCCTTGTTTTCTTAACTGACCAAGATTGTTTTGAACTTTTAGATTGTTTTTCATTCCTTTCCCCTGGGGCGGAGAAAGATGATTGACCATGTCTTTATCCTGTGAACTTACAGAGGTGGTAACCTCATTGACCAATCCACAATTGTCTAAAGAAAAATATAAAAAGGAGAGAATAAAGAAGGGCAGGGCTTTTGGGTGGTCCTGCCTGGTGGTCCAAACTGCTGCTCTGAAGTCTGCATGTTTCTTTTGTGTCTAGCAGTACAACAAGTATCCATTACCAAATTTCCAGTGGCTGCCCCTGCTCTGAGCCAAGGAGCAGAAGGTGTGTGGCTGAGCCTGCCTTCCAGAAGCTCATCCCATGCCTCCATGATTTCCCTCTGTCACAAGAGTGGCAAACCTGCTTCCCCATTTGTGGAGAGTGAGACTCTGCCCTCTGGGACTCATTAGCAGCCTGAACAGGGACACATGGAATCACAGATCCATGGGATATCTCAAGCTGGAAGTGACTCACAGCACACACAGGAATTTCTCCCAGTTTCCCCACGTTGCTGAAGTCATGGGGTTAACCACAATCAACAGTGACCATTCCACTTCTGCACCAGCTCTGCTCAGTGCACAGAGCTGTGCTTTTCCTCTCAGAAAATAAAGAGGCAGAGCTGGTTTGTGATGTTGATTTTCTCTCCAGGAATCAACTTAGGACTCCTTTCCTCAGCCCTGGCCACATCACTATTGCTTGGTCCAATCTGTGCATCTTCCCCATGCTCTCCTGTGTCTTTAATTAACCTATGTTGTACCTTCAAGTTCAGGCTTGAAGCCAGAATAATAAATGATTTGCATAGTCTTGTGAGTACAGATATGCTCTAAATCTCAAACCTTCCACTCCTGGCTCCTTCTGAAAGAGAGGCAAGCATGGCAACATCTGCATTCCAGCTGAGCTGCTCCATTAGCGAGTTGGGGAGGTGGGGCCAAGCTTTCACCTCTTCCATCTGCTGTGGGGACATAACGAGGCTTTGATTCACTGAGGGGCTCATTCTTCAGTGAAAAATACCTGGGAATTTGTGCATCTGCCAGGAGCCTTGGAGATAAACAGGGACTTAAATCCTCTCCTGAACCCAAATGTAAACAAATCCATGACCCTGCCAGGCTCTGAGGATCAAGCCTGGCACAGAGTTCTTATCTGTCCCAAAGGGGCTAAGTATTAACACAGCTTTCGGTTTGTAAGCTGGCCCCAAGGGCAGACCAGCCTGGATTCTGTGAATACGAGCATGAGAAATGCCTTGCTCTTCATTGCCTCTGATTTTCCTATTCCTCCAAGAATCAAAGATATTGTCATTTTAATTCTTTTAGAATTACTGCCCGTACAGCTGAACAATTCAGTCAGAAAAGACTCACAATCTATAAAATTTCCCAGGTCCATGATTTTTTGAATATTTAATACAACAACCTCTTCTGTGTAGAAACCTGAAGCCTGGAAGAAAAGGCTGAGAATTAGGAATTTGAGACTGATTTTTTTTTTTTAATTGAAAGATTTTTATCTCCTCATGTCTCAGTTTCCCCAGTTGTCCAAGTGCCATCAGAAAGTCAGGACCCATCCTTGGAGGGGGAGTTTGAGTCTTAATGAAGAGGTTCCATGCAGTGCAAAGGAGAGCTGCTGCACGGCCACTCACAGCATTAATGTTTTTATAGGAGTTCCATGGGGACCCATTCAGGATGGAGAATCATCTTAAAGGGAGATGTGGAGCCTCTCTGCTTCTGCAGGTTAACAGCTGACCTTTTAATGCTCCATCTGTGCAGTTTGATCCAGTGCAAATGTTTTGATCATTTAATATGGTAAACATGGAAAGAATTTGGGAGAAAATGATGTTCTCTTAGCTGCAGCCCAATGTTTATTTGCTCTGTTTGGCTAACTCCTATTCCTTTTTGTGGTGAGCAGGCTCAGGCTATGCAAGGCTGGGTTAAGGATTCCCCCGAGCTAAAAGTGTGGCCGCACAAACACTTTTTCCAGTGTAAAAACTAATTAAAAAATCCCTGCCTCTGGCTGCCCTTGTGTTGCAACTTTTCACCCCCTCACCTGTGCCTCTGCCAGGGGGTTGTGCTGCAAACCACATCACAGAAATGATCCGTGTTTAAAACCCACAAACACCTGCCCCTCACATCCTGCTTGATCGTTTCAGGAGAGGGCTCCTGTTGAAAATGCCAATGCAGAGGGTGGATCTAAACCCCATCACACCCTCCTCTGGCCCAGAGTCCTGCTCTCTCTTGTTCTGGTAGGGAAATTTGCTCAGACAAGGCAGATCTTGTTGTGTTTGTGTGCAGGAAAGGAGCACATCTCCAGAGGTGAGTTGCAGGCAGCTCATGGAAAAAGATGATCCTGGGGGCATCTGCAAAGGAGCAGCAGGAGGTGAGTGCCCCAGGAATGCCTCTGCTCTGTGGGGTGATTTGTTATCTGTTACACAGGCTGCTTCCATGGACATTGTCCTCATGCCTATTAAATGTTAATGTTACTCAATAGCTGATGGCTATGAGGGAGATAAAAGTTGGAGTTTTGCTCTGGGTGAGAGTGTGCAGGACCTACTCCTGATACCCAGAGATCAGAGCTGCACTGAGGGTCCAGCAGGGCTGAGCCTGGGCAGAGCTCTGGCTCTGGGGCAGCTGCCAGTCTAAGGCAGGGGAGCTGCAGCAGCTCCAGGCTGTAGAACAGCCCTCATCAGTCATGTTCAGCTTATGGATGGCATTCCTGGTGCCATCCAAAGGAGAGCTGGCAAATTGTCCTTGAGACTAACCTGTCATCCCTGAACTGTGGGTTCAAGGGGACAGAGCTGGAGCACAGCCTTGCACAGGATCACATTTTTGGTAAATAGACCAAACTCTGAGCTCAAGCTGCCATTTGATCACATCAGTTCTTGCAGCAGATGATTGTAGAAACCTTCTGGGTTCTCCTCTTGCTGGGGCACCAAGATGCTGCTGGGGTGGATTGATGGATGATCACCTTGTCCTCGAAGTTGCTGATCTTTGTCCTCCACAAACCCTTGAGATGAATAAGGCAGTGCCAAAGAGGGTGGTGCTCCCTCCCTCAAACCTCCTCTCGCTGGTAATGTCCACATCTGGACTCCATTGGTGCCAGAGCTAAGCAGGGCACTGTAAAGCTGCAGCAATTAGCAGAGAGAGAGAGGGAAAGAGAGCAGAACATTCCAGAAAGATCCCTCTCCCTCTGAGAAGCTGTGAACACAGCAGAGAAATGGGACCATGGGAGAGGTCTCCCACCCCCTTGTAAAGCGCAGCAGGGAACAGTTTGCAGATGACACAGTGGTCCCCCAAGCAGCTTTCACTGAGCTATGACAGGAGGAACAAACCCTCAAGGAAAACCATTTGTGTCAATTCTGGTCTAGATGTCCCACTATCTGAGGTCCAACTCGCTTGGTTCTCATCCTGGGAGACCACTTTCAAAGGGAAATGATGTAGTCCCAGAACACTCCCTGGGAAAGGGGCACGAATTGCACATACACATGCAAATGAGGAAGGAGTTTCAGCACATCGTGATTCTGAATAAGGAAAAGAAAAGAAACAAAACCAAAACAAAAAAACCCATAATTCTATCCAGTGAGGATTCTGCAGCAAGAACAAAGTTCATTTCTCTCCAGCTCTGGGGAGTGAAATGTATTCAGCTCACACAGGCCACTTCAGCATCTTTTTTTGTTTTTTATCTTCCCGACGTCGGAGAACAAATTTAACAATGAGATTCCGTTTCTGTTTCCTACATGTGGAATAATTAAATTTGCATCTCACTCTGTAGTTGGATGTGCTGTTTGAAGAGGAATGTATCAATTGGACATGAGCCCAATGTGTTCTGCTCTGCAAATAAGGCAGTTTGCAAAAAAACAAGGCATAATCTCTCACCCAGGCAATAATCACAGGAAAATCATCCCTCACTGACAGCTCTCTTCAGGGCTTGATTCATATTCTTGCTGGAGAAAGAGCAGGAGGGAGGGGGTGTAAGGGGAACAGACTTTTGGCATCTCCTTGTGACAACCTTCCTCAGAAGCCGGGTTCTGGGGAGGGCTGGGATGTTGCTGTGCACTCACCGGTGGCAGAGCTCTCTGATTTTCTGCAGGAGGTTTCACAAGCAGGAATTGTACATCTGCTGACTTCAGACCTTTCCAAAGCCCTTTGGAACCACGGGGAACATTCCTGTTGGCTTTGATCAGGCTGGTGTGAGAGTGGTTTGCAGGGAAACCTCAGATCTTGTTCTTAGGGGTTTTGTTACCTGGAACACAGAGCGGGTGCTCAGCACTCCACATGATCTATCCTTCAGAAAAACCCATCCCTTCCAGCTCTGGTTGGCTGGAAGCAAATCCTTCACTCTCCTGGCCATCAAGCCTGTTCAGGTAACTCTCAATAAACAACCTCTGCCCCTCCCTGCCTTCCTTGCCCACAAACAGTGAAATTCATTTGTTTTCTCCACATGGGCCATCTCCACTTCAGCCTTCTCTGCCTGTGGCATTTCCTTCAACCATTTTCAGGAACTGCTGCCCCTTTTGAATCCCATCCACCATTCTTGTGTCCAGAAGGATGGAAAGAAAACGTGCCAGGCAGAAGGAGCAGAAGACTGGAACTGTTGAAAAATGTTTGGATCTGGCACGGCAGGAAATGAATAGAAGTTTAATTCAGTCAATCAGAGAGTCCAACTGCACCTGGCCTACTTAATCTAAAACTCTTCAGATTAAATACCTCGTTCTAAGTGGAAATTAATTGAGTTTGTCGAATGGTTCCTACTGCATTAAACACACTCCAGGTCAGGAAAACAGTGGAAATAAAAGCAATACAATTTTTTTTTTTTTTTTTACAGTTGAAAGGCTGTTAGTGGAGCTGGCTGAAGCTTTGGATTTTCCTCTCTCCAATGCTCCTTCCATAGAAGCCTCTTTCTGAAAGGTGTGATTTGACTGTCCCAGAGGCTCTCAAACACTCCCTGTGGTCTCCTGTGTGGGTGAACATGAACTCTGCAGGGGCTCTGGTCACACAAAGTCAGTGAAAAGATGATTTTTTTACTCTCAAGTTGGAGTTCTCAGTCTTGTGCTCCCTCCCTCTTGCGCTCTTGCACACTTGCTCTTCCTTCTCCCAACCTCCTCCTTTCTTCCCCCCCTTTCCTTTCCATACCTGAGCTGAATTTAATGAAGATGCATAAAAAATGTTGCCATTCTGTGAAATGCAATCCATCAACACACACTTCACATATATTGTGCAGAAATGAATCCATTTCAGCCAGGAAGGCTGATAAATCAATTTAAGTGGAAGACTTTTGACAGTTTAATTCAAATTAAGTCCACTTTGTTCAATTAGAAGGTAGCTGGAGGGGTGGTGGAAGGAAACAAACAGGATTGCTAGAACAAAAACTGCATTTTTCCTCAGGCTGAAGCCACCTGTGGATCATTTTTCTTCGAGGAGGGACACAATGATACCAATTAACATGCAATCAGTGACCAGCAAATTACTTGTTTTTCAAAGCGAATCCGTATTTTGCACAAATTCCTGCCTCCCTTTCAGTGAGCTGGCAATATTTGAAGATGAAGGGTGAGGAGGAAGAGGTGGAAGAGGTGGCCAAGGTCTTTCTTTCTGCATTCAGGGCTGATGTTTGCTGCGGTGCCCTTGGAGTCCTGCTGTGGGTGTGGAACACCTTGGAAGAACCCCAGAGCTCTGGGAAACACAGAGTTTGTGTTTGGGAGACACATCCCTCTTGCACTGTTGGACACGAAAGAAACACGCAGACTTTTTAGCAGTAGTTAGGACTATTCAGGCAGGACCAGAAAAAGGGCCTGCCTTTCTTTATTCTTTCATATTTATATCTTTCTTAAGACAATCGTGGATTGGTCAATGAGGTTACTACCTTTATAATTTTACAGGATGAAGACATAGTTTATTACCTTTTTCTGCCTTAGGGGAAAGGAATGAAAAACAGTTTAGAAGTTTAGAACGATTTAGGCCGGTTACAAAAACAAGGACTGTGTTTATAGAAAATGCATGAGAACTTCTACTACAGAAGTCAAAACATAGAACACTGCAAAATTCAGGGTGACACATCCCCGTGGGTCAGACCTCACCCAGCTTTGGTTTGGCTCGCAGGCAGAGCTGGCACAGACAGATCTGGGTGCCAGGCTGGTTGCCCACACGTTTCCCCCCTGCAGTGCTGCAGACAGAGTGGAAGCACAGTTTGTTTGGATTTTCTGGCTGCTCCGTGGCATTTTCCTGCAGAACACCGACTTCCCTCCGTGCGTGCAGAGGAGATGATTGCTGACAGCTCAGATCCTGCAGCTGAGGCTGCTGAAATGTGGGCATCCAGCTAATGGGATTAAATTCAGCCCAGGTATCTTCTCTGTTCTGTGAAAGTTGGTGAATCAATTCAGAATTCCCAGTGATCTGGGTTAACAGAGATGTCGACTCCCAGATGTTTTAACACCTGAGAAAGCTGTGTTTTAGTGATTATTGAGCAATACATTCAAAAAGTGAATGACAGACCTGGAAAGCAGCATCTGCTTTTTTACTTTCTAACATACTTTCTCAGCCAAACTGAGGTTTTCAAGTTCACAGTGCAAAATGTAACTGAATTTCATCCAAGTCTGCAGCCTCACTAATGCTTTCTTCATTCACATTGGCAAAGATCTCCCAATTCTTTTTTTTTTTTTGTCCCCAACAGTTTTGCAAAACTGAGTCCTTGTCCCTGACAGATGGAAAAACAAAGACTTTTGCAATTAGCAGGATAATGTAATTCATGGGATTTGGGTGAGGTTTTTTCTCCGACTTTCTTAGTCAGAGCAGCAGAGAAAATGCACTTTTTTATTTTCCTTCTGTCAGAGGTCTTGAATAAATGAGAATCCTTTGAGCAGGTTGAAGAAGTTGAGCCCAGAAAGAACAGGCAGTACAGGGCAAAAATGCCCAGATTGTTTCACTGAGCAATTGAGTGGATGCATCAGCTACAAGAGATTCGGTGGAAATTTCCTTTCTGTTGCCTCTGACCGGTACCTGACCAATCCAGGCCTCAAAAAAGCCAAGTTTTTCATTTAGCCTTGTACAAGAACAACAGCAGATATTTGTGGAGGCAAATATTTCAGTTCAAAATCACTACCACAGCAAGATGTTTTCCCTGGGCAGTGTCTGCCTGGTGAAACTCAGGAGTCTAACGAAGCCCAGCGGTGCCTCCGAGTGCTGGATGGCAATTTTCTAAAATCTGCTTCTGCCAGCTGCCAGGGGAACAGGAGCAGGGGGAAACAAGAGGATGTCCAAAATATTTGCAATTAGGCATTTTTCCCCACTTACTTATTTTTTCCACCCCACAAATTAGGTTGTTTGCAAAGCAGACCTTGTTTGCACTGGAATTATTTTATATTTTTCTTGTCTGTGTGTGTGGGGAGAGGAAATCAGTGATCAAAGCATGGTAATTTAAACCATTTCACAGAAAGGAAAATGACTGAACATGTGAATCCTTGGTAAAGAGCTGCTTTAAGGCAAGAAAATGCATTGTCAGATGGAAAACTGGCTTGGTGGAGGGTGATCAGGAAGGATGGATGAGAGAGTGGATAAGAGAGCAACGTGAAAAAGAACACAGAGACTTCTGGCAGAGGGGCAAACCCTTTTTTTTCACTGTAGACATGTTTTTCATGCCCTTTCAGCCCTGCTCTGGCAGGCCAGGGTGGCTGGGGAGGTGCTGGAGTGGTTCCACATCAGAGGGCTCCATGTCTTGGCCCCTTGGAGAGGAGCCAGCCTGGAGGCTCCGGCTGCGTCCCCAAAGCTCAGCAGCACGTCCCCAGCCTGGGTTTGCTGCTCTCCTCTTCAATGGATTTATGGCCCTATAAATAGTGAATCACTGTGTACAATAAAGAGCAGAACAGATTTGAGTGGTATCCAATTTAATAATTACTTGAGTAACTCAATCATTTTCAGATATGTGGTTTCAGTGGCTGCAGACCTTGAAGACCTGCATTCGACAGGCAAGGCTGCACTTTTTACTGCTCTGTTACCAACCCAGCTCTTCACAGACCTCATCCACGTCTCAAAACTTCAGAAGGATTGTGGAGGGTTTGCCTGAGCCTCGACTTGGAGAAGGATGTGCAGAGGACTTGTACCTGCACTTCCTCCTATTTGAGGGCTGCTCCTCAGGCCAATTATGAACAATATCTGCCTCTGTGCTGATAAATTATTTATTTAAACTCTCCTGTTGGAGATGTTTAAAACCAAGCAGCCTGGCTCCCAGAATTCCTGAGGCCTGCAGTGTTTCTTCATGGGCACTGAAAGCAGGTTCCCTCTAGTTTGTATTCCTACATTGGGTTTGAACAAGGCTGAGCTGAGCTGAGGATCCACAGCACTTGCAAACACAGAACAAGGCTCAAGGGTTATTTTGCCTCATCTTCAAGATGAAAAACAGCCAGATCCCAGTGGAGCACCCTCAGTGCTGCAGGTGGGTCCTCAACTCTGCAGCACAGCTGAATTCAGGCTGAGCAAGTGAAATAGAAGATGAACACAGCTTTTACTGAACTCTTCCTGCCTCAGAATAAAATAGAGGGATGTGAGGATTCTGTAAATCAAATTGTTTCCACAACACCAAGGGAGCAGTGTCCTGCTCATGACTCTGGGCTTTAGGGGACACAGCTATCACATCTCCAACCTGGGAACAACAAAGGCTGCTGAGAAGTTGCTGTAAAAGCCACCTCTGTCCTCAGTGCCTGGGACAGGTGACAGCTCTCACCTGAGCCAGCCCCACCTGTGTGACAGCACCCTCACACCTGCACCAAATTCCAGTTTCTCATCGCGGAACTGCCAAAATTTGCTCTATCTTGAAATTCATCATGCAAGATATCAGCTTTAGGATGAGGCTGGGGACTTGGTGGCTCTCAGCCATTTCCAGCCTGCCCAGGAGCATGGCCTGAATTTCCCCTTTGAAGGCTGACTTTGGTGGTGCAGAATTCACACCTGCACTGGGGGCTCTGCAGCTGAATGATGGTTATTTAAATACTCATTTTTCTCCTTAATAAACTGACAGAGGTTAAAAGTGAGTCACTGGAAACAAATGGGCCTCCATTCTTTTCCAGCAGCAAGTTAAACCACAAATTTTGGTGGGATAAATATTGATTTCCAGTGACCCAAAAGAGACCCTGGGTGGATTTGACACATTTCTGAGACTCAAGGAAGCAATTATCACCCTGCCCTAAATTTAGCCTTAGGTATCAAACCCTCCTGTTCCAAATGCTTCAGGAAGAGAATGCTGCCAGTTGCCTTTAACTCAACACCATAATTTTTAAAAATTCATACATTATTACTCTTTATTATATAGGGCACACTAATATTTTAGGTGAATAAATTTCAAAGGAGCATTTTTTTCTTCTGGAAAATGTTGTTTTCTGTTTTTATCCATGTGGTTTGTTGAGTTCCAGAGTGTGATAAATGACCAAGTGGTTTTTATTTGTGCATGGATCTTTCTGCTGGAAGAGTGAACTGTGTGATTGTAGGATCTGGTGTCTCTTGTGAATGCAGTCAGAGAATGCTGGTTTATATCCCTGTGTTAAACCTCTGATCTTGAGGAACCATAAATCTAATAAAAATAAAATCAAAAGGAAAATAACCACGGCCTACTATGAGTACGTAATTTGTTTCACTAAGCATCAGGAAGATTTATTTTTTTAGCACAAATACTTGGATTCTCTGCTGGATCTGGAAAAAGCACGAGCACAACTTAAAATATTGGAGCCATCACATTGCAAGGCATTGGAAAAACTCACAAAATCCTTCCTCCATGAACTCCTAAGAAACCCAAGGACATTGGGAGCTGCCTATTTCTTTTTGCTCAATCACACAGAATTCAGAAAGGGGTTAGCAAACAAGTGGTGGAGTTAGAACCAAAAAGAGAATTTTGGATGGTCAGAGCTCGTGCAGGTGTTAGGTAACAGTGGCTGAGGGAGCTGGGGGAGTTTGGGCTCAGGGGAGGTTGTAGCAAGGTGGGGTCAGGTTCTTCTTCCAGGTAAAATCAACAGGACAAGAGGAAATGGCCCCCAGTGGCACCAGGGAAGGTTTAGACTGGATATTAGGAAAATTTTCTTTCCAGAAGTGGTGGCAGGCATTGGAAGGGGCTGCCCAGGGGAGCAGTGGAGCCCCCAGCCCTGGAGAGATTGAAAGACCTGTGGATGTGGCACCTGGGGCCAAGGGTTGCTGGTGAACACTGAGTTGGACTCCATGGCCACAGAGCGCTTTCCCAACCTTTATGATTCCATGCTTGGTGTATCTGTGCTGTTTTGGGGTAGCTGTGGATGGAATCCAAGGGCTCAGGACCATTTTTAGGATGTTCTGCCCAGTGAGAAAATATTGAAGTCAGCCTTGCATCTCATTAGGATGGTTTGCAGAGACACCACCTGAGCGTGCAGGATAAATCAAGGTGGGCATGAGGGTTACCAGAGCTTGCACTGAGCTGTTTCACCTTGTCAAACACACATTTGACACCTGCAGGGCAAGGCTTGGTGGGAGGTGGTGATGGTGGGCGTGGGGAGAGGGCTTTCCACAGAGAATGTATTTCACAGTGTAAGGACTTTGGAGGAAATTAATGCGAAACATTAAAAATGTTCCTTTTTAAAAGGGAATCCATTTTTTAGGCACAATGAGACACTTCAGGTGGTGTGGCAGTGGTGAGTAATGCACACTGGAGTTATTTAACTTCATCTCATGCCTCACTATTCCCCAGGGGCACCCATTAATCAGCGTTACCAGGCAGTTTGTCATGTCCTTTTGCTTAAATAATATCCATACCAAACTACAAGTAATGTGTGCACCTGGAAACCAGCGGGGGATCTGCCTGTGTCAGGACAGGAGGATCTGTTCTGGAGGACACAGCAGAGCTGAAGGACTCCCAACTGTCTTCCATGGGCTTTGAATGGTCCTGCAGGAGATTGTTGGAGCTGGAACGTGTCACAATGGGAAAAAGCAGCAGCCAGCACTGCTGAACCAGGAGCAGTCTGATAAATAAAGCCAGCAAGAAGCTCACAGAAAGATGTGGCCACTGACTGCAGCACCACACCACCCTTGGGTATCATTTCTCTGCCAGGTGAGGAGGGATTTCGTGTGTGTTTGGGTGTGTAATTGCAGTTCATGTGGGATGACAGTGATATGTTCACCCTTCCTGCCAAAATGGGGCAAAAACTGCCAGGAGGGCACAGCTTGGGCAGATAATTCATGGTGGCTTCTGGTTCTCATGGCTCAGACCTACCTGCAAGGGTACTGACTGACACTCCAGTGAGAGAGGGGTTTGGGAGTGGGATGTGTGCCTGCTGAGAGCCTGAATCCTGGAGTATAAGCCTTTCCATAGAGGAATTTAAAGCGTGTGGATGTGGTGTTTAGAGACAGGGTGTGGCAGTGCTGGGTTAACAGATCCAATGATCTTAAAGGTCTTTTGCAACCTAAACTATTCCATGAGCCTCTGATCCCCCAGAAACTGAAAAAGCCCCTCTGATTTTATCAACGAACTCATACACTACCAGAACTAACACATTTTACCCACATGCTGCTAATTAAGATTGGCTACCACCACTCCTTGAGGATGGCATGAGGAGTTCCTGTGCCTAAGGATCTGAGGGGGAACCTCTCCTCTCTGTACACAGCCCCACAGCCTGGTTACTCCAGAGAACCCAGGTTTTCAAAGCAAAGCCTGGCAGATCTTTACCCAGCTTCCTCTCTTGTTTGTCAGATCCGTGTTTAAACTGGATACCTGAAGGTTAAATCACTGCAAGCCCTCATCAAACCAGTAAATCACCCAATTCCCCACCTCCCCCAGCCAAACGTTTTCTCTAACTTGTTAAGCAAAATACAGACAGCATGGCCTGCCATTCCTGCAGAACTCACAGCCTTCCAACACCTGAAATTACTGGCAGACCTGTCAAAAATGACCTTCTTTCAACAACATCTCTCTCTTTTTTTATTCCCCCCATCTCCAGGTAGGAGGTGGGGGAGGTTGGAAAACTGTAAAGATCAAGCCACAGCTGCATGTGGTACCTAATTAAACAAGTGTAAGAAAGCAGAGAAAGGTCAGGTTGTCAAAAATCATTGCTGTATCTTTACTGGATTGTATTTAGAGACTGAGAGCAGCAAAGAAAATAACTCAATAAAGCGAATGAGACTGGAATAACAAACTGACTCCAGGGACGAGCTGGTTTTGAAACGCAAAAGGCTAAAGCTGCAAGATTTATGTATGTATATATATATATGTATATATCTGTATGTGTGTATATCCACACACAGAGACACAAATCGAAGGGAAACGAGAGCTGGGAATGAAAGGAAAAGTGTTTGCAAAGAGTAAACAGATGACAACGTGGAGAAGGAGGTGGGGTAGGAGAAGTTCAAACAGGAAAGTGGCAAGAATTAGAGGCTGAAAATACACAGGCAAAAGCAGATAATTTAGGACTTCTTCCCTGTGAGGGTGGGGAGGCCCTGGCACAGGGTGCCCAGAGAAGCTGTGGCTGCCCCTGGATCCCTGGAAGTGCTCAAGGCCAGGCTGGGTGGGGCTTGGACCACCCTGGGATAGTGGAAGATGTGGCACTGGATGGTCTTGAAGGTCCCTTCCATCCCAAACCATTTTATGATTCTATGATGGTTCTGTGATAAAAGGAGAATAAAATATGCAAATAAATTAAGGTGTGGACAGGAAGGGGGCAAATATAAGAAATCAGAGAATACAGTCACAGGTTCAGAGGAGGAGTCGACTTTATGAGGGCAGAGAGGGAATTCAGACTGGAAGTGCCAGTGCTCCAAGGACTGGCTGTGTTTTGAGAGTAATGGGGAAATTTTAGGGTCACCAGCCCATACAGACAGACCTCTTTCCACCAACTTTCCCTTTCTTTCCCTCTTCCCACTGTCTCTTTCTGCTCCAGCCCCCCAGGCTGAGCTCTGCTGGCGTGGGCAGGATCCTGGTGAATCCTACCTGTGTCTCAGTGACCATCCTGACACGTGATGCTCAGTCAGTGCCACCATTTGGGCACTGCTCAGGGAGGAGAATCTTAGGAAGGGGAAAGGGAGAAAGGCAAAAATATTCTCTTCATGTTGAGGAGGCAAAAAAAGCAAACCCAATCTCCCCCTACTGTGTTACTGGGTGATGTGGTTTGTAGGAGCCTGAGCAAGGCAAGGAGATCAGGAAGGTTTGAGTGCTCTCTGTTATTGAACATCTCTTCATTTGTTCTGTCTGGGCTGGGATGGCCTCTAAACATTTGCTCCTGCTGGCTATATCTTCCTTCCTCTGACACCATTCAATGTTTTATAAAGTCTGCTCTCCCACTATCTGTAGGCTGGAAGAACCTGCACAGGGTTTAAGGGAAGGAGAAGGAGAATTTTTCCTTTTCCATTCCCCCACAAACAACTTGGAAAAAGACACACATGGTGCATTGCATTTAACAAACTGACAATGCATTTAAATAGTGTACCACTGCAAGTATAATTGCAATTTGTTGTAATTTCTCCTCCAAATTCCACCCTGACACAGTTGATTTATTTTGCAAATCAGTGCATCTGGAGCGTGTGCCGTGTCACATTATGGGCCTTTGATACAGAACCTTTGTTTTATAACAGGGAAAATAATTAGCTTTCGGACAAGCTTGAGCTGTGATGTCAGAAGCTATCCATGGCTGCTGAAAGAAGTTATTAGTGTTGAGCTGATAAAGGCTCCCTGGCAAAGCTCTGCCTCTTTACTAATTTGTCTCTCTGGGATTTCAGCAAAATTTAAAAAAAAGAATGAGGTATGTGTAAAAAAACTGAGTTTATTTATGTATTAAAAAGATCTATATTTGTATCGCATAAATGCCAGTAACATTGCTGCTGCTGAGATCTGCAGCAGAGAAATAACCAAAACAAAAGGCACTGCTTCGTTCCAGTAGCAACAACACTTTCCTCCGAGCAGGGAAACATTTGGGCATTTTTTTTAATTAACTTTTTTTCCTCCCTCCTCCTGCCCCGCTCCTCGAAATTCACAGCGTTCGTTGGCAAGTCTGGTAATTATCAATCATTAACGGTGTCAGCTTCCCTCCAAGTGCCAGCAGCAGAGCCCTCTCCCTGTGTCACACATGCCAGGGGGACAGATCCTTCCCTTGCTGTCCCTGCAATAATTTCACCCCGCTTGGACCTGTTTCTCTGCTCCGAAGCAAAAACAGCCCGGGGAGAAGCTGCCCCTGTCACTGCCCCAGGTCCCCAGAGTGGTTGTACTGCACGATGGTAAATATTATGGGAAGATACGGAGTGGGATGAATTAAAAGCATCTGCCTGATCTATGGAGGGTTTGATTTGACCCAGGAGGAATGAATGAGCGTGGATCACTCCGAGCCTGGAATGTCCGAGGCGTAATCTAATTTCTCAACGTAGTCAACCAGTTGAAATGTGCAAAATATGGACTCTGCTGGGAATCTGGCTGAGCTACGTCTGATTAGCATGTGCAACTGTTCACTGGCAGGTTTTTGTGAGCATTTAGTCTCTGCTTTAAACAGAATCATCACCAGCTGGTTATTTTTTACTGTTATTAGGTTAGAAAATAGCACTGAGGTATACAACAGTAATCACAAAGCTGTGATGCCAGGGAAAAAATAATCACGTTAAATTGACCTTCATGAATAAAGAGTGAGGTTCCATTTCGCCTCATTTCTGTTCATTTTAAAACCAGCATTAGCTTTTCTGGCACATAGTTTTTCATTGTTTGCTGAGCGTGGCTCGATTAGAGTGATTCACTGTCTTTAATATTAGTGATTATGGTCCATTTCAATTACACAATGTGTTGTAGTTTGTTGTATTACTCTCCTGCCATCTCTCTGTTGACTTCCTTTGAGGAAAGCAAAAGAAGAGAAGGAAATAGATGCTGAAAGTGGGAGCTGGGGAAGTGACACCCCTCCCCTTTTTCCTAAATGGAATCTCAGTGGAAAAACAGCAATGTCTGTAATGTTTAAATGTGGGGTTTCAAGCCCAGATGAAGTTACAGTCTCCAACCAACACCTTGAGATTCTGCCTGGTGGCCACTGATCCACCTTTTCTGTGGATTTAAATAGAGAAAAATTAGCAAGGCAAGGAATGCTGCATGGTCTGAGCCTACTGTTGGGATTAGGGCAGGATTTAGGAGATTTATACAAGTGGCAGATAAAGGGTTGTTTGGACAACGCTCCCAGGGACAGGGTGGGATGGTTGGGGTGTCCTGGGCAGGGCCAAGAGTTGGACTCCATGATCCTGGTGGGTCCCTGTTGTACTGTTGGACATGAAAGAAATATGCAGACTTCTCACTAGCAGTTCAGGACTACCTAGGCAGGACCAGAAAAAGGGCCAGCCTTTCTTTATTCTCTCATTTTTATATCTTTCTTAAGACAATTGTGGATTGGTCAATGAGGTTACCACCTCTACAATTTTACAGGATAAAGACATGGTCAATCATCTTTCTCTGCCTTAGGAGAAAGGAATGAAAAACAATCCAGAAGTTCAAAACAATCCAAGCCAGTTAGAAAAACAAGGACTATGTTTATAGAAAATGCATGGAAACTTCTATTACAGAAGTAAAAACATAAAACACTACAAAAATCAAAACAACAGGTCCCTTCCAACTCAGGCTATTCTATTCTATTCTATTCTATTCTATTCTATTCTATTCTATTCTATTCTATTCTATTCTATTCATGATACTGAAGGGATCATACAAAGATGAAAGATAAATTGGACTTTCTGTGGTGCCCAGGTGCACTGAGGGAGGGGACCCTCAAGCTGCTCAGTGAACCACGAGTGACCCCTGGACTGTTCCAGCTCAGCCCTGCCTGGCTGATCCTGGTGTCCAGACTCTGTTTCCTGAGTTTTTGCCAACCAGAGCTGGAATGCAAAGAGAAGAGAATACAGCATGGGCTTTCAAAGCTGCTTTAACTTGAGTTTCACCACAGACCTACCAGAAATGCAGACTGATCTGTGGACAGTGGGTTTGGCAGGGCCACCATTCAAGTGTTTTAATAGAGAGAGATGGTGCAATGGGGGGAGAGAGCTGCAGGAGGAGCTGCAAGAGCTCAGAAGAGGAAGGTGAATAACTGACCTGTATTTTCAGGTGTTCCTCCAGGCTCTAGGAGTCACCAATCGTGTAAACCCTGAAGCATGAGATGTAGATCAAATTCAGAGCCTCTTTCATTAAAAAGATCCAATTAACCTTCAACTATTTCACCATCCTTTACCTACAGAGATATTTCCAGTCAAAGTCAGGACTGGGTCCTCCATCAGATTAAATCAGCAAGGTTCCACTGAAAACAGTAATCACAAAAAAAGGGATAAGAGTTTGCTTCCTTCTTTTCCAGGGTGGAATATGTTGCATTTAAAACATCATTACAGAGCACTTGTTACTCATTCAAGCATGAGAATGTGAGTGACAGGGGAAAACATGCCCTCTTCATATTGCATCCTTCTTTTCACCTTTCAGTTTGCTTGTGCTCTCTCACTTGCCAAGGAAATTGCACGCATGTGGAAGAAAAGAGGAAGGAATTTGACACGTCTAATGGACATTTATAAGGGCCGCAAAGCATTTATTATAGTAGCAAATGAATTAACTAATTATAGGTGACCATTAAATTGTGGCTGCACTCAGAGAAGAAATCCTGTAAAATTAGCTCAGTTTTATTCCACTGATCTGCTCTCTTGACCAAACCATGTTCCCAGCCCTGCTGATGTAAATCCAGAGTAATTACTCTGACTTGGTGAAATTAGTCTTCTTGTTCTTTGGGGTAATCAAGAGCCCAATCTGGCTGCTTCCACACGTTCCCATCCCAAATGCTCACTTCCCCAGGGAAAACAAGTGGTTGTTCTCTTAATACCACACAGCCAACGAAGCTGTGGGCAAGGAGCTGGAGATAGCCTGTCTTCCTAAACAGCAATAAAGTTATCAATTATGTTCTAGCTGTAAAAGCTTAATTACTGAGGATTATGAAAGAGGCAGGAGAGCCCCAGTCCAACGAGCACATTCCAGATGGAGAATGCTGCACTGGACCTAAGGGGAAAAACAATGATGGTTTTAGTTTGGAAATTGCATGCAAAGACTACGTAGGAAGAGCTCCTGGCATCAGGTGTCTTTGGTGTTTTTGCTCAGTTATCACAGCCCTTTACTGCAAATGGTGATACTTTGTTCAGGCTGGAGCTCTAAATCAGCTACAGATTAGAAAGTGGAAACTGAGGATGCTTGGGATTTTAGGGAGTTTTGGATCTGGAACTTTTACAAGTAAAGCAGTGAATTTCTCTATTATTGAAACCAAAGAACAAACTCCAGCTGTAGTAAGTCCACAGGCCTTTGATGCAGAGGAGTTGTAGCAGGAACCACAGATTCCTACTTTGCTCTCGTGGGTTGCAGGTGATATAAAAAATCTCTTGCTGAATAAGAATCACACAGTGTGGTGGCTGGAAACAAAGCAAGGGGGTTGGCACAGAGGGGACAGATCCTCTCACAGGAGCATTTTCTCTTTGGAGCTTTGCTCCTGTTTGGAACAAGGCCTTGCTCGTGCAGGGAGTCTCCAGGCACAGCCCTCGTAGTTACACAACTCCTCTACTGAATACAGAACAAAATGAGGTGATAAAAATCATAATAAAAGCACATTTTAAAGAAAAAATAAAAACCAACCTCCTAAAAATAACAAAATCTGGAAAGAACAACATGGCTAAAAGACAAAGAGGAAGAGCATGGTTTTATCTGAGACAGAAGATGTGAACAGCAGGGAGGAGGGGAAAGAAATAGTGAAATTATGATTGGGAATTCATAACTGTTGGCTTCACACAAGACCTTCAGATCAACAGGAGAAAAAACAAACCTGTGGATCTGAGCAGAGACACTTTGTTATGTCCCATGGCCAAATCCCAGCAAAGCCTATGAAGTAATTTCAGTGGGAATGATGCAAAGTCTGTTGATGGAAAGCATTGGGAAAAAGGCCTCTGAAGGCAGCAGACCTCAGGCTTGGAGAGGGATGTGTGCCTACCACAACACCATGAAGCTGTTTCCTTGGAGCAGGGCTGTCTATCCAGAAACAGAACTGAAGAGGGGATCAGTGAGGGGAGGGAAATACCCACCATCTCTGATGGAAATCTATTTTTATCTCGTGAAAAATATCTTAATTTTCACTTATATTCCATGCCTGTAGCTAAGGGCCATTAAAACTAATAAAAGTAAATCATTTGTGACAGATCTTAAGAAACAGTTTCTGCAATGCACCACACTCTCAAATGCTCATTAGAAATAGTGGTTTTCTTTTCGGAAGAATGCTTGCTGAATGCTTAAAACATGTTGCCTCCAACTTTTGACAACCAGCACAGGCTATGAGAAGCTTTGAAGCAAATGTTTGACATAAAAAAGATGGTCTGATGCTCTATCAAATAAGATTGGGGAAGAAGCATCAAAGCAGAAACATTAGGATGAAATGCAGTTGGAGGAAAGAAAATCAACAAACTCATTTCTGATTTTACATTTTCTGGCATCAGCATAAACAACTGATTTGCATTTTCTGAGGCCAGTACATTCAATTCTTAACGAATTAGCATTGAATGGAGTATCCTCCCCGAAATCCTTCCTAGTAATATAGGGCAAGGCCAGAAAAAAATCTTGGTTCCACAGTGATGGTTTTCAGGAAGAAAATCAGGAAGGAAGATTATTTTCTCTGATAATGGGAAGGCACCTGTTGTACTCCTCCAGCCTCCATCTTTAATGAAAACCAAGGATATCCCTGTAGAACACAGTGTCATAGTCCATTCTGAGGAAAATCCCTGCTGGAAACCAACAAGATTGAAAAAAACCCACTGCACTGTAAAATAACAAGCACACCAAGCATCCTGGCTAAACTCCTTAGAGGGTTAGTGAAACAAATGTTCCATTTGTTTTACATGGTGTTTTTGTTAAATACACTTTGAAGCCTCTTGTCCATTGATCTAACCTGAGCAGTGTGATCTTAACCTCCAGAACAGGGCTGAGACACTGCCAATAAACACAGGATTTCCTAAAAAAACCCTCAATCATCTCAGCAAGGCTTCACCTGCCAGTTCTGCTGAAAGGACAGTTGGAATAAAAACCTTGATGGAAACCTTCAGACAGGGAGGTGCAAACCCAGGATTCACAGATGCAGGTGTTTTCTGGAGAGGAGCTCCTCAGATGCTCATTCCTGGCTCTGATTCACTCAGATACAGCAACACTTGGGGATGGCTCAGGAGAATTCCAGATGGTTTTGTTTAACCACTGCAGCAATGTTTTAAAGGAGGGGTTTGAGTTGGTTCCTAAAGTTGGGATTGTGAGAAATGGGCAGTAGAAGAACGTCGCCCTGATCTTTGCAGTGTTCCATGTTTTTACTTCTGTAATAGAAGTTCTCATGCATTTTCTATAAACAGAGTCCTTGTTTTTGTAACCGGCCAAGATTGTTTTGAACTTTTAAATTGTTTTTCATTCCTTTCTCCTAAGGTGGAGAAAGATGATAAACTATGTCTTCACCCTGTAAAATTATAGAAGTAGTAACTTCATTGACCAATCCACGACTGTCTTAGAAAATATATAAATACAAGAGAATAAAGAAAGGAGGCCCTTTTTGTAGTCCTACCTGGTAGTCCTGACTACTACTCTAAAGTCTGTGTTTCATGTCCAGCAACACAACAGAAGAATGGTTTTGTATAAATGCAGGGAGGAGGTTTCCACACACCAGCCTGGTCAGACCCCAGCTTTGCAGCCCTGAGCAGTTGCAAACCAACCCATTTACTTTGCACGTTAAGTTCCAGGTGTTCCATTCCAATTACACTCTGCACAGGCCCCACTAAGGCAGCCAGGCATCTTAGAAGTCCTGCAGTTTACGTTTCCCATCCATATTTTATCCCTCTCTTCCCTTTGGCCCACAGTCTCTCTCAGTTGCTCGATCAGTTTTCATGGTCATTCAAGTCGTAGGGGTGATTTGTTCAGGTAAAATGGAAAATTGAAATGGAACGGGTGCTGGATACAACCTCATCCGCCTCCTTCTATTTTGTCAAAGTGCTGTGGCTGCTCATTTTTTCATGGCCATGAGTTGAAATAAATTAAACTTCCCAGAGGCGAAACTTCTCTAAGATCAAATTGGAATATATTGATTAGGCTCTTTGAGGGCTGATGGATTGGACTCTTATGCTTTATATACACATTTACCAACACGCTCTCAGAAAAAGAGTTGCTTAGCACTCGGCAAACTGATCATGTTTATTTAAAACTGTGACAGTGGCCTACACCTGTAGCCCTCATTGTGGCCCATAAAGTCTCACTCACTGATTGATGGAGACAAGTTGAGCTGTCTGGCTGCCTGACTCCCAGGACTGGTCCCAAAGGTTGCCTGGCTGATGGAGTCCAGCATAATGCATCACTGTCAGGAAAACAACTTAGCATGTCATTGAGAAGATCTGATCAGCACGAGCCTGGCAGGGAGGATGGAAGCAGGAAACTGGAAGAGTTTTTGAGTGCTGATGATGGCAAAGGGGGCAGGGAGACCCAGAGCTAGAGAGTTTTGAAAGAGCATGTGTAATAATAGCTTTAGATGCATGACACTGGAGGTGAATGAATGCAGTTACTGGCCAAAATGTCCAGGTACAAGAGTCCCAGGAAGCAAAGCTGGAATGTAATTCACTTGTATGAATAGCTGGGAATAAAATCACAGGCTTTACACAATTAGAGAGAAATTGAGAGTTACATCCCATCAAGCAGCTCCACGTCAGGAGCGATGCACGATCCCGAACGACCCCAGCCTGCCTTGCATTTCCCAGCCTCAATCTGCAGCCGTGGTTTAGGAATTGTCTTCAGAATGAGAAATCTAAGGGAAACATAAGGTGAGGTTGGCAACAAAGGACAAAGATACGGAGGTAAGAACTGTGAACTGGAACTTCACCAGATGGAGATGAGGATTTGTGAAGATCGTGTCAGGAAGTCTAATAGTCCAAGGAGAAAAATTACTTTTCTAATTTCTTATAAGAAAAAAAAAACAAAACATAAAACTATGATCTATTGCTGTACCAAAAAGCAGCAGCAAGAAGAAAGCAAGAAAGCAAGAAAGCAGAAGCCTTTAAATGAAAGAAGGCATCTTGCTGCCATCACTCTCCCAAGGTATCTGTAGCGTTTCCAGCCTCGGTTGCTAGTCAGCATCAGAAAGTGTGGGTGGCACTTGAGTGCTTTTCTCCCAGTCTCTCGTTGAATCTGCGTGGATCAGACCATGTGGGATGCCAACCTGCTCAGGCACATCTCAGTGACATCCAACAGGCTGTTTTCTGCCACAGCCCAGAGCAGCGTGGGAGAGTGTTAAAGGAACATAAGTCAAAGAGCAGAATTCTGCCTTCAGGTTTCTGCCTGAAACAAACAACTTGACAGGGGGTGTGCTTTCCAAGTGGGAAGAAGCAGCCACTCCAGGGAGATAGTGACATATCTCCTTTCTCCCAGTTCACCTGGTGTTACAAGCAGGATTTGTGGCCTGCTTTGGAATACTTGGGCTGGGGATGGTGTGCAGAGGCACTGCACTGGATGTGAGGAGAAATTTCTTTACTGTGAGGGTGGTGGGGCACAGAGAAGTTGTGGATGCCCCATTCCTGGAAGTGTTCAAAGCCAGGCTGGATGGAACACTGAGCAACCTGCTCTAGTGGAAGGTGTCCCTGCCCATGGCAGGGGGTTGGAACAAGATGATCTTTAAGGTCCATTCCAACCCAAACCATTCCATGATTCTGTGATAAGTGCACATGGAGCAAGTCCCTGAGGGATCAAGGCACGAGAAGCCAGTGTGGGAGAGTTTCAGCAGGTCAGCATCTCCCACACAGCCTAACAAAGTGTTCTTTGCTGTGTTCTGCTGTGAACTGCTTCATTTCAGCCTAGCATGGGATGACTCAAAGCCATACATTTTTCACCAACTGGTTTTATCGACTGCTTCCCTAAATCATGCATTTTGCTCTTTAAAATTTACACCATCTTCCTTTGAGACTATTCCCCAGGCTAACAGCTTCGGAGACAACTTCTCAGCCTAACAGACTTTGGTCTTTTATTCCCGTTCGTTGGCCTAAATTTTCCCTTTGCTTAATTCAAGCCAATTATTTCCAGTGATACCCACTGGAGCACCCTTAGCATTTTCTTTTTGCTTTATGGTGTTTTAGCTCTTCAAAGGCTTGCAGACATTTGTCCTAATGGAGAGTGGATAGAGAGTTATCTGACATGTCGGGGAGGAGAGGTTGCTCTGCTCCGATTCCATTACAGCAGGAAACACGCTGGATATCAAAGGGAAATTTATGTAATGTATTCCTACATTGTTCACAATACAGCATCATGTTTTATGCAAGCAAAAGGAGCGTGAGGAGAGAGGGGAAGAAAACTCCGTTTAACTGGCAGTGAAATGACAATAAAACAACAAATGGGGAAGCAGCAGGAGCCAACACGCAGCTTTCATGGGCTGATCCCTCTGTCTCCATCATGAGTGAAAGGCATGGGGACATCTGAGGGTGGTGAGGACCAAGAGAGTGGTGCTGGGAGGGAGCAAAGGCTCTGGGGTGGATCTGGGGGTTGGTTACACATCGTTCAGGGCTGTGCCAGGACCGCATGCAGCAAGGCAGGCACAGGGACAGAGGACAGAAAGATCCCTGGCTCAGCCCAGCTCCCATCATCACACAGCTCTCAGGAATAACCTGGGCAAGGCTTGGGATGGGCCAGGTGAGGTGGAGCAGTGCACAGAAATGCTGTGCCAGATGTAGCATTTGGTCCTGACATTTCTAGTCACAGACATAAACTGGAAGCAGAGTAATGCTGGGAACTGCACACACTTTATCCTCCAGCCTGTACTTGTCACCTTCCCCCAGCTCTCCTCTTACCCTGCCCAAAAATAACTTGGTCAGCAGAAAGAGAAAATTCAGATATTGTCCTCTGAAGTTTAGCGTCCATTTTCAATGTTCCCAAACAGCCACCTCCCTGTCCAATGAAGGCAGCAGTGATTCCTCTCCAGGAAAATGACACAGTTTTGGGGGAGCCTGGTGCTCTGATTGCATCATTGATTTTCAGGTGAACTCTGATCCATGGTGGCAGAGTAACAGGATGAAGCAACAGATATGAAGATATTGAGAACAGCAGGATGAAAAGGTGACAGGAACAGCCAGAGGGAGAAGCTTGATTTGCTCTTTTGTGTCACCAGATCAACTTCTGTTCATTACATTTCCAGTCCTCTGGTAGAATGAGATGTTAGTACCCTCTCTGAAAATGCTGTTAGTCTGATGGCCTAAATACTAATATTCACCTAAATCAAACCTTTATGATAAAGTTTTTCTTTGATGCAAGAGTTTAAAAGAGTAACAAAAACCTCACAGGGTGAGAAGGTGACTCAGTTTAGGGAACCTGCCATGAGATATAATTCCTTTTCTTATTTTTTCTTGTTGCTGAAAGAAACACACACGCACACACACATACATAAATAAGTGAACAGACTTTCAGAGACAAAAGAACATTTCCATTTTGCAGCAATGCTCACAATGTAAAAAGGCTGCATCGCTATGGAAACGGCCCTAAGCCTCATCATATCTAATGGTGATTTTCCATAGAAGTCCTTGAAACATCTTTTGTTTCTTGCTTTGAAGTCAAAGGAAATGGTTGAGTGCCAAGAAGAGGGCTATCAGCTCCAGATCTCCAATCAGGGGCCCGGGCTCAGCTCTGCAGGCTCGCTGGCAATAATTGCCACACACAAGTCAGCAAGGGGAGAAAAACCAGGGGGAAACAGCACCAAATGTACACATGCACATCTAAACACAGGTGCCTCGTGGAGAAAAATTACCTCAACAAGTGGCAAACACACGATTTCCATTCCCCAGGCAGGATCTTCACCAGAGGGCTGTTCTAGCAACACTCAGAGCAGCTGGGCAGGGAGCAGCTCCTGCCTTTCCTCGCTGAGCCCACCTTCCCCTCGTGCAGGGACACGTTGCTGTGGCAGCAGCTTTGGTGTGCCTGACTTAGGAATTAATGACCTAATTAGGAGCTCTGGAGAGGGGGAAAGGGAGGAGGGAGGGAAGAGGGGCTTTGCCACTGCTAGGGGGGTTTTCTCTCTGTTTGAGGGACTCACTGAGGGCTTTGAGCAAAGCCCCTTCCAGAAGCTGATGGGGTTTGAACTGCAGCAGCAGGGAAAGCAGGCAGCTTGCAAGGGAAGCAGGAAATGCTTCCAGAAATGTGGGCATCGTACTGCCTGCCCCAACACTTGGGGGTGTCCCAGGTGCCTTTTTGTCATGGGTGACAGTGCCAGAGTGGAGGAAGAAGAGCCAAGGCCAGCAGGACAATAAGGACAGGAGATCTTTTCAACAGTGGTGGCCTGAGGCAAGGGCTCTCAGTCTTGGTAAAAACAAGAGTAACACACAGACACGAGGCTGAAAAGGGGAACAGTGATCCCACTAATATTGCTTGTGCTGGGGGACAAAAATAAAATAGCAGCCAGCCCCAGCTTCCCCCCATGGTATGGTCTATCTGTCCCCTTCCTCCCCTGTTTCCTTCTTCTGGTGTAATTTCTTGCAGAAATTAGTTTTCCTTCAGACATTCAAGTGCAAAGGATCCTGACCTGAGGTGTTGTCACTAATAACTGCTTCTAAACCAGCCATCAGTAAAATGAAGGGCTGTTTCCCTTTATTTGCTTTCTCCTCCCTTTTAAAAGAAGTTTATTCTCTTGAAAAAAAAAGAAAGGAGAATATTCTCTACAGCCATATGAAAACCAGTAAGATCAGTCCTTCATATATATTTTAAAGTGGTGCATATGTCTATAGAATGTAGGTATGCACATGGTTTGTTTTTAACATGCTTATATCCTTAAATCCAAACACTCAGTGTCCCTCTGTTGCTCAGAAAAGTGCAGAAGTACTTCATCCATTAGATAAATCCCAGTTGCCAGCTCGTGGCTCAGATCCAGCAAGGATTTGTCATTCAGAAAACAAGGGCTTAAAACTGAGAACCACATTTGAGTGGCAACTTTGCACAGAAATAATATTAATAGTAATAAAAAAATAATAATGATGATGATGATATGATGATGATGATGATGATGATGATGATGATAATAATA
>VZTZ01011602.1:258910-270099 GCA_013400955.1 Drymodes brunneopygia | reverse complement strand
CCTGTCCACCCTGCCCTGCCCTGCCCTGCCCTGCCCTGCCCTGCCCACCCTGCTCACAGCCAGCACATCTCCAACAGCTGCTTTGCGAGTGCGAGCATTTGACATTTTCCCTTTGCAAAAAGCACGTGTAAAACCAGCCCTGTGAATTACGCAAAACAGGCCAGAATTTGATCACAAACCCTGATTAAAGGAGCTGCATGAAAGAGCAGCATGTATTGTATGCAAACAGGAAAAGCAGCTTCCCATTCATCCTTCGTGCTGAAGAGAGTTTATTGTCTGACATCTCTGCTGCCTCCTCCCTTCTTTTGTGCAATGAAAAGGCCAATGTATAAACACATCCTGGAAATATTTCTTATTTTTCAAGGGAATCAAAGTTTTTCTAGGCTCCAACTCCAGCCAGAAGTGCAGAGTTAGTAGTGAACAGAAGAGTATCATCAATGAAACAGAAAGGAGACAAATTTAAAACTTCTATGATTTGCATTTATACAAAAGCACATGGAAGTGAGTGCTAAAGATGTGAGCGAGTGAGATTCAGATAAGAAATGGAGATTTGTGAGAACAGAAGCTCTTCAGCAGCCAACCCTCCCCACAATGTTCAAAGAGATCCATTCAAGGACACAAAGCAGTTCCTCACTATTCTGGAGCTGTGAGCATCCCTCCCCTGTGGTGCCTTATTCCACAATCACCGCTGATATTTGCAGCCCTGCTCCTGCTGATGGGGTCCTTCCCCAGGACCACAAGCTCCTGCTGGGGGCTGCAGAGGGAGGGCACTGCAGTGCTGTGCCATGGGGATGCTCCATGTGCCCCTTCCTCCCCATTCCCAAGGGCTTCAAATGGGGAGCTACCCTGTTGCACTGCTGGACATGAAAGAAACACGTAGACTTTTTAGCAGCAAGTTAGGACCACCCAGGCAGGACTAAAAAGGGTTTGTTTTTTTTATTTTTTTATAGTTATATATTTTCTAAGACAATTGTGGCTTGGTTAATGAGATTACTACTTTTATGTTTTTACAGAATAATGATATAGTTCATGATCTTTCTCCGCCTAAGGAGAAAGGAACGAAAACAATTTAGAAGTTTAAAACAATTTAGGTTGGTTACAAAAGCAAGGACTGTGTTTATAGAAAATGCATGAGAACTTCTACTACAGAAGTAAAAACATAGAACACTGCAAAAATCAGGGCGACACTACCCCAGCACAACCCGCACTGTGCAAGCTCCAGAGCGGATGGATGCTCTGACACAGAGCTCTGATTTCTTTGTTGGCAGACCCTGTTGCCTTCCTTTTTCCCCCGTGGAGCGAAGCTGACCCTTTCCCTGGGTGGGATCCTGGAAAACCACCCCTTTGCTGAGCAGGGGTCGCCCCTGCTGCGAGTGGCAGCCCCAGCATCCTCCCCGTGCTCAGCCTCACTGCTGCTGCTTTCAGCAGGCAGAGCTGAAAGGCACCGTGGGGAGCCCAGCACTGCTCACTTCATTCTGCAAAGCTGCTGCATGGAGGCAGTTCCTCCCCACGGCTTCAAACCAGGGCCAGGTTTATCTTACATCTCCTTCTCCTTCACTCCCAAGACTGTGGGTTCTTGAGTAGAGAGATTTTTCTAACTGCCCTCTCTCTGACACATGGGGACTCTGAAATTGCCCCAGTTGCTTCTTTTTTTGCTGGCCCTGTCCCTCTGTGGGAGCTTTGGGGATGGATGCCATTGTATCAGATGGGATAAGGTGCAGCCAATCCAGGAGTGGCAAAATTTAGGAAAGTATGGGCCCCCTTCCTTCTCTGATGTTGTACAGTTGGTGCAAAGGTGTTTTGGACTTGGACATTGGTTTTGAGGGGTTGCTGAGCATTCACTGCCATCCTCCACAAGGGGTAGAGCTTCAGTTCCTTCCCCATCTGGGAACATTTTTTACTCTCCTGCTAATAACTTAATCTTACCTGCTGCATTTGCAAGGCATCTATCAGCCCAGTATCTGAGTGCTGCCACTGAATCACCCATCACACACAGGATGTACAGAGACAAATGGAGTGCTGGATCCCCACAAACAGTCTGTGACAGGCACTGAGCTCTTTCAGGCTTTATTTCACTGTGTACATCACTGGCAAGCTTTAAAAGCTGGAATAAAGCATGAGGGGAGAGGAAAGCAGGACCTTGATGGGAAGTTTGATGCAGTGGGAGGGAGCTTGGTCCCAGTTTCTCCACCAGCACCAATCCTGGTACCCCCCAAGTCTCTCCAGCACCCTGGCTGGTGCCTACACGCCCAAGCCACTGCATTCTGTGGGTTTATGGGGGTGGGATGAAAATGATCCCACTCTTTGAAGTCACTTCTTTCTCAAAAACACAAATCTCAAGATTATATTTGTTCAGCAGCCTCGTTCTGCAAGCTGTGTGACAGCAGGAAGTTTGGTTCCGTGTGAAACCCTCAGCAGCCCTACCTGGAGCTTGGACCCTGCCCCATTTTTCCAAATACTAAGATAATAAATAGGTGGAAAATAAGAACTGATTCCCTGTAGTAATGCCAATTCCATCTCCTTGGGAGGAAAAGTGAGCCTCAGAGACAGCCTCCAGAGCTTCCTCATGAGCCCTTGTCCCACTGGAGTGTGACTGCTGCAGATTCCCTCGGGCACAAGGCTTCAGCTGAAGTGGGGTTTTCTTTTTGACTTAAATAATCCTGGCTGACAGATGGAAGTTTTTTCAAGAAGTCATTTCCAGGTGACTAAGCCCAGTCCTGGGCCTGCTTCTAAGCTTTGCTTCAAGACTTCTTACAGGAAGAGTATAACAGAAAAGATCTCGGCTGGGTCTCAGAATCCCCACTCGTTTGGTCACAGTTTCTGGGACTGGGTCTGACCTGTGGCCTGTCAAAAGGATGATGAAGAACTTGGTGCACACAGGAGCTGTGCAGCTGCAGCCAGGCCAGATTCAATGCCCCTCCCAGGCACTGTGCCTTGCTCATGTCCATTGGCCTCTTGTGTGGGATCTCTGGACCCCACCCACAGCTGGAATGATGAGAAATCCCAAATTTTGATGGAAGTGTGCAGGGGTTTTGTGGGCAGAGGGAATACAACATAGTTAAAGCAACAGGCCACTGGCCTGCTAGGAATACCCAGCAGAGCAAAGCAGAAGGGCAGCTCGATTTTTATATCTTAAATAAATAAACCTTCCTGATCCTTCAGGCAGAGCCCGCGATTGTGCAATGTATCCTCGCGAGCTGTTGTTTTACTGTAAATATCCTTTGCTATATTAAATCATACATCACTTCCCAGTGCAGCTAATTTCCCATTCTCACTGATGCTCGTGGGCAATATCCCTGTGCCCTGGTGTCCCATAAAGCACCCAAGCAGCATCCCTCAGTCACGTCTCATTTGCATACTCCCAGAAGCTCTGGGTGAGCATCTCGGCAAAAGGAAGGCAAATGAAATATTTACTTTCTGTTTCCACATGCCAGTAGTGAAAAGATATTGATGTGGTGAGGCTGGGACATTAAAATCAAAATTATGTTGGGAATAAAAAGCAAGGCATAAATTAGCACTGTTTGCTCCATCTCTGTTTTAGGAGAGTTCGCATTACCCCGGTGCCGTATAACATGCCAGGGATATTTGGGGAAATCTGCAGCACTGTATTTCAGGGGAGCTTTGGAGCCAAGATGACATTACTAAAGGCCACAGCAAAATTAATAAATGGCCACCAAAAAGCCTTTGTCAAGGGCTGACTGCGGAGGTGCCACGTGAAAAAGCAGAGAGGAGAGCAAAGCTGTTCCTGACAGTCTGTCAAGACAAAAGGAAGGAGATCAGCAAGAGGGGAAATGCTTTTTGTGCTTCTCTGCTGGTGCCATCCTTCAGCTGCTCATTTTCTCTTTCCTCGCTGTCTATCTTGGCATTTTTTCCAAGGACTTTCTGCCACCATCTTGCACTTGGCTTGACAGAAAGGCTTTGGGTTGTCTGCACCCACCCTAAACTGTGAGCTGGAGGGGATCATCCATTCCTTGGTTAATCAGTCAGCCCAGTGAGCACTTCACAGCCCAGAAGGTGACTCTCACATCAGAGGAGTTCCTGGCACTGTGTGCCAGCTGTGCTTCCTTAACCATGGTCCAAATCAGCTGCCACTGAGGGCAGCATCCTTCCTGAACTCCCAGAAAAACTGGGACAAAAAGGTGGAAGAAATCTGCTGTGTCATCAAATCCAGTTCTTTGTCTTCTCAGGCAGTCACACAGAGAACCCTGACCTGAAACACATCAAACACCAACTTACAGACAGCTGGATTCCTCTCCCCTTTCCCTTATTCCAAGAGTTTCTCCACTCATTCTCATAACACTTCTCTTCGTGTTTGGTCCACCTGTGACATTTTATATCCAGGAACTACTGTTCTACTAATGCTGCTTAACCTAAACAGCTTTCCAGCTTTTCACTCTCCTGTATTTTTATACCTTTCCCATTTTACTCAAATGCAATCTTGTTTGCTTTCTGGTTCACTGAGTTCCCTCCATCCTCAGTCCCTAGGAGGAAACAGAACAGGCATAAGTGGGAAATTCTTTTTTTTTTCTTAAACCATACATTTCTCCATAGGGAGGAATGAAAAGTCTCTGTTTTATAGTTCTCCTTGCAAGATAATGGAGGATAAAGATGTGTGCTGGAAGTCCACAGTTCATGGCTCACCTGCTCTTGTACAGAAAATACAGCAAAAAAAAAAGTCCATGGCCAAAACATCAGCACACAATGGCAAGGAAAGGGAGAAAAACTGGGAAAAAGAAAACCCACCCAACAATTCATGAAGCATAAGATGGCATGGAAACACTGGTGCTCAGTGTGACAGATGGAGGGGGCAGCCCTGCTCAGAGGCTCATCCCTGCAGCTGGGCTCTCTGAAGCTGGAGGGGGGCTCAGGAACTTAATGGAGCTGCTCACACATGTAAAGACTCCTGGATGAGACCATCAGTTTTCTACAGGTCACTGGGACCAGACACAGCTTCAGAAGCAATGAGAGAGCAGAGAAGTAGAGCTATTAGCACAAAACCTGTCACTTTTTTCCCATTGAAATCAGAACTCATGCCAGAGGGCTGAAAAGTGGCCAGTGTTGTATCCAGCTTTAAATAAAGGTGGGAAAAGGGGTGAAGGAATAACAAGGCTGGCAAACCTTGCTTCAATTGAAGAAAAGATAAGAGGAAAACCTTTGAAGACAGAGTTACAATGTCCCCAGATGCTTGGGACAAACCAGCATGGAGGCTGCCACAGTAAATCATGATGCTAATTTTAATGCATTTCAAAATGTTAGCAAAAATAATGGATATCTCTGAACAAGCTGAGGTGAATTATTTAGGCATTCAAAAGATTTTTTTTTGAGAAGAGCCCTCACAAGGAGCTATTAAGGAAAGCTTAGTGGGTTACCTTGAGGTAAGAGGTAAAAATTCTTTCATGGATTGAAAACAAACTATGACATAAAAATCAAAGGGCTGCAATAAAAAGTCCAGTTCTCAGCATGGAAAGAGGTTAATAGTGGGAGGTGCTCCAGGGACTGCTCCCAAGACAAGCATTGTTAAAGGGATGTTTTAAGAGCCTGTGGATGTAGCAGAAGAAGGGCAACGTTTATTCAAAGAACAAAATTCCCCCTCTCCCCCATCTTCTTTTTAGGTCACTCAGGTCTGGGGAGGATGACAAGAAATTAATTTGAGAGAGACCTCAGAGAAGGATGCGAGTGGGCCGTACAAAAAACTCCTGCTAAGGACTGCACACACAACAAGAGGCTTTGGGAAGAGCAACTGGAATTGTTCACATCCAAATGAATCGTGTCCCCTCTCTCTGAGATGAAAGAAGATGTTGGCTGCTGTGGGGAGCTCAGAACAAGATCCGTGTTCAATGCACAGGGATCCTCAAAAGGCTGGATGAAATGTAAAGCTGTTTGCAGAGATATTGTATCTCCTCCCTTGTTTTCTAACAGCAGCTGCGTGGTTTTGCCCTGAGAAACATCATCACGTGGGAGCAGCAACGTAAGGAAAGCACTGTAGGGACAGAGAAGGGCCAAAGGAGGTAAGGAGGGAGGTTTAGTCATCCATGGGAAAAATGTCAATGCCAGCGTGTCACCCTCTTGCAGGGGCATCCAGATGGTGAAAGTGCAAAGGAAAGAAAAGGTAAAGAGCTGAAAAGTGCTCTTGGTTGTTTTGTTTGTTTGTTTGTCTGTTTTTGTGGGGTTTTTTGATTTGTTTATGTGAAAGCAAATAGGCTGAAATCCCAGAGAAGTCAGCTGAACTGTGTGTGAGTGAGCACCTGGGTTCAACAGCTCAAGAATAGAGATATTCAGGTCAATCAGCTGCTCTGTTTGTCCTTTTCAACATTAAATGGAGAAAAGGTCACTTGAGCAAATTAAGAGGAAAACAGAGTAAATAAAAGAAAACAATTTTCCTTTTTAAACATAACTAACCTGTGCCATTTCCAGCTGCTTGTTAGCTCTGAGGCAAAGAACAACAAGAGTTTCCTGAATTTCTCTGAGGAAGAAAGCACGGGCAGCAATGGCAACCTGAAACCTCAGGACAGTGGGCACATAAAGTCACTTCTCATTTTGTTACTTCTGGACCCACAGCATGGAAATGGGACAATGCTTTCCTTGGAGGGGACACATCCAGGTCTGAGGACTTGGAATAGCAGGGAAATTGGAAAGGAAATTGCCCAGGTGATTTGAAGAGATGAAGTATCCTGAGCTGCACTTCTGAAGAGAGCAAAAATTGACCTGTAGTTTGGGCAGGGGGCAGAGACCCATATAATCCATGTAACCCAAATAACCCTTATAGCCTGTATAACCCTTACAACACAAATAACCTGTATAACCCATACAACCCAAATAATCCAAATAACCCCTATAACCTCTATAGCCTGTATAACCCTTATAACACAAATAACCTGTATAACCCATATAACCCGAATAATCCATATAACCCAAATAACCTCTATAGCCTGTACAACCCTTATAACACAAATAACGTGTATAACACAAATAACCCAAATAACCCATATAACCCCTATAACCTCTATAGCCTGTACAACCCTTATAACACAAATAACGTGTATAACACAAATAACCCAAATAACCCATATAACCCCTATAACCTCTATAGCCTATATAATCCTTATAACACAAATAACCTGTATAACCCATACAACCCAAATAATCCATATAACCCATATAACCTCTATAACCTCTCTAGCCTATATAACCCTTATAACACAAATAACCTGTATAACCCATATAACCCAAATAATCTGTATAACCCATACAACTCCTATAACCCGTACAGCCCCTATAGCCCATATAAACCATATAATCTAAATAACCCATATAACCCATATAATCCTAATAACCCATATAACCCCTATAACCTCTCTAGCCTATATAACCCTTATAGCACAAATAACCCTTCTAGGCTGTATACCCATATAACATAAATAACCTGTATAACCCAAATAATCTGTATAACCCTATAACTCCTATAACCCATACAGCCCCTATAGCCCATATAACCCATAAAATCCTAATAACCCATATAACCCCTATAACCTCTCTAGCCTATATAACCCTTATAGCACAAATAACCCTTCTAGGCTGTATACCCATATAACATAAATAANTAACCCAAATAATCTGTATAACCCATACAACTCCTATAACCCGTACAGCCCCTATAGCCCATATAAACCATATAATCTAAATAACCCATATAACCCATATAATCCTAATAACCCATATAACCCCTATAACCTCTCTAGCCTATATAACCCTTATAACACAAATAACCTTTCTAGGCTGTATACCCATATAACACAAATAGCTTGTGTAACCCATATAACTCCAATAACCCCTACAACCCCTATAGCCCATATAACCCCTTGAGCCCATATACTCCAAACCCTTGTAGTCTATATAACCCTTATAACACAAGTAACCTGTATAACCCATGCAACCAAAATAATCCCTGTAACCCATAGAACTCCTATAACCCATATAACCTGAATAACCCCTGTAGTCTGTATAACCCTGATAACACAAGTAACCCATATAACCCAAATAATCCATATAACCCCTATAACCCCTATAGCCCATATAACTCTTATAACATCTCTAGCCTATATAACCCCTATATCCCACAAAATACATAAATTCCATATAACCCACATAAATCCTATAACCCAAATAACTTCCCCAGCCTCTGACTCTGCTCCAAACTTCCTCCTTGAGCTCCAGAACACCACGGTAACAGGAGATGTTGTCCTGAGGGATTTGTATCCGTGAAGGAGCATTTGTGACGTGAACTTTTAGTATTAACTTATCAGCCGTGAGATTTAAGGTTTTTCAAAGCCTGTCAGAGACCCCAGGGTTCCAGGTGCCCAGCAGAGTTAGAAATCAGATCTCAGAGGTGGTGTTGCACAGCCCTTCTCCATGGGCTTCCCAATTCCAACACCTCCCTGTCCCTCCTCCTCCTCCAGAGGATTTATTTGACATGGGAAAAAGTCTTAAAAACTCCTTTGAGCAAGGACAGCGTGCAGGAGAGTCAGAAACACCAAGAGAGTGACTCTTACTTGCCTTTCTGACACTAATGGGGGATGGATTCCTGCATATTTGCAGCCTGGATCACAGAGATTTTCTCTTTCTCCAGCTTTTTCCCCCAAAATCCCCAAGCTTTTCACAAATACTAAAGGTTGGATTCTTAGCCTCTTACTCCTGATGAGTAATTCACAATGTGAATGCACTCAGGTCGATGGGATTGCTCATGGAAGAAACGCTCCTGACTGCAAGTGTAGCTATCCCAATGAAATTTATTAATTTTTGCTTTACGGTGCATTTGTGAGGCTTAGCAGATGGGAATATTGACATCAGAAGTTCATGTGATTGGCTCAAGGTCAGAAAGTGACAGGACTGGGAACTTCGCCAAAGCCTTGCTTTTCTTTTCTCTGGTTTCAGTCATGAGATTTAAAAATACAGAAACCAGCAGCACCAGCAAGTCCAGAACTCTTCAGTTTGCAGAAAGGAACTGCCAGGTTGAAGGAACAGCCCTGCATGTGGCAGGGAAGGCAATCAGGCTGAGCATGGGGAGGATGTGGAGCAAAATTAAATATATTGAGGAGTTGGGAAGAGGGAGGAAAGAAAGTCAGGTGCTGATTTTTTCCTTATTTCATCCCCAAAGCTTGAAAAAAGGCTGAGAACGTTCTTGGGATGATTGTTAGAGTACTGAATTCTTCTGTTTGCTTGCTTAAAAGCTGTATTTTAGAACAAACATTGGTTTTAAAAACCTCTAAAGGGGCGGAAGAATCTCTTTGCTCTTATCAGGAGACATCACACTATCATGTTTGACCCTTTTAGGCTGAAAAGAAACTCCCTGAAGGGACAAATGTGAATTTGAGTCTGGGCAATCACCCTATTGTGGGGTCTGCACAAGCCTAGGACTTCCCTATGATCCCACAAAGGCTTCCTGTGATATCTTTTGGTTCAGGAAGGCACCACTTCCTCATGCTCACTCCTCCCTCATTTCTCACCTTTCCCTCTCCATTCCTCTCCTCTAACAGGATAAAAATCAACCCTCTCAAAGAGCACTTTTCTCCCCACCCCTCGAAGGCTTTCTTGTACCCACCTTGATACTGCAGCCACCACTTGCATCCTGCAACATCTCCATCCTAAATGGTTCGGGAGCTCGATGGCACCTGCTCAAACACCTGCTCTGGGGGGATGAGGACAGATAATTAGCACCATTTTTCTAGTAACCAATTTGTAGCTGATGAGGCAAAGCAAACAGAGTCAGGGCTGTGTCCACGAGCCCTTGCTGGAGCCACGGCTGCAGGAAGTGCCCCAGATGAACCATCCATCCATCTCCAACCCACCAGGCTCCTGCTGAGACCATCCTCCTGCCCGTGTGAGAGCTGGAAGGTCCCTGCTTCCATCATGTGCCAGGCTCTCCTCCTGTCTCCAGTGGCACAAGGGCCAGGCTGTCATTTCACCGAGAGGCAGCGAACAGAAGGACCCAAACGTAGCTGAGAAAAATCCTCAGTCTGGCATTAATCACCTGCTCGGAGCTGGCGGCAGGCAGTGACATTTTCTCAGTGGCACACAACCAGACATCTGCTGAACGAGCCAGCAGCTCCATCCAAGGGGAGGCTGCTGCCTTTTGGTCTCCTCCCTGTAGGAAAGGAAAGGTCGTGGCAGTCCCAGGGAAGCAGGGAAGGAAAGGTTATCCGTGGAGTCGGGGTCCCTGGGCAGCCAGGGGTCACTTGGTGGGGAGCCCAGTACAGCCATGCACTCAGCACACGTGGAGGTAAATCAGTGTCACCTCAGAAGTTGTGGGGAGAATTAGATTTAAATAGAGGAGTTAAGGAATGGGAATGGCTCTCCAAAGGAAGCAAATGTGGGAAATCACTCATGCCAGGATCATGGAGACCACGAGACTGCTCATGAAGCTTCAGCTGCTTCATCTGGGTGAAGGAAATTCACCCAGAGCAGGAAACTCCATCCTGTGTTCTGGTGATGGATTCTGAAATGACCTCTCTGCTGCACTGTCAGATGCAAAATATGAACCTAATCGAACCGTGGATCCGAGCCAGCACAGTAATTCACCTGTTTCTGAGGCTGCCCTGCAATGTACATTTCTCTGAAATATAACACTGATCAAAAATAAAATAAGAATAGGCAGACAGATTTTCTATTGGAAAATGCTGATTTATTGAAACCAAGATGTTTAATAGGGATACATTGATTTCTTAAAAAACTTTGAGGACTTTCATTAAAAGTTACAAGATGCAATGTGGAACGAAGCAAGAAGCCAAATTTAACTCCTTGGAGTCATTTAAGCTGAGCCTGAAGAATAACATCTAAATGAGGGTTTGGAAAGGGGTTGGAAAAATGCTGATTTTTTCATTTCCCAATCCTGATCACTGCATCTCACTTGCACATTGGCAAATTGGTGATCACATCACATTTAACACTTCCGTAGTAACTTCAGCTGAAAGGACATAGGCGGCTTCATCTCATGAAGGGTTGCAAGGACCATGGAGGCACTGGAGCATCTCTGATGAGGAAAGGCTGGAGTGATGCCTTTTTCCTGGTCTTAGGAAATAAAAGCTCAGGCAGGGTTAGAGGGTTGGGGGTCATTTCCCTCGGTATTTAATAGGATCCCATCCCAGGCATTGCCTCACCCAGGTGACAGAGTCACAATGTCCCCCCACCCCCAA
>VZTZ01011602.1:235626-253504 GCA_013400955.1 Drymodes brunneopygia | reverse complement strand
AGGCCCTGGCACAGGGTGCCCAGAGAAGCTGTGGCTGCCCCTGGATCCCTGGCAGTGCCCAAGGCCAGGCTGGACACTGGGGCTGGGAGCAGCCTGGGACAGTGGGAGGTGTCCCTGCCCATGACAGGGAGTGGAATGAGATGGGATTTAAGGTCCTTTCCAACCCAAATGATTAAATGATTCTGTGATCAATATGGGGCTTAGGGGACAGCAGCTCCTTCAGGGAGCACACAATTTCTTACAGACTCTGCCCAAATAATTACTCATTTTATCCCGTGACTGTTACAAGGATCCCAAAACATTTTCCAAACACAAGCTTAATTTAAACTGCTATTAAAATACTGTGTACTTGGCACCGAGCACAGCCAAGAGCAAAGCAGAAAGGATCAGAAAATGGAAAATCTTTGTCTCTGCATGGCCTGGTGAGGACACCGCAGCAGGGCAGGGATGCAGAGATGGAAAACACTGAGCCTCCTGCCCCTCTGCCTAACAGGGTTACACCCAAAGCGAGGACGGAAAGAGAAGGAAAATCCTTTAAAATTCTGCCCCAAAGGGCCCTTTTTCATGGCTCAGAGGGCCGGGGGAAGGTGGGAGGCTGCGCGGGGCCGAGCGATGCCGTCCCTGGGCTCACGGGGGCAGGTGCGATCCGCGGTTGCGGCTCCGCTGCCGCTGCTCCGCTCCTTCCTGCCGCCACGGGAAAGGGGATTCAGCCTCTAGGCAAGGCTCTACCGGAGGGGAAAAGGCCACAGGTTTCTTTTTATGGATGCCCACATCCATAAAATTTACACAGCATCATAGCCCGGCCCTCAATAGCTCCGCGTAGCTCTCAAGCAACAGCCCAGAGAGTGTTAAATTTTCCTCCAGCATCTCTTTGACACTTTGATTCTCCAATTCAGCTGAAAATCCACCTTGGAGGAAGTGGAGGAGACCAGGTCCGTGGCAGCCATGGTGACACACCACCAGTGCCCTGAGGTCACATCTCCCCTGGTGTTCTGCTGGCACAATCCACACCATTGCCTGAAATAATCCACGGGCACAAGAATTAGAAATACAACGTGTGAAGAGCTCAGAGTGTCTCCACCTAAGCCCAGCTCTGTTTCCTGTCCTACCACACGTTGATGTCTGACCTTGACCAGGTTGGTTACCTCCTTCTTGTCTTCAATAAAATCTGCCTCGTAAAATCTGGATAATGGCATTAAACTTATCTACATCAGATGAAGGTTTTGATGCTTAATCAATAAAGATTTGTAAAGAGCTCTGAGATCCTCTTAAAAAAGGAAATGTCCACAAAAGGTTTCAGCATAAGCCAAGACTAATGAGTGAGTGAGAGGAGGTACAAGCTGCCCCATTGACAGGTCAGTGTTGAAGCACATCAGGAAAAGACAGCCTTGGCCATGCCATGGGAAAAGAGGGAAGATTTGAGCTCCCAAGGGCTCAGTTGGAAGTGGATGCCAAGCTGGAAGCACCAGCCTTGCACCATGCATGGGCTTCTACTTTTGACAGGGTTTGGATCAGCTGCTTTTAATTTCTGAGGCACCAAAGACTATTTCTGTCCAGATTCACATTTCACCCCACCTTTCCTTTCCTTTGCCCCCTCAGGCTCTGGCAGTTTGCTGTAGAGTCCAGTGAATTATTTCTTTGGCAGCATAAGAGCACCCCCAAAGCTTGATGCAGTGCTGGGTGATCACCAGAATAAACATTATAAGAATATATAAATATTGTGTTTACCCAGGCACATCTTGAGAGCTATCACTAATTTTTTAACTTTGAAAACAACAAGAAACTGAAGGAAAGGAAAGACTTTCAGATCTCAAATCCAAGCAGAAAAAACATCTGCAGAGCAGAGAAAAAGCCTATTCTTATCGTGTCTCTTGTCTGAGCAGAATTAGGAGATCTCGAGGCAGATACCAACCTGCTGAGAGCAATTTCAGCTCCTTCTGAGATCCTCTGCTGAATTTATACCACAGAGAGCTTCTGATTAAAGCCATCTGAATTAAACCTCACCTTCCAGAGCTTCCTCTGAGATGCCCATGTCTCCTGTAGCTGGGTGCCAGCCCAGGAATGGCCGTGGTCAGTGGTCAGTGGTTAGTGGCCAGTGGTCAGTGGTCAGTGGTCAGTGGTCAGTTGCCAGCCTTGGCTGACCAGCAGTCAGGTCCCTCAGCTCAAAGAACAATTTCCCCCTGTAATATTTCACTGCAGTGTTTTCTTGAGGTGTAGGAAGCAGTCAGGTGATGTCCTGCTCCTTGAACAAACGAGTCCTGGGCCTGCCTAACCTCTCTGCCAGCAGCCAGGGAAGCTCTGCACACTCTAATTCCCAAAATGAGCTGGGGATTCACATGTTACTTACTGAGGTATTACATGGAATTTTAATAGGCCTTTAACAGGGCTCCTGTGAGTTCCACAGCTGATCCAAACAAGATCTCTGCTCCAAGGCCTAATCCCCTCCTAGCCTAAAAGGATCGCCTTCAGAGAAATTGTTTTGTCTTCAGGCAGTGCTGCCAGGAAAGGAGAAGAAAGGGGTGGACAGAAAGAAGAGAAAGAGAGGTGAGTTTAAAGAAAAAGTTATCTGAAAAGGAAAAAGTGATGTTAATGCAGGTAGAAAATGCTAGAAAGATTAAAAAAAAAAAAGAAATATACAGTGGTTTTTTTTTAATCTCACTAGTTAGCACTTTATGTCAAAATCCCCTCATCTTAACAATCACTAGAACTGAGTGAATAATTTAAAAGGAATAATTTATTCAAAGAACATGGCATACTGATGCATATCCACATATTGTCTGAAGAGATCACAAAGTTCTCCAAATTTCATATGTTATTCAGATCTATTTGCCAGCTCCTGCAGCTGACAACTCTTTGCTTCCAGATACTTTGTGACTTTAACCCATGAAAGGAAATAATTTATTCTAAGCACAGATTCCTTTTGTTTGTATACAAACCCTCCAGAATAAATCATTACTTCAGTAACCACTCAAGTGATGCTGCTGTACAGTCAGGAGTGTCTCATAAGGACTCCACTGCTTTTCTTTTCCTCATTCAGAGGTTAAGTATCTGAATTTTGTGTGACTACAGGCACGCACTCACTTGCCCATGTAAAATTGAACGGAGCAACTGCATTTCTGACTGGCAGAGTTCTCAAATCCAGTCAAGAATTCAGACAGAATCTTGTCACTGGTGCTTAGAGATGGCACAAATGTCAGTGTGCTTCAGGAGGTGAACAGGCAGCAGAGATCTGTGCTCGTGTTCCTTCTTTCTTTGCGGTTCTAAACCAGCCTGATGGAGCTGGGGCAGCACCAGGGCAGCTGTTTGGGTGAACAGATGTCATTCCCACATTTTCCAGGGCTGAGGAGCTGGGAGATTTGCTCTGATCATCAGGCCAGTTGTCCAGGCATCTCAGGCATAGCAGTGTCTGCACATACTGCAAATGATGACACTTCAGTGAAAATAAAGACTGAAAAGAGCAATAATAAACCTGAACCCACAGGAGAAGTCTTGGATCTGAATAAAAATGCACACATGGCTCAGGTCTGGCCTGTAAGGGATGTGCTGCACCCTCACCCCTCACACTCACAGGGTTCATGGCTCCTGCTTTGCCTCTGGTGCCACAGGGGAGCATCCCCAGCTGATTCCCTCTCTGAGCCAGCCTTCCTGGCAGGTGCAGCTCCAGCACAGCAGAGCTGCAGTTCCTGGGGCTTTTGGGACTGGTAAAATGCACAGGTGACAACTTGGGATAAAGTTTAAACTCCCTTAGGGATCATTCACCCATGAAAATAAATTGGGACATCTTGGCTTGTTGGATTGACCCGCACACAAATCTCTGGCTGAAGGTTTAGTCTGAGGGGAGAAATAACCAAACTGAGTGCATTTATCCAGAAGTCTTTGTACAGCAAGAAACCTGCAAGTGAACCCACCCCACAGGAACCCCACTGTGGGAATTCGGATCAAAAATAAGCTGAAAAGTTCCCTGGTGGCAGGAGAGATGATTTTTATTTGGCAGGCAGTAGAAGAAGAGAAGGTGAGAGATTCAGGAGCCTGTGAATTGAGCAGCAGATGGGCTCTTCATTAAGAGGAGTTCCAAAACTTAATGAAATCAGTCAGGGCCATTTTTTCCCTGGCTTTGGTGGCCTTTGAGGAGTCCCTGATTCAGGCACCCTGAGCTGCAGGGGCACAATCACCCCCTTGATCTCGGGGCTGGATGTTAACAAGCACTTCTGTCACACTCCCTGGGACTGACAGGAATCTGGGCATCATTTCTGAGTCCATTTTTGTTCTGAGACTGGCTTGAGCTTTGAACTCCAGCCTCAGGGCAATGCATAGAGATAATGGATTTCCCTTCATCTCATAGACAGAGATTGCTGCTCGTTTTCTGGCTGCTGTGGCATTTGGTTGCTGCAGTGTCCAACCATAATGCTTACAGATTGCAGCTCTACCATACCTACCCAAAAAGAAGCTGTCTAAAGCTGTTTTGGAGTGTAACTATGATCCCTGGGCTTGATTTTGTTTTGCTGGAACTAGAACCAGTTGTAAAACTAGCCCAGCTTCCTAAATAACCACACTTAAATTAAACTGAATTTAAGAAAGTGCAGGAAAATCTCCATCATTGTCATATTGTTCCCACTGGCATTTCTGAACAGAAATGGATTTGCACTTTCTGTTTGGAAATTCCAGTTTATAGCACAAAACCCCCAAGCTGGGACAAAGGTCAACATTGGTGTGGAATGCAAAGCATCATCTATCTTGATCATCCATAACCTTTGTCCCCACTCAGTGCAGATCTTTTTGTTCATGGCAGTGCTTAAAAAGTTGAATTTTCAATTTACAATCTCCTTCTTTCTTGAGAAGAATATTCTAGAAATACACAAATGATTTCTCTGCTATCTGAATTCAGATGCCACTTGATCTTTTCACTCCTCCACATTCTGATGCCTCAAAGTAAACTTCTGTGAAAACAAGAACAGCAGCTCTGGAGGTGATCTTGGCCATTGGAGAGGATGGGGAAGGGAGGGAAGCAGAAGAGGGAGGCTGAAAATAGACTGAGATGTCCCTGCTGCTGCAGGAGAACAATGTGCTTTGTCAGAAACATGGAGCTGTGTTCTGTTTTCATAAGAGCCACGACCATCACAGACACTAGACTTGATTTTTTCTGACTTGTGGGAAGACTGGAAAATAAAGAAAACCCAAAAACCTCCCTCACCACAACACCACAGTAATTGGCTAGTGTAAAACAGTGTTTGAAAAGAAAATTAGCAATAGCAGCAGAGAGAGGTGGCCCACAGACCCTCCCGTTCATCCACTGACTAAAAAGAGCAAAAAAGGAAAAAGAAAACCCTAACAAAAAGCCAATACAACATCCCCAAGCTGCCAACACATTCCACTAAGCATAATTTCTTGCCTGAAGTGAACACAAGATGGATATTCACCGCGTGTCATCACCTTCCCATCAGCCCTTCCTCCGTCTGGCAGAGCGTCTCAGGGCCCAGGGACCAGGAGTGACACGTCCCAACAGCTGTTGTATTGATTTTAATTCCAAGTCAAGCTCTCTGTTACATACCTGCTCCTACTGTAATATTAATTACAGAGCCTCCCTGGGCTCCAGCCCCACTCTGTCATCCGTTATCAAAACGCAGCCACGCCAGTGGCTGTCAGCTCCAATCCATTTTTCATTAACACGAGTGACCAGCCCCGTGTTCAGCAGCTCAGGCTCCTGGATGACATTGGTTAAACGCTGCCTGGTAGATGGTAAATCACTGCAGTGTTAAAAGAATCCCCACACCAAGCAGCAGGGAGCTAATCTGTGTCTGCAGGTTTTTAATTGAGTAAAACAAACGATTGTGAAACCCTCTTTAGGTGCACTCCAGCCTTTTCCTTTGGATTAAAAGGAGCTGAAACCATTCCCTCTGGGACCACGTGCTGGCTGCTGAGGGAGGGTGGGATCAGCTAGGAAGGGGCACATTGCAATAATCCTGCCTTTCTGTCCATCACCTCTGCGTGTTTAAAGGAGCAGCAGATCTTTGGGATTGAGCAGGAACAGTACAAGGAAACTCAACAGACATTTCTGAGGAGACAGCCCCCAGCACTGAGCTCCATGGGTCCCTCTCATGATCTTTCTGAGAGCTCTTGTCCCCGCAGCCCTGAGTGCCCCAAGGACATGTGGGCATTATTCATTCTCAATATGAAAGCAGAGCACAGGGACTTTAATGTTAGGAACTGAAAAAACTGGGCCAGCACCGTTGTCCAGAAAATGAAGAACTGAAGGAGTTTTGTAAGTGCCCCAAAACTGGGAAAATGGGGCCACCTTTGGTGCCTTGGGGTGGTCACCTTGAGTCCCAGTACACATCTAAAACACCACCCATGGATTTCTGTCTGGGCTCAGGTCTAAACTTTCATGGCCCTGCTGAAAAAAGATATTGCTGAAGGGGAATAGGTTGGAGGAGGACAGGTTTAGATGCAGAGCAATAGACAGAGTTTGGCTCAAGAAAGGATGGAGATAAAGCCCTTATTTAGGGGAAAAAAAATGACCAAGTTGCTCTAACGTGCACTTTCAAATTGAAATTTAGGGCAGGAATTAAAACTGCATTCCTCACTTGTCATCCTGCATTCCCAGAGCCACTGTTCCACTAACAGGGCCTGGCAGACCCAGCCTCTGAGAGAGCACCAGGAGGTGGTTTCCAAGAAGTTATAACCAATGCAGTTGGGAAAAACCCTTTTCCTGCACTCTGGAAGGAGATTCTCAGAGTAATGAAGCCATAGATGAGCCAGGTTTGTTGGATTTTTCTTTAGACTTGTTGTCTCTGCACAACATAGAGCAGTAGGTGCTACAAGAAATAAATACATTTGGCTTTGTAAACATCTTTTTGATATTAATGTGGACCAGAATGATGCCACATGGGGAATCCTGGGCATAATCCCAAGTGGGTAAGGTACAGTTTTAAGACAGGAAATTACGAGAGTAGTTTGTTTCATTTTCAGCCACAAATTCCATGCTCAGAGATGTGCAGCACAGCTCCTTTTTATGATATAATTAATCATCATTCCATTCAATGGAGTAAGAGGATCTAATGGGATGTATTGTCCCATTTTAATGATAAGCACGTCAGATAACATAAATAGGTCAATTGACGTAATTGCAGTAAATAGAGAAAAAAAAAACCCTCAATATTTCAAGATGAATTATGCAATTTACATAATTATGGCTAAAAATGGCATGTCACCACTAAGAGTGCTCATCCAGCCCTACCCTCTGCCTTCCTCCTTGCTGCTTGGCAGGGATGCACTGCTAGATGATGTCACATGGGACTGGAGATTTCTCCGGGTTCTGCAGCTTTGTCAGAGCAGTTTAATGTTGTTTGGACAGCAGCACTGGCCTGACTCACAGGGTGCAGGAGAATTGCAGGCTCCCCAGCTGTTGAAGGCATGCAGGAGGCATGAGGGAGGATGGTAATGAGGGAAGGCACAGGGCTCAGCCAAGGACTGCCTCTCCTGGAGCAGCAGAGCACTTGGAACGTTTTATTTTCCCCAGCCACGTCGCTCACACTGATGGGGGATGAAGGAAGGTGATGCCACACAGAGCAGCCCGTGGGATTCACTCTCTTCTCTTCACAGGGCAAAGGTTTCTGCAGGAAAAAGTAAAGCAGCCAGGTTAAAACATTCATTGGCTGTAAATTTAAAAATATAAATACTCAAATGGCTGAGCCCAAGGTGCCCAGCAGGAAAGATTTCACTGAGTTCACTTTGTGGACAACATTCAGGCAGCTATTGGTAAACTTGGGGTACTGCCAGCCTGGTCCTTCCAAATTTGCGTCAAACTGGGACACTCCCAGTTTGTTCCTTGATGGTTTCAATAATCCCAAAGTTTTTCCCTAAATGATTCTATGATTTGCTGCTGGTTACAGACCCAAGCTGTCCCAGAGCTAACAGGAAAAATTCTGCCCCAGACTTTCATGTCTCTGCTCAGGAGAAACTGCCTTGCACAGAACAGGGAGAAAAAGGCTGGTGAGTGTCTCTGTGCTGACTTTTATTAGGATGAATATTTAATTATGGTAACTACCCCCAGGTTATTCCACTTGTCAGTTGAACAGTACCTCCATGTTACACCTTCAGTGCCCCATTAAAGCTGGGTTTGCCTCCTTCTCCTACCTGGGTCATACTAGATTATCATGGATGTGTTTTAGCTCAAGTACATCCTTAAATCTAGAAATCCAGGTTCTGCTCTAATGGGGGAAAGGGGAAATTTTTTACCTGTGCAAGAACGAGGATAATATGATCCAGATCTCAGACTATTTGGAGATTTAGTCCTTTTGGGGGAAAAAAATAGCCTAAATCATGTTTAAAGGTGAGGCAGACAGGTTGACACAGGTCTACTCTTGCAGCACGTCCAGCTGGAGTCTCCTTGCTGGGGGAGCAGAGGGGGGTGGGATCCATCCCCCCTCCCTGCCTGCAGCTCCTTTCACCTCTCTCCTGCTCCCGACAGTCTCTGGCCATGTCCTTGCTCTGTTAGCTGTGCACAGAAAGCCATTTCCACTGCCCCTGTACATTTTACCCAGCCACGTCTGAAAATCAGGAGAGAGAACTCCAGCTGCTGAAGTGCACAATTTGCTCTTAGCTACAGCCCAGTAATTGAAAACTGTCATTCTGCGGGAAAATGGCAACGGGAGCAAGAGCGGGAGCAGGCTGGAGTTTGTCACGCCGCATCTGGAGCTTTTGTAACCAGTTTCTGCTGAACTTTTCCCCCTCTGGGCTCTGATAGCTCGGCTGCTATTTACCAGCCCCTCGGAGAATTGCTTTGGTTATTTTGTTATTGAAATACTTTGGAGGTTGTTGTGTTTGTTTACAACTTCTCCCGTTCCAGGACCGATGCAGGGGAAGGGGGGGGAGGTGGAGCTGGGTTCGGAGTCAGGGAATATTGGGCTAGTTCAAAATCCCTGTGATTCATTTATGGGTAGGAGGGGGCAGAACAAGGGGGAATGGCTTCAAACTGAGAGGAGGTTTAGATTAGATGTTAGATATTTATTAGATATTAGGAAAAGAATCTTCCCTGGGAGGGTGGGGAGGCCCTGGCACAGGGTGCCCAGAGAAGCTGTGGCTGTTCCATCCCTGGCTGTGTTCAAAGCAAGGCACACCTGGGACAGTGGAAGGTGTCCCTGCCCATGGCAGGGGGGGGGACTGGGTGGTCTTGAAGGTCCTCTCCAACCCAAACCACTCCAGGATTCTACAATTTGATGACTGATTATTTGTTTCTGAGTACAAAGATAGACGGACATTGGAGGCATCAACAGCAGCGTGTTAAAACCCACTATAGATGGCATCCACCAATTAAAAGTTCCTAATTCCAAGCTGAGATGCAGCAGAATTATTTTTTTTCTCTTTAATAATAAGCTGGGAGAAGTTATTGTTTTGCTTCCTTTTTTGTGTGTGTGTGTGTGATTTTTGTTGTTATTTTATTCAGGAATTTTGTTTCACAGCAAAATTTCAATAATTTATTTATTTTTTTTTCAAAGTGGAAAGAAAATGGCAAAACTTTAAAACTGGAACAACTTTCCTACCTTTAAAGCTAAGTAGCAACCTGTCTGGAGAGCTGCCAAGCCCTGATGGCAAATGCCAGGTGATGTCTGTTCAATTCCATACAACACCCGTGATAATGTCATTTCTCCACGTTGAAGTGTTAATCATAATTGACATTTCTTACAACTTTTTTTTCCCCATTTTTCATTAAAAAGCAGAAATTTATTATCTAATCGAGATTTTTAATACAGACACATATTTAAAGAAAAAAAAATCAAAGTAGAGTGATGAAAGAGCTACAAACCTATTAGTTCTTCTCAGTAAGTGACCCCAGAGCCTGGCTGGAGGTGACTGTGGGGATGCAATAAAAGATTTTAGGCTGAGACTCTCACCTTAAATCCTTTCAGCACCACCTGGGGAGGGCGAGGAGGGAACTGGAGGTGTGTTTCCATTTGTTGCAGGGATTTGATGCAAGGAAGAAGAGCAGCAAGGAACCCCAGCCCCATGTGCAAAAAGTGCTCAAACTCTGCAATTTTCAAGCCATGACAGTTAAAACTCCTGGCCCAGCAAGGGAACAGGCTGGGTTTGGTTACAAGGTGCCACGGGAGGCTTGGGAACCTGGGGCAGCTGTGCAGATTTCGAATTATCAAAAACATCCCTTCTAGGCCAGATGTGTCAAAACCTGGGCTGCTGCAGTTCCTTCCGTGTTGGTTTTCATTCTTTCCCTCAACAACTGTTTTCTCCTTGCTGCAGTCAAAATAAGCTTCTCAGAGCACACTTGTGGCAGATAGGACTGGGATCAACAGGTTGCCTTCTGAAGTGTCATTCAGCGTGGAGGAGAGATGTGGCTGCTGACTTGTGATAGCTCTTCTCCTGTGATGGGAGGAAAAGGCCTCCCCAGCCTGCTGAGCAAGGATCAGGGGGAAGAGCTTTGTACAGCCTTTCAGAGTCCCCTATCTCCAGAGCTGAAGGGGCCCTGCTGTCTGCCACGGTTCTGTCACCGCCAGTCCCAAACCTTGCTGCCTGGAATAAGGATTTCTTTGACTGCTGCAGTTAGTGTCACCAAGCAGATGAGGTTTTTTCCTTCATAAGCACCTCCCCTCCTCCAACCTGAAGTGGCTCTTTTGCCCTCCAGTGGGGCAGTCAGTAAATTCTGCAATCAGGGGACATAGGCAAGGCAAAGGGAAAGGCTGTGGCAGGAGCCTGGGAGGAACAGAAGGTGATGCACTGTGACAGATGCCCTTTTTGATGCTGTTTGTTGACTTTTTTGGATGCTGTTTGATAAACACGCTGCCACTTCCTTTTGTTCAATTCCCCAACTTGCTCCCGACATCTGCAGGGCCTGGGGAAGGAAATTTTTCCAGAGATGGAGAGGAGAGAGGGGCTCCTGCACTCACCTCTGACCATCCCACCCCAAGAACTGAGATAATACAAACTTCCAACACCCATCCCTTCCTCACTGTTAACTTGTGTGGTCTGAAGTGAGATAAATCCCTTCAAAATCTCAGTGCTGTGTCCAGGTCTGGGCCCCAAAGGACATTGAGGGGCTGGAGGGTGTGCAGGGAAGGGAATGGAGCTGGGAAGGGTCTGGAGCCTCAGGAGAGGCTGAGGGAGCTGGAAAGGGGCTCAGCCTGGAGCAAAGGAGGCTCAGGGGGGACCTTGTGGCTCTGCACAAGTCCCTGACAGGAGGGGGCTCAGGGGGGGTCGGGCTCTGCTCCCAGGGAACAGGGACAGGAGGAGAGGGAACGGCCTCAGGCTGGGCCTGGGGAGGCTCAGGGGGGACAGCAGCAGGAATTTCATCATGGGAAGTGCTGTTAAACATTGGAAGGGGCTGCTCAAGGAGGTTTGGGGTCCCCATCCCTGCAGGTGTCCAAAGAATGCCAGTGGCACTCAGAGCTCTGGGCTGGGTGACAAGGTGGGGATTGCTCACAGGTTGGACTCGATGATGTTGGAGGTCTTTCCCAGCCTAAATGATTCTGTGATTCTATGAAAATACACTCTAGGGCTTCCTGTCTTCAGAGTATCTCCTAAGGATGTTGGACTATTTACCTCTGTACCTTCAGGAGGGGTGACACCTCGTGTGTGATCACCTTCCTTCCACCCTTATCTCCCTTTGATCTCTGTTGCCTTTGCCCTGAGGATGTTCAGTGCCTCTTGCTGTCCCTGAAGAGCAGACAACCCCCTCTCCTCCCTGTCCCCATCAGGAGAATCCCTGCCAGCTGAAACAGAGGTGCTGGGAATAGCCCAAGCAGCTGCCTCTGTCCTTGCTTTCCTCCTCCTTCCCACTCTGGGGAATACAGAGGGAAAAAGCCACTGTGGCTGGCACCAAGGCAGATGCCAGCACTAAAACTAAGAGCATTAATTAGCTACTATTATTTTCAGCAGAAACATATTGGGACCAGTATGATTCAGAGCTGTCCAAGCCCCTGCAAGAGGCTGAGCACTGCAAGCCGAGCAGGAGGCATCTGGCAAGAGCAGGGAGAAGGGATTGGATGCTCCTCCAAAACTTTGGGACAGCAGCACTTATTTAATCTGCACAATCTCAAACAATTTCCAGGAACAGATGTGAACTGGATGTGAATTCAAAGTGGTAATAGTTAGGAATTCCCATGGTTAGGAATTCGAGCTGGGTGAATGCTGCTGTTGTTTTCACTGGCACATTTCTGTGGGCATCAGTGACGCACAGCTCTGGTGCTGGAAGTGGGAGGCAAATCAGGCCATGTATTTTAATTTCCAGCATTTTATTGGCTTTGTGAAACATGGAATGAGGTGCTGTGTGAACAAGAAGTGAGCAATGGTCCTGGCTTAAAGAATTTACAAGCAGAAAGGCCAAACAATGGTTGGAAGGAAGGGGGATTCTTTAAGAGCTCATGAGCTGGGGATGGTTCAGAGACACTTGTGCAGCTCCTGATCCCAGGAAACATGGGAATAATGTGCAATTTGTGCTCCTAATATACATGGAAATGTTGTAAAGAGCCAACAGCAGAACTGGTAGCTGCAAGGAAACCATCACTGCAATGATTTAAGCACAAGGTCCACCTTACTGCTAAAGCCCATGGCCCAGCAAGGTATCTCAGGTGAGATCTAAAGGTGGGCCTAAAGCAAACACTTGCTCAAGTGTCTTTCAAAAAATAAATTAGTGTGGAGCTATTGTCAAAGTGTGTTCTTCATGAGTCTGTTGAACTGAGAGCCAGCCTGGTTGTTGGAGTCAAATAAAGGACTGAAAACAAATACTTGTCAAATATATTATTATGAGAATTCTGTGCTCCCTCATTAAATCATTTATTAATGACTCCTGGAGAAAAAAAAAAGAAAGAAAAATATCACCAGATGAGTTATTTAACAGAACCCCACAAATTCAGCATGTAACACATTCATCAGAATCTATTCAAGCAGCTTCAATGCTTGGATAAACCACTGTTTTTTAATCTAATTTCCCAGGCAGGAAGACTGCCAAAAAGTGCAAATGATGCTGTAAGAATGAAGAGAAGCTTTTTGTGGCCAAATACCTCAACGATGTTTACACAGACACTCAGCATCTCACTCCCCAAAAGACACATTCCTATGTGTCATTTGGACACAGGATTTATTTTTTTTAAATCTTATTTCAGAGTAAGGGGGAGTTAAGGGTATATTTGTCCACAGGACTGAACATATCATACTGGATTCATTACAGAGGGATGGATTGGAGGCAGCAATTCCTCTGTGCTGAGCTATTGAAAGTGAAATGGGATAATTGCCACAGTTACAACGAGACTGATCAAGCTGAGAGAAACAAGTTTCAAATGGTACCAATCAGCCCTAATCCGAAGGAGTTATTAACAGAGCTCTACCCTGGTGAGCCCGCATCTGCTAACTTGAGATAATGATTTGTATCACCCGTTATGAAAGTTCCAATTTATTCTAATTCAATAAGTGAAAGGCGGCGAGCGCGGAGGGAGCCGGGGACAAGGATTCAGTGGGAGCCCCTCTGCCACTCTGCTCCTCCCAGGCAGGGCCTGCAGCTCCTGGTGCCATCCACTGGAGGACAAAAGGAGGAAAAAAAAATCCAGATTGGAGTATTTTTTAAAAAATATTTTCATGTAGCATAGAACTGCAAGGTGCTTACAGAGATCAGTGCGATGGATCAGCCTTCAGACTCCTTGAGCAGGACCAGCAGTGAGGAGGTGGTACAGGAAGGACAAGGGGAATTGGCTTCTGACTGAAAGGGGATAAATTTAGATTGGGTATTAGGCAGGAATTCTTCCCTGTAAGGTGGTGAGGTGATGGCCAGAGGAGCTGTGGCTCAGTGCCCAAGGCCAGGCTGGACAGGGCTTGGAGCAGCCTGGGACAGTGGAAGGTGTCCCTGACCATGACAGGGGATGGGATGAGATGGTTTTTGAGGTCCCTTCCAGCCCAAACTACTCTGTGATTCTGTGAAGGGCAGATGATGCCTCTTTCAGAATAAAAGAAGCAATCCAGAATGCCCAGACAAGGGATATTTTACTGGGATCTCAGACAGAAAATTCTGCTGCTTCCATAGCTGTGGGCTCACCTTACACCAACAGCCACGTTTGTGGACACGAGGCTGCTTTGACCACTGTGGGAGATGGCCATTGGGGCCACAGCTGGGATGTGGAGACTGAAGGAGTGTCAAGGACACAAGCCAGGCACTCATGGAAGCCATTCCCTCAAAATAATAGATGGGATTTCCTCAGTTTTTAATGGATGGTGACACAGAGCTCCACCTTTCACAGAACACACCTCAACAAACCATGGTTTCCTGGAGAAATCCTTATCACAGCCCCACCCAGAGCTGCCACAAGGCTGCTCCAACTCGTGCAAGACAAATGTCCCCATTCCCTCCTCCCAGCCCCTTCCAGGTGCACACACAGCCACAGGGCCTGATTCCCTCAGGAATTAAAAGGTGTTTAACAGCAGGACACAGCCATTCCCACTCTCTGCTGGGCCCAGCACTAAGTGAACAAAAGCATCAAGATTTCTGCATGTTGTTCTCTTCCTGAGGGGAAGCTTTATGTTATTTGCTGTGTTTGCACAGTTCCAGTACCTGAGATGTTTGCTTGGCTTTCTTTTATTCAAACACATCTGTTCCAGTTGCATTTCTGACCTATTTTACTGAACACTCACTGAGTGATGGTTTTTGCCTTTGTTTCAAGTTGACTCCAAGAAAGTGAAAGCAGCACAAGCACTTCAGTGACTGCTCTTGCAAAGTTCTGTGGGCAAAAGGGCTTTTCCCCTCTTTCTGCCCTTTTAATTATGCCTTAAGACTTCACAGACTTCTAATTGTAAATATTTGTTTATCTGCTCGCAGCAGGAGCACCAGCTGAGAATTGAGATGGTCAGTGGTGCTTTGTTGTGAGTGGCAGAGCTGGATGCAGAGATGATCACAGACAGGCTGGAACATGAGATTTATTTGCTGACCTAGGAGTTCCTATTCAGTCTTCAGCTCCTAAAATGCTCAATAAACTACATTTCAATGGGAGACATTGTTGACACCCATTTGTGGGCCAATCCCAAAGAGTTCCTGCTCCCTTCTCTTTCAGAAAACACAATATTAGCCATAATTTCATACATAAGCTCCAGATTTTCTAGGTTTTACTGCTTGATACTATTTTATGGCTACAGCATCTGCCTTGCACCTCCCTGAGGTGCCTGCCTGGACACCCTGGGAGTTCATTAGCTGCTGAGCAGGGGATGTGCTGCCCTTCTGGAGCAATGCAAGTTTTCACTGTGTCTTCTGAGCAACCTGTTGAAATATTGACAGAAGGCTATTTCCCATTGACGTTAAAGCCACCAGTCTTCCTTTTCTTTTCTTTTTTTTATCTTGTTGAGGACTTTAAACTTTATTTGAGTGAGTCCTCAGCTCCCTCTGAGGCTTACCCTGTTTGTGTCAGGCTGTGTGGGAGCATGATATGCCACCCCAAAGCTGGCACCTCCTAAATTCACACATAAAGTCAGTCCTGAATTCCAGCTGAGCCTGGTTTCCTGCCAGCTTCCACATTGTGTAGCCTGAAAAACAGGGTAGCAAAGTTTCAACAAAAGAAAAGAGAAAACTGAATGCAGCAATGGAGAGGGAAAAGAGTCACTGTCAAATGTTAATGACACGTTCTTGTAATGGGAATGAGACAAGGATTGGATTGGGTCAGGGGGAGGGAGGCAAGCACAGCTCTGAGTGTAGCTGAGTGTTTAGAGGCACAGGTTGAAAGGGAAAAAAAAAGTGAAAAAAAATCATGTTTCTGCTGAAAGAATATAGGAAAGTTATTTGTTTTAAGACCAGTTTCTACTCAGGACAAAAAGAGCATCCTGGAGTGTTGCACAGCTGGCAACAGAAGAAACACGTGGGTCTCAGAGTAGTAGTTGAATCTCCAGGTAGCACCGACTAAAAGGCCTGCCCTTCTTTATTTTCTTATTTTTATATGTTTCTAAAGACAATCAAGGATTGGTGAAAAGGGTCAACACCCCTGAAGGTTTACAGGACAAAGACATGGTCAATCATCTTTCTCCATCCCAGGGAAAGGAATGAAAAACAATTCCACAAGTGCAAAACAATCCCGGCCGGTTAAGAAAAACAAGGACCATGTTTACAGAAAAAGCATGGGAAACTACAGCTACAGTGTTACAACTCCCAGGGCCCTGTAAAACCAGGGCGACACTGGAGGGTCTTTGGTCTACTGGAAAAGGGATCTAAATCCCTGGGCTGCCCTGCCCAGAGCAGGACTGACTGCTCCAGCCCTGCAGTGGGGGGGATGCATTGCCAGGCCACCTTGGCATTTCTCATCTGCTGCACAAACACTTGGGTCATGCAGAGCAGTGAGCGTGGAGCTGGAGTCCCCTCCTCTTGTCGCAGGGGTTCATTTCTAATTCAAGGTCATTAGTTCTTCCAGGTGGAGATCCATGACTGCCAGCCATGCCCAGAACCCAGTGAAATCCTTCCTGCAGGTTCTCCATGAAGTGAGAATGATATTGATGCCTTTTTGGGCTACCTGAAAACAGAGGGCAGACAGAATTAAGGGAATAAAAAGCAGTTTTATTTATTGAAAGGCCTTCAGGTACATTTAGGGCAGACAAAGCCCCCCAGGGGCTACACCCAAAAATGGACCACGGGTCAGGGGTTTTCACACTTTGATAAGTTTGGTCCATTTGCACATTGGGGGTTCATCTTCCAATTACAGCTCCAGGTAATGAAGTCATTTACCCCAAGTTTGCTGCCCCCAACTCACTTTTGTTCCCATCTCTCAGGGCCTGGGACAGTCAGGTGTCCTGGATTGCCAGGCCTGGAGAGGAATTGTTGTGTCTGCCCCAAATGGGAAAGCAGCAGCTGCCACTGGATCTGGAGTTTAGAGTTCTACACTAAAGAACTGCAGGGTTACAAATATATGGAAAATATAAAAGCTAAAATCCAAAGGCATCATTCCCCTCCTTATCAAGACCTTGTGCTTCACAGTCTCAGAGTTGAAATTGTCTATGAAAATGAGTAAACCTTGTTCCTCTTTCTCAGGGCACCCTGGATTTTGTACTGATCACAATGAATCACTGCATGGAAAACCGAAAAACTCCCGCAATATTTTAAGTATTTATCTGCTGGGGAAAGATGGATGATTTCTTACCAGCTACTGGAGGAAATGTCCAGCTCGCTTAATTGCCAGCAATCCTTTAAAAGCACAGCTTGCATTTGCTCTGCTATAACCACCTGGCTGCCTGAGAGGATTCTGAGGTCAACAACATCACCACAAGTCTCATTTAATCTCCCTAAGACTTGCTGCAGCCTGGAACTAGCCCAGGAGAACCCACCAGGGCAGAAATCCATCTTCAGCCCTGTGATAAACCCGCTGAGCCAAATATTGCCTGCACCTCTAGAGAATGAAGGGCCCCAGTGACCCCAAAGCCACCAATCCTGGCCGTGGTGCGCCTGATTTTCCTGTGTGCAGATGGTTTTTAATTAATTCAATCACAGAGGGATGAGGGCACCCAGAGCCCTGAGGGTGATTCACTGGAGCTCAAGTGAGACCTCTCTGAGTCAAAGCAGATGGGTCAGTGCTGGAAGCAGCTGCTCCTGTGCAAGCACCAGCCAGGCTCTGCAGGGGGATGGAGGTGGCTGAGCTGGTGGCATCAGGCTCCAAGGGACTGTCCCCCCATGTCACGAATGGATGTGTGCAGTAATCAACGGAGGATCAAGGACTTCTCAGATGAGACTGTGATGTTGTTAGGTCCTTTATTCTACAGACAGAGACTGAGACTGCTCCAGATCACTCTGGGAGTGCTGAGACTGCTCCTATGGCTGCTGCTGTGGCTGCTGCTGTGGCTACTGTCCCATGGCCACTGCCCTATGGTCACTGCGCCATGGCCACTGCCCCATGACCACTGCCCCATGGCCACTGCC
>VZTZ01011602.1:205673-235462 GCA_013400955.1 Drymodes brunneopygia | reverse complement strand
GAGACTTCTGCCTCAGTGATAGCTCGTGTATCTTTTATAGTGTAAAACCGTGGCTCTTGAGTCAGTAATTTTTTTTTATCTCTCCTCCCATCAGCTCTCCAGACTAAGATGTAAATTCTTAGTTGAGGTTTGAGCTCCCTGGCACCAGAGATGACCCTGCTGGGCCTTTGTGCCCTTGGGCTATCTCTTTATGCACCAGTTAGCTGGGACACACAGGAGGGGGAGGTGAGGGGCAGATGTTCTGCCACACCCCACCATGCCCTGGTGCCTGGTGCTCCAGGTGAGGTTTTGTGTGCTCCCTTCCAGATGTCACCAGTGTCAGACATTCAACCTGAAGCAATCAGGGAGAAGTGAAACCAGTAACTATTAAATATTTATCAAGAATATCAGTTTGACCTTTAGTTTAGCCACTGTTTGCACACCAGAGAGGAGCTGTGGGGGCTGGCTGCAAAGAAGGGCTATGAATGCAGCTGTGCCATGGCCCAGCTCTTGTTTCTGCCTCCTCATCTTCCTCCTCTTCCTCTCACCTTCCCTCCTTCCTCTGGCTGTGCTGGGAACAAGCCCAAGGGTCTGACAAAAGCCTGAAGTGGCTCCTGTGGTTGGCAGCAGCAAAGCTGAGGGAGATTTCATCTTTACTGTCCAATTTAGCCAAAGCACATCACAAGCCATCCCATAAGGCACCACTTCCCAAGCTCATTCCATCTTAAGGAGGCAGCACAGGCTCTGAGCAGGACTGAGGAAAGACACACCCCCATCCCTGCTGTGTAATGCCCATCTTTTCTCCTGTTTTCCTCACTGTAGTAAAGGTCTCCTTCTCCCATCCTCACCCCATAAAAACTTCCAGAATGGGGATGGACTTTTGCACCTCCAGACTCAAGATGAAAATAGAGAGGAGGTGGTCAGGAGAAGGAAAAAAAAAAAAAGAGGTTTCAATTGACCCTGGGTTTCTGTTTGACCGTCACAGCTAATTGAATTGCCTTCAGTCAGTGCCAGGATTTGATGGCTGCCTTAAGAATAGGGCTGGCAGAGTAACAGGGGATGACAGCTGCTTTCTGCAGCTGGTTCCAAACCAAGGAGCAGGTCAATGAGCATGGATGAACTGGGGCTTGAAAGCAAGGAGGTGCATGCGCAGTCTCCTCCCAACACAGGCTGAGAGGTGGGAGGAATTGCCATTTCTCTCTTTTTTTCCCAATTCAGCACAAAATATCTGGACAAATGTCACTGCGTTGTGGAAGCTGTTGAGTTTTTGAGCATTTTTTTTTACCCCTCTTTCCTGCCTATAATTTTCCTAAGCTCATTTTTCTGCCCAGTGGCTGGGATGGAATCAGTAATCGAAAAGCAGCACTGCTGAAATCAATTGAAAAAGTCATTGAGCAGCTGTGGTGTAAAAGAGCCTCCCCTGCCCTGAACTCTGGAGCTGGTCCCGTTCATCCAGCTCTCCCCAGCTTGGTCCAGATGTCCAGCTGGGACAGAGTGTCCTGCAGATCCACCAGCTGCAGCCAGGAACGGGGGAAGCAGCAGCCTGGTAAATTTAGATTTCTTGAATCTGCCACCAGGCTGACACATTGATGAACAGCCACGATTTTAGCAAAGGTTTGGAACACTCACTGTTAATTGCTCTGTGGTGCTGAACCACAAAACCTGTGGTGACTCAACCTGAGCCACCTCCCTGTGATGCTGGCGGTGACATCAAGGTCCCTCCATCCCTCTTCAGCCCAGGGGACACTTGGTGGCTCTGAGCACAAATCCCACCTGGATTTATGGCTGGCCCAGCTGCTGTGTCAATAGAAATAGGAGCTGGGGCCACCAGGCTGTCACCCACAGCCAGAGCTCCGTGCCAGAGCCACCAAGCTGGAGGTGATTCAGTGCCACAGGGCAGAGGTGCCCCGGGTGTGGGATGTGCTCAGGTGATGGAAAAGGAGAGCAGAGCACTGTGGATGAGCTCTGTGTGCCCAGAACTCCTCGCTCAGGCATCTCAAAATGCTCCTGTGCTGTGAGATCAGGGAGGGAGCAAAGGAAATAAAGTAGACTAGTGGTTGGATTTCTGAAAAGGAATTAAAAAAAAAAAAAAAAATCTTGTCCTTGTCCAGCTCTGAACTCTGGCCTTGAATGCTGAAAAGTCAGGCTATTTTTTTAATCTGGCCACAGATATTTTGATGTGTTTTGTGAGGACTTTAAAACATCTCACTACGACAGGCAGTTCCTCTCGAAGCTGATGCTCAAATACTTTATGGAAAACAAAGGCATAAAATACAGGGAACTGATATCTAAGGAAAGAGAATGACCTAACTTGTCAGTGAAAGTTATCTTTGCTTTTTTCACCAATGAGTATTTTTTTTCTAGCTTTCATTAAAAAGGGAACAAGAGCAAACCCACTCTTAAAGGAGACAGCTTCCTTTTAGCCTTTTTTTTCTCTTTTTAAATGGGATATACCACACATCATTTCTGATGGAGCCAATCTAATTCTCAAATGGAAGAAATTAGCATGACAATCAGTGACTTCTCTATAAATAGAGCAATTATCAGGAGAAAAATAAGGTCAAAATGTATTTACTACTAATTCAAAATCTTAGTGAGCCACTGAACAAGTGATTTGCTATAACATGGAAATGTCCTGAGGGGATGAGTTGAGAAGCAGAGCTGTACACGCAGCTGCCTGCAATTTTATGAAGTGAAAGTATTTGAAAAAGCTGTTTTTCAAGGCTGTGGGCACAGGGCCAGCTGTCTTTCTGGCATGTAAATCATATCTATCACTCTAAACTTTACAACTCAAAGGTACCCCTTTCATCAGGGGTAATTAATTAATGAGAGGACAGAGATTGGGCAACAGAAGATACTGACACAAAGTGAAGAATCTCTCAGCCTCCTGTTGAAGCACTCATTACTCTTATTGTCACAAGAAGTGTAACAGGCTGGCTGGATTTTTGGACAGCACTCACACATCTCTCACTAACAGATTTCCACCTGGCCCAATGGTGTGAAGAACAAATCCAAAGAACCACATTTGACTCATGCTCTTCATAACCTGTTCCTGTATTTATGGGTTCAAGCACCAACACACTTTGATTGCTCATTCTGTTGGGATTTGTAAACAATGGAGATTGATCCAAAACCAGGACAGATTTCTGTCATGACAGTCACTGGGAAGGGTTAAGCTGGACCTGGGTTTATGTCTGTGTTAAAAGTTAAGGAGATGAGCAAGAACAGCCTAAGGTCAGCCCAAACCCTTGCTCTGCTTCCCTCTGAGAGTGAAAAGCAGTTTTATACCAGACACTGAGTTTTTGGAGGTGCCCTGAAATTTTCCAGGGAGCATTTAGCAACGAATGATATCTGGGAAAGGTTTAAGATGTGGATGGTGGGAATAGAATGTCCCTTCTGCTGAATAAAAGGATGAATTGTCCTTTTTATCCCCACTGGCAACAGTGGGCTCCTGGTGGTGAGAGAAAGCCAATCTGGAGCATCTCGTGGGGCTCAGCAAAGGCTGTCCCTTGTCCACACCGAGTGTATCCATGATTCCTGTGAATCCCTGGGATCTGAGGGTCCCCAAACCTTCAGGAGCACTGCTGGGCTGTGCCCAAGCCCTGCCTTTGTGCTCAGGATGAGGAGGCTGCAGTTCCACCACAGGGGGATGGCACTTTTCACTTTTCCCTCTCTCTGTCCTCCCTGTCACCGTGCCAGGTCAGAGACTGTGCATAGCCCCAGTAATTAAGCCAGATAAATAAAATCACATTGCTCATAATTACTGTGGACAATTTTGTGTAATTAGATGTTAAGTGTGGTAGCCACTCTCCTTTATGGCCCTAGATAAGTACCTGCACCTTGACTTGGAAGAAGCCTGGTAGGAAATATAACTGCTTTGTTGCTCTCTGTGTAATTAACTACCATTAAAGCCACTAATTAGATCATAAGTTTTAAATAAGATGCCCTAATTATCTTTGGTACACAGTGAACTGATTTGCCAGGGCAAAGCCTTCCAAAAGTAAAAAAAAAAACAAAAAACAAAAAAACTTTTGGCAGCTCTCACGGTTATTTTTCTCTATCTTTGAGTCTGCATGTTCCAGGTGTAGAAAGTAAATTTAGTGGTTCTTATTATACTGGAAAACCCAGACTTGGGGAAGAAGGGCAAAGCAGTGAGTAGAAGCCCCAAAACACACAGCAGGTGATCTACAAATGGGTGCAAGTGTGTGCACAGGCAGGGGACATCCTTTCCTCCAGAAAGGAATTCATTCTGTAGTGATGATCATGTTCTTCACCTGTCTGGTTTGGTTTTGTTGGTGACACTGCACTATAGAGGAAGTTTGGAGGATCTTAGTAAAGCAAAATGTCTCTTAATTCCAGTGTGTTTAAGGCACTCTCTGAATTGCTCAGCCAGCAAACTTTCTGACGTGCCTGTCCTAGGAGCAGAGAGCAGTGTGCACAGCAAAGAGAGCAGAATCCAGCAAACACCTGCATCTGAACCCTGATTATATAAAAGTTTTGCCTGGTTGAAGAACAAATATTCCGTGTGGCTTAGCATTCAAAGCTCTCTGACTTTGCATTTCATGAGTTTCTGCTGCTTGAGCAAAGGTGAGGCAAAGCCAAGGCAATTCGTGGGGTGAGGACCCGCACGGAGATTTCCTGGTGTAAATTCCAGCCATACAGACCCACTGAATATTCTCCCTGAGCTTTTCATCCATTCTAATTGGGAGAGAAATGTATGCCAGCCTGGCACTCCACTGTTAGCTCAAGGTTTTAGTTCAATCCTATCTTGGATTTTGAAGAATGGCAACTGTGAAAGGCAGAGAAAGCTGAAGCAGGAGGCTGAGAAGGCAAGGGAGGGCAGAACAGAGGAGCAGGAATGGGGGAAGGCTCAGAAAGAGCAACCACATCAAGCCTGCAGCCCATTTGCTGTTTCCCAGGGTCAGGTGAAGCTGGAAAATCCTCAGGGTGGGACTGAGTCGCGGCAGGGCAGGACTGCTCTCAAAAATGAAAACCCTGTGTGGCAATAGAGTCTTTGAGAGAAACTGAGACACAGAGACAGCTCTAAACTGTTTCATAACTTTGTGCTTGTAGGACCAAGCCTCTGCCTGGCCAGAGGTGAGAGGAAGGGCTGTGGTTTGACACCAGCAGTTTCCCCATGGCAGGCACAGAGAGCTGCTCAGCCTTTGTCCCAGGCACTCACAAGTTGCGTTTTTCCAGAACCCTTCAATGAGCCAAAAAGTTGCAGCCCCTCAGACTGCTGACCCTCTCCCCAGGCAAGTGTCCTCTCCTCCCCTCCCTCAGTGAGGGTCAAATGAGAAGAGCTCCTCTGCTCTCAGAAAATCATGGAAATCACTTTCCCTTCCCACAGCATCCATGGAGAGCTGAAGCCCATTCTTTACAGAGCCTGTGCTCCAGGAGATTTCACTCCTGCCACCACCTGAAGCCTCCCTGAATAAGGGAAATATGAGGATATATTCCCTCATCTGATCTACCATTTGATCCCTCTGCAGATACAACTCTGTCAATGCATGAACATCCAAGTTTTGAAAGATGCAAGCAGCTGAAGATAAATCTTTTTCTTTTCCTTCCAGGTTTGCCCATGGTGCCGGGCTTGCTTGGACCTAATCTGTTTATACTGAAGTAAAAGAAGTATTTCAGCTTTCAGAAAGCTCTGAAGATCCAGGGCCATTTCTCAGAGTCCTGGGTATTATTTGAATTTGCTTCCTGCAGCTGCCAGACCCTTCCAGGGGCCTGAGCCATGATTGTAATTTAATGTTCCTTTCCTGTGCCACACCTTTGGCTCCCAGAACGCTTTGAAAGGTCAGAGGAAATTTTAAGCAGTTCCTCACCTCTGTTGCTGCACCCAAAAATAAAAATATGTATAGAAATACAAAAATAGTCCCTAAATAACAATATTTGGGCACCTAACACATTATGGCATTTTCTCCAGGGTGGGGAAGCTGTGCCTTCCCTTGTCCCCGTGATTTGCTGTGTGCAGATGTCTGAGGTGGTGCTGTTCTTTTATTCTTAAGGCAGCTCCAATAAAAGTCAAATAAAAATGAATCTTCTCTACTCCAGAGTGGAACAGTCTTCCTCACCACTCCTAATTTCACTTAGAAATCTTTGAGTGTTAGAAAAAAAAGAAAAAAGGGCCTGAACTTATCCGGCTGTTCTGTTTTTCTTCTCTCTTGCCCTGCTCCTTTTCTCTCTTATCCTTCCTCCCACAATTTTAGCCTGCCAACATCTGTGGCTCTCCTTTACCTGCTGCCTGAGCACAGGGGGAGCAGAACTGAGCAGAAAGTTGTGCACATAGGTAGAAAAAAACCCAAAAAACCAAAAAACCAACCAAACAAAAAACCAAACAAAAAAATCAAAACGAAAACAACAGCAAAAAAATCACTTTTGGTACAACCCAAAGTCTCACAAGTTATTGGCTGTACCTTTAATTCCCTAAATGAATCAAGAGAAAAAACAGTCCTGTGTTTTTATGCTCTGGTGCTGCCCAGCCACTCCAGCCCAGCAGCTTCATGTCTTTCACAGAGAGCTAAAATAATGCAAGAGATGATGTTGTGTTTGTGAAAAACCAAGCACTCAGAGCAGCAGCAGCAACCCAGCCCCTTCTGCAGGACCCTGAGCTGCTGCCAGGGAGAGTTTTTGACACCCTCTCTCCAGGCTGTCACCTCCTAGAATTTCAATATAAGATTAAATTTGAAATGTGCAATTAATTGGCTAAAAAAAAATAAAAATCCCATTCTCTCCAATCAACACCAGTCAGCTGGGCCTTTGCTGAGCTGCTGCAGCTCCTCTTTGTTTGGGGATAGGTTTTAGGACCTTTTGAATGGATCCTTTTCCAATATCCCCATGTGCTAATAATAGGCATCACATTATTAGCAGAGTGTATGGATGGGATATTCAATGAAAGGAGCTTTTACAGGGATAGAAGTCAGGAAGAAGCCTCGGAAATAATATTAACTTTTTGGAAAACTACCTAATAAAGCATTTTCTTAGAATAGATAGGGCAGAGCTTTTCTGGAAACTTGACTTGTAACAGAGAAGCTGAACCTCTGTCTCTCTTTTAAATAAAGAGATATTTAACAAAAATGTGCCACTTTGCAAAATTCCTGTATGAAACCTGCCATTTAATTTTGGTAGTGAATGAGATGAAAATCAGAATTTAAAAAGTTGAGGTGTTGAGTTTTTTCTTTGGTGGGTATTTTTGTGGGTTTTTTATTTTTGCTTCGGATTGGGATTTCTTTTGTTCGGTTTTGAGGGTTTTTTTGGAGGGAATTGTTTTGGTTTGTTTGATGGGGGTCTTTTGTTGGGTTTTTTTAAGGTATTTGGTTGGTTGGTTTTGGTTTTGAGGTTTTGGGGGTGTTGTTTTGTGGGGGTTTTTGGTTGTTTTTTGGTTGTAGGTTTTTTTTAGGTATGTGTTTGGTTGTTTATTTTTTCTAGAAACCACAAAGAACAAAACTGAATTTGAAGCAGATTCATCCCTGGCCCCACAGCAGTTCTCCCCCCTAAATGTCATCCTCAGCACCCAACCAGACCATCATTTACTGCCCCCCACCTTCCCTTCCTGCCCTACTCACACCAGAGCTGGTTGTGATGCCTTAGGATTTCAGCTTTTCTATTTTCCATATATTTGTAACCCTGCAGTTCTTTAGTGTAGAACTCTAAACTCCAGATCCAGTGGCAGCTGCTGCTTTCCCATTTGGGTCAGACACAACAATTCCTCTCCAGGCCTGGCAATCAAGGACACCTGACTGTCCCAGGCCCTGAGAGATGGGAACAAAAGTGAGTTGGGGGCAGCAAACTTGGGGTAAATGACTTCATTAGCTGGAGCTGGAATTGGAAGATGAACCCCCAATGTGCAAATGGACCAAACTCATAAAAGTGTGAAAATCCATAACCTGTTGTACATTTTTGGGTGTAGCCCCTGGGGGGGCTTCATCTGCCCTAAATGTACTTGAATGTCCTTCAATAAACAGAATTGTTCTTTATTCCCTTAATTTTGTCTGGCCTCTGTTTTTAGGTAGCCAAAAAACCAAAAAAAATAAGGCATCAGTTGCACCTTTTGGGGGCTAAATGGATCCCTTTGAACCTTCCTTAAACGACTCCCACGGAGCTCAGATGGGGGTGGGATCAGCTCCATTGCTCCTGCTGCCACAGAGGCAATTCCTCAGCAGGAATGAAGGGAGCTGATCCCTGCCCCTCTGGTTTATAACTCTCCCAGGGACAGGCAGAGCAATTACACACAGCTCAGCCCGGTGAAAGGCTGGGCACTGAACCCTCTGCAAGGAGCTGGAGGCTGAATATCCTCCAGCAATTCCTCCCGAGCTGTTAAACATCCTCTTTGCCCACTGCCCCAGCAAGATAAGGATGGAGATGGCACCGCAGCCTGCCCTGCTGTTAGACGGGCTGTCAGCTCCTGCTCGCTGGAGCAGCCCGCATAATTAGAAAGGGAGGGTAATTGAAATAAGGGGAAAGTAACACTTGAAAAGGAAGCAAATGATTCAGAACATGCAGAGCCATCCACCCACATCAGCAGGGTCGGGAGGTCTATCAAGCTTGGGAGCAGAAATGCTTCTGTCTGGAAGGAAAGGAAAAGAAACCCTAATGGGATGCATTTATAATCTGGAACTTCTTGGGTTTTTTTGGTTTTTTTTCTTTTCCCTTAAAGCAGTCCCTCTCACTTTGTAAAATGAGAAGCAAAGAATGTATTTGAGGAAGAAAAAGCCTCAACCTGCAGTTACAGGAAACACTTCACAACAAGGAAGGGACCAGGAGAGGGGTCTGGTGCAGACCCCCTTCAAAGGATCCATCTCTGCCCAGTCCTCCTGCCTTTTAAACACACACTTAACCCTACTTCTTCTCCCTCCAACCATCTAAAACTCAAGAAAATGTCTTTCTTTCTGCAAGAGCTTCCTCTAAAACCTATTCCTTCAGGATTTGGACTGCAGGTGTTGCAGCTCCTGTGCCCCAGTTGCTGGCCCAGCTCTGCAGACTAAGCAGGAGCCTCAGAAGCTGTAAATTGACATTGCTCCACTGATCTCAACAGAGCCAAACCCATTTGCACTTGCAGATGATCTGGACCACTGTTTTATAGACCCATTTTCCCCTCTGCTGCTTTATAATCACACCCATGCCAGAAGTGTTTTAGACTCCTTGTCTCTCTCGGAAAGATTTGAGAGCACCAAGACCCCTCCATTCATGTGACACTAAAAACAGAGGGAGAAACTGGGCAGGTCCAGGTTACCAAGATGAATTTGGCAAAGCCAGAGAGCAGCACAGACCTCCCAGGCTGTAGCATGGCACATGCCTCATAAACACTGAAATATTCTCAATTTTATCTGAAATAATTTGAACATTATATTTACATTTGCTGGATCTTCCAATGCTGCTCTGTTATCAGCTACAGATATAACCAGAATGAATTTTAAGACTTTCTTGCAGTTCTTTCTGTATCTCTTAAGGAGAGTTAGACTGCCTATTATTCAGTTTATTTCTCTCATATTAAAACTTGGTTTTTTCTATCAGGTTTTAGCCTGGAACTAGGAACTGTTTTACACAGGCTTTGTTTTGTTGAGACCTGAAAAATCCAAGGTTTGCTGGAGGAGGGTGCTAGGGAGCAGGGAGCTGGGAAAAGCAGATTGTGGCTGCTTGTGTTTGGTTCATTTTAGGAGATGTATTAAGATGAGCAGAGAGGTTTCTTAGTGCCTGAACAGGTCACTCCTATTAACGACTGCCAGACCAGTGACGTCCAGCCCACATTCTGGGCTCATCATGAGCACAGTGTCGCCCTGATTTTTGCAGTGTTCTATGTTTTTACTTCTGTAGTAGAAGTTCCCATGCATTTTCTATAAACACAGTCCTTGTTTTTGTAACCAGCCAAGATTGTTTTAACTTCTGGATTGTTTTCATTCCTTTCTCCTAAGGCGGAGAAAGATGATAAACTATATCATTATCCTGGGAAATTGTAGAGGTGGTAACCTCATTGACCAATCCATGATTGTCTTAAGAAAGATATAAAAATGAGAGAATAAAGAAAAGCAGACCCCCTTTTTCTGGTCCTGCCTGGGTGGTCCTGACCTGCTGCTGAGAAGTCTGCGTGTTTCTTTTGTGTCCGACAGTGCAACACACAAGCTGCTGCTTTCCTGACATTTAGGATACTTTTAGTAGCTACTACAGGTTCTGGGTGTCATTAAATTGTGGGCTACAAGCCCTTCCCAAAGAGCAGCTCCTCCTCCTCCTCGGGAGGCATTTCTTATTCTGCTTCCTGAAGCGAGGGGAGGTGAAGGATCCCAGGGATGTGCCTCAGGGCTGGGGTTCATTTCCTTCCTGGCGTTCTTCCAGGGAGGTCAGGGCTGCTCTGAGATGGGTGGCACCCAGAGCTGATGTCTAAGAAAACTCTCTGCAGGCTGCAAACGAATGGAGGAGGCGGCAGAGGCACAATCCAGCCAAATTATATTGATAATACGTAGTAATTATGTAGCACTTCACACGATCAGAGCACTTTGCAAACATTAACTAATTTACAGCCTTTACAGAAAACAGATGTGCTTTTTCTGGGAAAACAGAGGGAGGCACGGGCTGTGCTGGCAGAGAGAGGGGAGCAGTGGCCGGGCTGAAGGCTCTGGGCTGTGGAGGAGCTGGGTGGTGGTGCAGGGCTCCATGGAGCACCTCTGTAGCTGCCTGTACCTCCTGCTGGACCAGGAAAGGGAAAATACCTTCCTCTTCTATAGTTACTGAGAATGAAGAGTGATTTCATGACCTTTTAATGATCCAGAAGAAAGCAGGCTGCAGGTGAAGGCAAGAAAAGTGCCCTGCTGTGGTGACCCTCACCCTCTGATAACCACGGAGCTGATGGCAGCACAGCCTGGCCCCTGGGGAGCTACAGACAGGTAGGATTGCCTTGGTAAACCCAAGGCTGTATTCTGATTTTTGAGTCTTGATTTTTATCCTTATTCTTGGCTTTGTTTAACACCCTCTGTGTGTATCTGCCCAGCCTTCTCTGCTTGGACCACCACCAGCTCCTCTCACATGGTGCCTTTTATTAAACCATTATTAATAAATGACACAATGCCAGATGTCCTAGAGAGGCACAGGAAGGATGTGACTCTGCCCCTTCACCATGTGGAGCCTCTTTGGTCACCAAAATGAGAGGCTTCTATAGGGAACCATCTTAGAAGGTGCTGGAAGAAAAATCCTACCAGCCATGGGTATGAGAGCACAAACAGCTGAAGGTCTGTGATAATTTCCTCTTCCTGTTCTTGTGATCAGCCACTGTTTGCTTTGCCTCCTACTTTCTTTGCAGAGTAATTAAAAGAAAGATGTTTACATGGATAAGCGTTTTGCTATCAATAACATCCATATTAACCTCATAAATTAGCCTTTTATGTGGTACTGTATCAAAGGGCTCTTGAAGTCTGATTGAATTATGCTTTACTTCCTTGCCCAGTCCCTTGTCATTGTCACCTCCTCAAAGAAATTAATCAAGTTTGTTAGGCATGACCTCCTGTTAGTAAATCCAGGCCAGCTCTCTAAACAGTCTGCACTTGCCAAGGGTGCTCTGCTGTCCCTGAGAAGGGAACGTGGATTTGAGCACAAATACAGAGATTTTAAAGCTGTGTTTAAGGGGTGGAGAGCAGCATCTGGCTAAAGGATTCAGGGTGCATTGTGGCAGGTGGGGAATCCTTGTAGCACCACAGGTGTGGGTTAAAGAGCATCAAAGATGGTCCAAGAAAGCTGTGGGACACTCCAGCAGTGCTGAACGGGAAGAGCAGAGGAGAACATGGGAGCTGTGATGCTCCAGGGCTGAGCTGTGCCACACAGCACGGGAGGGAGGTGGCAGAGCTGGGATTTGGAGGTGCTGCGGTGCAAAAACTGAACCCTGGAGCAGAGATGGGGGAGGCTGAGGGGATGGGCAGTGGGGCAGTGCAGGCTGCAGGGATCCAGGGTAGCACAGAGCAGGGAGAAGGGCTGGCAGTGCTGGGCTCTGGCAGTGCTGGGTGCTCACAGTGCTGGGTGCTGGGCTCTGGCAGTGCTGGGTTCTGGGCTCTGGCAGTGCTGGGCTCTGGCAGTGCTGGGCTCTGGCAGTGCTGGGTGCTCACAGTGCTGGATTCTGGGCTCTGGCAGTGCTGGGTTCTGGGCTCTGGCAGTGCTGGGTGCTGGCAGTGCTGGGCTCTGGCAGTGCTGGGTGCTCACAGTGCTGGATTCTGGGCTCTGGCAGTGCTGCAGTGCAGAGGAGCTGTGCAGAGCCGGAGAGAGAATGCAGGGAGGGAGCCCTGTGGAATGATGCAGTGCAGAGCAAGCAAGAGGGAAAGGCTGTGCTGCAGATCCCAGAGCTCAGGTAGGATTTGGGGGAAAGAGCAAGGACTGTTGGGATGCTGAAAGGCTGGAGCACAACAGCTCTGGGCATTCACTTGGATCTACCAAGCACAGCAGGAGGGAGACAATGTTTTTTAGGGAGGCTCAAAAATAATTTGTTTCATGAACTAGTCTTTCTTTTTTATTTTCAAAAATATTTGGGTTTTTTTTCAAGCTTTTTTTTCCTTCCCTTTGAGGGTGAAATTTGATTTGACATGTGACTCTTGTGTCATAAAATGACTCCAGGATCTGGGGCTTTAGGAAAATGATGAATGATGAATGATGGGATCTGCAGATGTGAGCTTAGGAAGCACAGTCACAGTGACAGCAGGAGCAGAGCTGTGTTCCTTTGATATTTGAGTGATTGCTTCCTTTAATTTCAGTTTTCACTTTCATTATGTGTTTTGCTCAAGAAACTACTCTTTTTTTTTTTTTTTTTCCTTAAAACTACTTTCACCCAGTCTTGCATAAGATTCTTCCATCTTATTGTGGTGCTATAATGGATTTACTGGACAAGGAAATGTTCAGTGCTACAGAAATACAGGAGGTCCTAATCAAGCAGATTCTTTTCCAATTACATATGTATTTATTTTGCTTGTTGTGTGTTCGGTTGGTGTTAATGCTTGGATGGAATTTCAGCAGAACTTGAAGTCAACCTACTTGAAGCCAGGAGAATGTAATTATTCATTTTAACTGGATTTCTGTTTCCCTTTAAATATCTACAGGGCTTTTCTGCATTAAAGACTAAGGGGTTACAAATTCCAGTTTAGGAGAAAGGCTCTGCTTGAGGGACAGGAACAGATTTTTGAAGCACAAGTGTGTTGCTTCCTCCTATAGCACTTGTCACAAATCAAGACATTCACTGAACAAAAAATGCTGAGCCTTGGAAGTTACTTAGATTTTAAACTTAGAAGAGAAATGTGAGATGTGTTTAAAAATATCCCATGAGATCCCATGTGAGGATATGTGTTTGTGTGGTGGGCAGAGCTCTGCTGAGGATGCAGAAAGACAAGAACTGCTGATGGAGCTGGGACTGTGGGCATCAATTCCAGAGTGGCACCTGCACACTGAAAGGATTGTTACCTTTTCCACGTGCCAACCCATCCCAGAAATCTTACCTTGCACCTGAAATGCTCTGCTAAATTTTGTCTGGAAGTGCCTAGCCTCTCTCACTATGTTTCTGGATAGGAAATGGCATTTCCCCTAATTAGTTCCAATGTGTTTAAGTTCTAGCTGCTCATGGCTGTGGCAGTTTCACCAGGAATCAGCAGAGATGCAGCACAATTCAAGCAACACCCTTCGAAGCAAACCCGGTGTTGCCTGGGAGCAGGTCTGCACAACCAGCTGGGAAAAGTGCTGTTATTTGTTGTCACCTCCCAGAAATTACAGCTGGAGCTGTTATTACTCCCTGGCACAATGTCCCAGATTGTCAGAGGAACCACTCCCCTGGAGCTCTGCAAGGAATTATCTCGGGCTCTTCCAGCTGGCTGGAGTGTGAATCGCTGCCATCTCACCCAACCCCTCCTGAAAGGGGAGCGGGAAATGCTCAGCTGATTATCTGCTGGGATCTGGGAAAAAAGCAGGCAGATTGATCCCTCCGTTGATTATTCCCTGGTTTAAACATTACCCAGGTCTTTCCTCTGTTCAGCTGCCTGCCTTCCTGATTCTCTCCTCACCGGGATTAACAGATAAGAAGATGGAGTGCTCAGTGAAAACTGAGAGGTTTTGTTGGTAGATCTGTTCATCTATCAAAGTCCAGGCTGCAGCCTTTTTTTAAATTGACTCTGCTACTTTTCTTCTTTCATAAATTACTCTAAAAAATAGAGACAAAAGGCTGCCAACTGTGTTAGTTCCTGGAAAAATCCTTCACCTGTTTAATATACAACTCTTGAGAGACATTTTAAAAGTGAGATGCAGCCATGTGTGAATGCCTGCATATATAGAGCCATGTCACACCGAAGAACTTCAGCAGCTCACATGCTGACTTTGCTGCAGATTCCAAAGATTTTTTTTTTTCCCAAAAGATGTTTTTTTCAGGCTAGGGAGGTCTTTGTGGTCAGCCCTTCAGAGACAAGGCTCTTCACTCACCCGCACTGACTGCCTCATCCAGGGGGATATTGGTACCCAAATCTGCTCATTGCAGTGGGAAGGAGCAGTGTGTGGGCTCACACTTGACTTTGTTCTGGTTTGGGAGTACAGAGCAAAAGGAATAAAATAGGCAAGAGGACATCAGATATCCAAGGTGTCCAAAGGAGTGGGGAGTGATCATGACAGAGCAACAGATGGGAAGAGAAAATTTGTTGCCCTGCTTTTTGCAGGGTTCCATGGTTGTCATTATCTAGTAGAAGTTCCCATGCATTTTCTAGAAACACAGTCCTTGTTTTCCTAACTGGCCAAGATTGTTTTGAACTTTTAGATCGTTTCTCATTCCTTTCCCCTGGGGTGGAGAAAGATGATTGACCATGTCTTTATCCTGTGAACTTATAGAGGTGGTGACCTCATTGACCAATCCATGATTGTCTTAAGAAAGATATAAATGAGAGAATAAAGAAGGGCAGGCCCTTTTTGGGTGGGCCTGCCTGGTGGTTCAAACTGCTGCTCTGAAACCTGCGTGTTTCTGTCGTACCCAGCAGTGCAACAAAAATTCATTCACCTTCTGCCTTTAAGGAATAAATGTGAGAGTTGAGTGTTTGTTCCCTCAGATTTGCTTTCATTAAACCCCACAGTTTGAGAGAACAGGACAGAGATTTAACCTGCAGCAGTCAGACAAGGAGAGACTGGCATTTGACCTACTGGCATTTGACCTGAGTCAAGACCTAGCACCTGACTCTCAGCTCTTGTGGACTCTCCCTGTGAGTGCTCCATAAACAGGCTGAGATTTTCCTCTTCCCAAAGCAGTTTTATCCTTCAGAGCTGCTCTGTGCACTGGAGGCAGCAGCCCAGGGCCTGGCTGCCACCCTTCCCTCTGTGCCCATGTCACAAGGTTGGTCCCCTCCATCCCACAGTGCTATCACGAGGGAATGATGCCTGCGTGCCGTGGATTTTGTCACAAATCTTGATTGTATTTTATGCTCCAGTGCATTCAGTTTACAAGGTCAAACCCCTGCTTCTCTTGGTACTTGGTACTTGGTACCAGGCACCCTTCCCTTGCAGAAATGGATTTTCCAACAGGAACAAACACATGCAAAGCCAAAGTTGTTTTCTGTTACCTGCAGTGCAAGAAGATTTTTTATTTTTCCTGCTTTTTGCCCAGTCCAAGGTTACAGACCAGCAGAACTGAAAATATTTGTCAGGCAGTTTTTCAGAATATTTCCTTTCGCTAAACATTGAAAAAATTGTAAAGGTGAGCATGAGAGTGGGAAACTCATCTGTGTTACCAATGAGGAAGATTCATCCTTTTTAGCTGTCAGGAAGTTTGCAAAGTTGCTTATGTCGGCTTTGGTTTCATTGTCAGACGACTTAGTTCCAGTTGAGCTCCTCCATTTAAGCTGTTAAACAAATGAAAAGCAAAATTGTCACTTTTAAATAGAGTCCACACATAATCACATTTTGAAACGGTCCTCTGTGGTAGGAGCAGGAGTTGTGTGCATTATGATATTGAATTTTAAATAATATATTACACAAAATAGCTTCCAATTTGATTTGGGAGGGATATATTTTCATGAATTATTGAGTATTTGATCATTGTAGAAAGCCTTTGCTGTTCTGCACTGAAACTGTCACTCTGGCAGGCCCATGATAGATGAGTTTGGTTATCAATATTTAAAGTTCCGGTCAGCCCGTGTGCCTGGCTGCTGATACTGGTGACATGGACTAATCAGTAGTAATGTATATGTGCCTCCTGTCTCTTGTTTGCCAGGCAGAGCTGGAGCAAATTGAGTGCAGAAGATTCCCAAGTGATTTGTGGACGGGTTTGTCATTCTGAGCAGAAGCCCCTTTGACACCACTGCATAGAAATGAGGTGCAGGGAAGTTTGCTGGGCTCTGGGAGTGGAGGTGAGCAGAGCCCAGCAGATAGGAGCCTTTCTTTCCTGGGGTGATAAGAGCTGAGCAGCATTTACAGATAGGAGTATTTAAAGTGAAAAAGAGAAGCTGGCAGGCATCAAGGGAGTAAAATTTTACTGTCATCTACCAAAATATTCGGAGTTTGTTGAATGTGAGCCTGAACTTCCTGGAGGTTTGTTAACCCCAGAGACACCTTGGAGACTTGTGCAAGTAGGACTGGGACTTTTTAAGGTCTTTGAGAACCTTGTATCTTTCTGTGGAAAAGCAGCCTGCATGCACAGCACCTTTATTTTTATTGGTGTGCCCACTCAGAGTGTTGTGTGGGAGGGATTGCTGGCAGAAATCCTCCTGATGCACCTCTGAAGTATTGTGAAAACCAAATATTAGGCAGGGATGAAGAGGTTTGTCTCCTGCTGCTTGAAAAGCAAAGCCTGGTGCTGAGTGACCTCTGTCCCTTGGGAATGACAATGGCTCCAAACAGGTTAATTAAAGTATCCCCAAATTGCCTGGCTCCAGTGGGAATGCTGCAGGACAAATCTGCACCCAGAAGTCTCCAGTGTTGGGCTGTGGTTGCAGGCAGGAGAGAACCAAAATAAAAGCAGCACTGTTGCAGTTAATGTGCTGACTTGTACTTGTCTAATTAAGGCTGGATGTGCTGGTGAGTAACAAGAAAGCAGATGACAAATATTGTGGTAGCTGTCACTCCGTGGAGTCCCTGAAAGGATTGAAGAGCACTGTGGTTTGGCTGCCTGCTCTGCAAAAGGGGTATTCAGCTTTAATTCAGTGATTTAGCTCAGATCAGAGGCTAGAGGAGAGCCCAGCAGTTTAATTTCTGTGGCTCTTGTATAAGAATGGCTCACAGTTCTGCTCTCAAAAGGGAAGAGAGAAGCAGGAGAAAGGAGAAGTTGCTGCTACACAAGTGTTTCAAAAGGTGAAAAGAGCACTACAAGTTTGTTTCTTAAAGCAGGATGCAGCTCTTATATTATGGGACAGAGGAAGCCAAAAACAGACCCCTGGCTTGTCCTTGTGCTACTCCTGTATTTAGCAGGTGTGTGTTAATCACAAAGAACTGTAAACTGCAGCACACCAACCCCCCCACCCCGAGCCCTGGTGTCCTTGGGAAGCTGTTAAATACAACCTCATCAAACAGGCTCCGGCAACCCCTGCACCTTGGCAGCTGCTGGAAGGCAGCAGAGATGTCACAAAGCACATCAACACCTCCATGGCCACTTCAGCCCCCGGGAGCCCTTTCTGAATGACCTCTCTCATTCTCCAATTCCACACAGGGCAGGAGGCAGGAAAGATCTCAGAGCAGGCTGTGCTCCTTCATTTGTGGGTGAGCAGAGAGCTGGGGCAGCAGGATAGTCTAGAGGAGACTGATGGCTCAGGAGGGTAAAGATTCATTTTGTTACGGCCCCATTTCCCCCTTCTTCTCATTTCCCTTTCAAGAGTCTCATCTTCTCTCCTGGTGAAGGGAATATCTTTGGGTAGAGCTGTAAAACCTTCATCATTTCTGCTGCCTCTCTCCAGAGTTGTTTTCCCTCTTGCCACTGATTGCAGTGAAGTTCACAAAAGTTAAACATGTTGCAGGTTGGGAGATTTAATGAATCACAAAAGCTTGGTGTGGTCAGAGAGAGGAGATTCTCAGGGCATGCTGTACCACAGACGTTTCTCTAGTCCAGATCCTTCCCTCCCCTCTCCCTCCTTCCTGGCTATTATTAGATGGATTTATTCCGTGTCTGGGGTCAGTTCTGGCTCTATTGGGTCCATTTGCATAAGCCTGCTGTGAGGGAAGGAGCTGACAGGGAGGTGTTCCTTTCCTTGCTCTTTGGCTCATAATTCAGCTCAGATCCGTGCTTGGCCTTTGGGGATGGCAGCTTTCCAGCTGATGGGCTGCAATAACATGCACACAGGTTTCATAGTTAAAAATTCACAGAGGTTGAATAATTGCAGTGTCCTGCCCAGCAGTGTGGCTGGTGACATGTCCTGAAGAGCCTCCCTGACCTGAGATGTTTTAGAGACCAGGGAAGGGCAAAGATGCCCTGAGCTTTTGTTTCCTATTAACTTTGTGCACTCAGAAGAGGCCAGGTTGTGCCCCCAGGTGACTGGCAGGGGCACAATAAAATCTAGAATTTCTCACTTTCCTCACTCATATCCCTTATCTTCAGGAAGGTTTTAAATAAGACCACCTACATTTCTAACCTGCTGCAGCTCCTGCCTGGCTTCATCAATAATGCATTTCCTACCCGTTCTCCTGACTTTGGGGAAATGTAAGATTTGCCTCTTGCATACTTGAGATTGGACTCATCTCTGGTTCCCAGACAAGTTGTGGGACAGCTTTTATCTTCACTTCATTACAAGGGTTGTCATTCATGCCTGAGAAATGACAAAGCCATCCCTTTCCCTTCAGCAATGCCTGGCCTCTGCTGTCAGAGTTTGCCCTGAGCAAATCAGCAGCTTCTGTGAGGGGATACTTTTCTCCCATGTTGCTCTAAAAATTTTTTAGGAAATTCTTCCTCCCCTGCTGCACTTTCCTGGATGCACTGGGACTACTGGGTTGAAACTTTACGTGAAACTAGAGAAGTTTCAAGAACATCTGAAGAGAATCTTAATCCTGAAAAAGGACAAGTTAGAGCTCCTAGAGCAACTGGGGACCTTCTTAGCTCTCCTAATTATCAACAGCCAGGTTAAAAGGGCATCCCTTGATGTAGTTTGGAAGAAGAATTGCTAAAGTCCTGTCAGGAGCATAAATCCATGAAGAATCTGAACCCATACTGTCCTGTAATGTGCTGATGCTGCTCTGTCTTGGAGTAGGGGAGGACTTGGGCAGCAACTGTGCAAATAACGTTGCCTGGTATTGTTTTAATCACTCATGTGCACTCAGCTCACTCCTGTCCTATAAATATTGCAGCCCTGTTCCTCTCACCTGGCTTCATTAAGCACTTAAAGGCTCGTGAGTGAGGCAGCAATGAGGGAAGCAGACCCCAATCATGCTCTGCAGGGCACCAGAACGTCTGTGCTGCTCCACAGCACTCATCAAACTCTCTGCAGGCTGTGGGGTGGCAGGGCTTGAGAAGTGTTTGGGACGCCTGAACTCCTGTGCTTTAACAGATCTTGCTTTAGTGAACAATTTCTCGCTGCCTCAAGAGGAATTTCTGCTGTTCCTTCCCTCTTGGCTCACTTGATCCCTGGTTTTTAGGTCAAAAATGGCCCAATTTGGGAGCTTGAAGGGGAATTTTGGGGGTCCTGTGGGTTTTGGCATGAATTCCTGAGGTATTGGGAAAAATTCTGGAAGTTTTGGGAAAAAATACGGAAGTTTTGGGGAAAAAACTTGTGGTTTGGGGTGAAATTCCCACATTTTTGGGGGAAAAAATGGCCCAAATATAGGTCCTTGAAGGGGAAATTTTGGGGAATTTCGAGGGTCCTGGGGGTCCTGATGTGGTTTTGAGTGAAATTCCTGAGGTTTCGGGAAAATTTCCAGTGATTTTGGGTGAAATTTCCGTGGTTTTGGGAAAAATGCCCACGATTTTGTGTGAAATTTCCGGGTTTTGGGTGAAATTCCCAGTTTTAAGGTAAAAAAAAAAAAATGGTCCAATTTAGGAGCTTGGAGAGGGAATTTTGGGGGTGCACAACCTTAAGCACAGTTTAAACCAGGGCTTTGGGGCTGCCTGGCTGGGCACCCAGCTCTGTCCCCACAGGGTAACTCCATAGAGGGAAACACAGATTTTTGTTTTGATGATCCAAGGCCGTTTTCTGGCAATTAAGGGAGAGAACTGAAGGCAGGAGGCTTTTCCTACAGGATATTAACCCCAGCTGCCCTTTTTGGCTGTTTGGGAAGCAGGCTGAGGTTGATGTTGTTATTTTAATACAGCTGCAAAGGACAGGTGTGGCAAAACAATTAGAAGAAATATCTCCTAAAATCTGGGAGGTTTTTTTTTCCTTCATTTCTGGATGTCTAAATGTTGTCATGGACCCATTCTGGTGGAGGAATTGCCTCGGGTGGTCTGGAGGGTGAGGCTGTTGCTGGATGTGTCATTGTGGTGATGATGGTGGTGTTTGTAATGAAGGGAAAACCTCTCTGTGGATAAATCCCAGCCATAAATCCTGCAGGGATCCCATGGGATCTCCTCCAGGGAAGAGTCTGCTGGGGAATCTCCTTCCAGAGATCAGGAGCAGCCCTGATGTTTTCTCTTTGAGAAGAGCCAGTCAACTGATGGCACAAAGTGAGGAGAGTTTTATTTGCTGGGAAAGTGCTGACTGGGCCATCAATCAGCCCTCATACAAGCCTGGAGTTATTAATAAAAAACCTGGTAATCTAACACCTGCTCTCAATCTTCCTTTTGGAGGGCATAAAAAGCCACAAGATCAGCCTCAGCAGTTTTGTGCATCTCCTGGACTTGTTAAATCTCTCTCACTTCCTTTAACTCACTTCCTGAAATCTTAAGCATCGATGCTTTATGCTCTGCCTTGTAAATGAAGCCTGTTATTATCATTGAGGTAGTGTTTTTATGGCATAAATAATGAGCTGAAACAGGGGAAGAGGCGTTGTGTGGAATTACTGCCTGAACCGAGATGGAAATAATCAATATGTCCTCACTTACAAATCTCATCTGCATGTCTGCTCCATCTCCCTGCCTGTCTCACTCCCAATTCATTGCACAGGACGCCCAATAAAACATGCTGGTGTCATTGATCTGCTTTATTCATGGCTGGAAATAGAAATGCATCATTCAAAAATTAATGGAAGGCCTTCTCCTTTCTGCCCCATCCTGATGGGAGTGTCCTGCACCCCAGCAGAGCTGGAGGATGGAGGTGGGATTCAAGATTCAGGGTTCAACTCTGGTGTTTGGAACCTGGGGCACCGTGTTTGGTCCTAGCACACGTGGCAGAGCAAAAGCAAAAAAGCTTTTTTTAGGTTACTTCATCCTGTCCATCACTTTGTTTTTGTGAAGAAATGTGTCTGATTTGGAGTTCAGCTGGATGAAAATAATTATTTGGGATTTGCCTGTGATGGATTTAGGGAAAAGTGCAATTAAAAGGTGAGAACCTGAGCTGATCTACCATTTCTTCTGTGGTGAAAATGACTGATCCACCTGCAGCCCTGCTTCTTGTCTCTATGGGTTCTTTGGCAAAGAAATTGCCAATTATTCGCTGAGGAGAAAATATTCCTTAGAAAGCAGTTTTCTTTTTTTGGGTATCTCATCTGTGACCTAGTTAAAGCTTGCCTATTGATCTTGGAGGTGGAGAGCAAAGAAAATCATCTATTGGATCTTTTTGCCTCTGAGGGGAAGGAAATTTGGTTAGTAAGCACAGCTCTGGAAGAGTTTCCACTCTTGTTTGCTTTCTCATCCCTTTTTCTGTCCTCAGCTCTAGTCAGTACGACTGCTGAATCCCAGGGAGTCTTTTTACTCTTATAATCCAATATTTATATAGAGGAAAACATGGCCTTGCAGTGTATAAGATCCTCACTCACTATTTTGTCCTTTGCAGCCAGTTTTGAAACGCTGCAAACCCAAATCCATCCGGCCATAATGGTTTTACACATGGAGTAAAGGAAAAAGGAGATCAAGGGAAAAGAGCTGAGGAAAAGCCACTTATCTCTTAATGATAGAGGGGCTGGAAATGGTTCCAGTTGCTCTTCCCTCTGAGAGGGAGCAAGACCTGAAAATAGTACAGGGAGCTAAAGACTTGAGTCAGATTTACAGGACTGAGCTGGCTGCCAAGAAGGTCTCCCAAGCAAAGCCTAATGGCCCTGGCAAGCAGCACCACCAGCACCAGGGTTCTCCCCTGACACACCAAAGCCCTTCCTGTCCCATCCCCAGGGAGCTGCTCCAGGCTCAGATTCCCTGGATCACTGCAGAGCAGCAAGCCAGGCCCTCCGGCGTATTGGAAAACCAGCTCTCAGACACAAATGGAGTTCAATAATTGCTCAGCCAAATGTTCTTTTCTTTAATTTAGTGTGCCCAGTACATAGAGAGAGTATTTTAAGAGTTTTTCTCTAAATGTCTGTCTTATTGGGAGCCAAAACCTTGGCCTCCACTGCTGGAATAAAGCAAGGGATACAGTTCAGCTGCTTTCATGGAGAGCTTGGCGTGGGAAGCTGATAAAACACTTTGGTACCCAGACAAGCTCTTGTTTCTTGGATCTCAAAATATTTTCTAGTTTAATCTCATCTCCTTCAAGCTCCACTGACTTTGATTTCTACTGGACTTTAAAATGAAGTGGAAAACTAAGGGTAAGGACAAGCTCTGAGAATTTCCCCATCTCCATTGGGTGAGAGCTTGAGCAGAGCAAGGCAAGAGGAAGATGCAGAGAAGGGAAGGGAATAACTGTGAATCACAAAGTTTGTTCTTTCCCTGGTTTCATGTTAGTGCTTGTCAGGGTAAATCAGTGCCTTTGCTAGGTCTGCTGGAAGGCAGCCCCTTGGCTGGAGCCTTCCCCTGCTCCCTGCAGAGTGCTCAGGATCCATTAAGGAGCTGAAGGACATGTTTTGAGGGAAGTTTCATCCTTTAACATGTTTAATATTGTTGAGAGTCTTAGAGGAAAGCTAAGTTGGGAATCTTGCTGCTTTGTGCAGCTTTCTGAGCAATTTTCTCCCTTATTCCCTAATTTAGATTAAATTAACCTGTCATCCCGAAGGGGCCCACTGCCAGCTGGGACTTCATCACATTTCAGGTGTGTGTGCCTTGGTTTTCTGAGGTGAGCTGTGCCTAGGCACCAGCTTTAGTCTAGCTAAGACTGGCTTTGCATTCCAGCCTGCTCTGTGCCATTAACCTGGCAAGATGTGCTTCAGTGCAAGACTGTTCCATAGCAATGATGAAACAGTTAATTTTAATTTTTTTTTAAGGTTAAAATTAAAAAAACACAAAATTTCCATTGAAACTAATCCTGTGTTGAGTTTTTTTTATAATTTCTTTGAAATATTTAGGATCACAGAATCCTGGAATGGTTTGGGTTGGAAGGGACCTTAATAATAATTTAGTTCCAAGCCCCTGCCGTGGGCAGGGAAATCTTCCACTATCCCAGGATGCTCCAAGCCCCATCCAACCTGGCCTTGGATGCTGCCAGGGATGGGGCAGCCACAGCTTTTCTTTGCAAACTGTGCCAGGCCCTCCCCACTCTCACAGGAAAGAATTTCTTCCCTGTGTATTTGGAGAAATGAATTCTGGCAGGGACAGTGGTAGGTACCAGAGTGAATGGGACAATTAATCCTGTGGGTTTCAGCCTTTCTTTTATGAACCAGGCTGAGGAAATAACTTTGGAAACAACAACTCTTTTTGAATCATTTCCCTATTTCCCTGAGTTAATTTTTAGTATTAAGAGAACTGCCTTTTATAAGTGTTTGAGCACTAGAAAACATCAGGTGGGCTTGTAGGGATATTTTAAGGATAATCCTTTGGGTTATATTTTGCTTTCATGAAGCTATCATAACCCCTGTAAATGTCAGTGGAAATTAGGTATTTATATTAATGGAGGCTCTCCCCTCCCTTCCTAGTTCTTAAAGGTGGGATTTTTGCATCAGTGATTCAAAAGCAAGGCTGAAATTCATCAGCATTTCCTCTGAAGGAGCTTGTGCTTGTCTGAGATCTGCTGGCAAGCAGCAATTGTTTGGAGGGGCTCCTTAGAATCTAAATTACAATGAAACAATCTCAAATAATATGCAAATATAAAATTAAAAAGTGCATCAATTAACATACAGAAGTAGAACTACAACACGTTCAGCTTTAACAACTCCTCAGAGGATACAGCAGCCCATGGAAGGGAAACAACACTGAGCATGCAAAGTGAGCAGGGGAAAGGAATAGGAAAATAAACTCAGGGTTCATCTTAGCCAAAACCAAACAAGATTTTAGAGTGAACTTTGATGGTGAGGTGCAAAACCAGCCTAACAGTCTTTGGAAAATAGACTGTGCCTAAAAAATAAAGCTAGGCTTAGGGTTGGCTGGACAGAATGTTGTATGGAATGTCTGGGGCTGTCACTAGGGCTCAGTCTGGTGTTGGCAGCTGAAGTCACAGGTGAGGGTAGATCCCACTGTGTTGTGCATCTTCAAAGGCATCATTATTGCACTGAGAAACTCAGGGACTGAAATTCCTAATTATTTTCTAAAAGTCAGCATGAGAAAGACAGACATTATTATTGCCCCACTGGCTGGAGCACAGACTTCAGCCCAGAATCACAGAATGGCTCAGGCTGGAAGGGATCACAGGGGATCATCTGGTCCAACCTTCCTGCTCCAGCAGGGCCATCCCAGAGCACCTGGCATGGGATTGTGTCCAGGTGGGTCTGGAATATCTGCAGGGAGGCAGACTCCACATTCTCTTTGGGATGTGTCAAGGGCTTGGTCATTGCACAAGGAAGAAGTTCTGCCTCCTGTTCAGGTGGAACTTTCTGGGCATCAATTCCTGCCTGTTCCTCTTGATGAATTGCTGGGCCCTCCAGACCAGAGCCTGGTCCCTGCTCTGACCCCTCCCTGCAGACATGGATGAAATCCCCTCTCAGCCATCTCTTGGCAAGGCTGAACAAGCCCATCTCTCTCAGCCTCTCCCCAGTCCTGAACTAGAAGCTGTCACTCACCTAAGCCTGTGCCTTTCCATGGCACACAAAGGGACATTGTGTCCTCCTGCAACCTTAAAAAAGCAAGAAATCTCTGGTTTGGGGTGTATCCCCTCAGAAAACCTGGCAGTAGGTGGTGTTGGCCATGACTGAAGCACAGGGGTAATGTTGACCTCTGGAAAGGAGGGAGGACTCTGGGTGTTGTGTAAATGTGGGATACCTGTGGAAGTGCCACCATCCCCACGTGAATTCAGCTGTCTGCACCACCTTATTCCAAAACGAGCTGAATCCACCTCTGGGTGGATCAGCCAATTAGTTAAAAATCCTCTGCTGGATTCAGGGGGATTACAAGCATGGGAGCACAGCAGGGTTGGCTTTGCAAAGTCTGGGGGGAAGGCAAGGGGGGAAGGATTTCTCCAACGTGTAGCCGAGCCCCAAAGGAAGTGCATTGGTGCTTGTCTGAATGTTAAATACTTGATTAAGCACTTTGCTGAATCAAAGCCTCAGATCATTCCTGTAGGCAAGGATTGTGTCTGTATTCTTATCTCTTGCACAATGCATTAATACATTCATGTGTTTTTCAAATTGCAGCAGAGTTTTTCTTTTATTGGGTGTGTTGGTAGCAGAGCGTGGCTTCCAAGGACCCTGAGAAGACTTGGATGGCAGTAATAATGTCTCCGTGCAATATATACAACTTATAAGGAAGTGATAATTAAAGTTTATACCACATTTCTATTTCCTGTAGACCCCACTGACCACTTTGGACAATTAATGACCCAATACACCTTTCTTAAGGTTCTGGGAGCATTTACTCAATGTCAGATTTCATCTTGGGTCACTCATTCTATTCATTTCTCCTTCTTCTGTTAGTATTTCAACCCAAATTCCACATTCTTTTTCCCTTTTGCTGTATGGAATGTACAGAAATGGGGCTCCTGCTTTACTCACAGGTGCCTGCAATTCAATGAATGACTGAATGATCTTTATAGAAAAGGTTTGCAGTTGGCTTTAGGATCTGTCTGCTTGAGAAGCACTGTGTATTATGCCTTGTTATTAATATTGCTCATCATGCTGAAATAGTTACCTTTTCCAGATGAATCACCACTGGCACAGCATTATTCAGGATATTGAAACTACCAGAAAATAGTGTTTTTCTAGGAGTAATATTCCCTCAGCACATTAGTTAGTAAATGTCACGCACAAATTGCTCATGATTTCCCTTAGATCAAAGGAATATTTCATAACAGGTGCAATATGCTTTTTTTGCCTTCAAAAGAGAATGTGAGAGTCAGCATGAGACACATCCTATGGAAAAAGCTGTCTGGGATAAATCAGATTATTATGAGGGATGTGTAAAAAGAAGGACAGTTTCTATTTGAGATCAGGCATGCTGTCCATGGTCCTGAAAGATGAAATACTCTGCTCTGCTGAAGGGCAGCTGAATGCAGTGACTGCAGACGTTCTTGCTGGCAAGTCAGGAAAATGGCTTTCCATCCTCTTCACACCCAGTCACACACCAACACAGAACTGATGGTGCTGTCATGTTGTTCATTCCCTTTTCCCTCCTTCCACCCCATCAGCAGGCAGCGCTGGATTGCTCACCACGCTGCATTGTGGGATGCAACTGAGATGGGAGAAGAAATAAGGATTTTGTGGGTTTAACAGTGGGACTGGAGGTGTGTGCTGCTGTGTGAAGGGTTTTTGAAGCTGAGGATTTATGGGATGGTTCTGGCATCCCATCATTTTTCCGTGTGAAACCCTGGAATGCTTTAACACAATGAGGAGGAAAGGAAGAAGATGGTGTTTGGGTCAAGTGATGGGATGTTTGGAACTGGATATTCTGTTGCACAGCTGGCAACAGAAGAAACACACAGGTTTTAGAGTAGTAGTTGAATATCCAGGCAGTCCCAACTAAAAGTTCTGCCCTTCTTTATTCTCTTATTTTTATATGTTTCCAAAGACAATCAGGGATTGGTGAGAGGGATTAACACCTCTGTAAGTTTACAGGACAAAGACATGGTCAATCATCTTTCTCCGCCCCAGGGGAAAGGAATGAAAAACAATCTACAAGTGCAAAACAATCCTGGTCAGTTAAGAAAAACAATGATCATGTTTACAGAAAAAGCATGGGAAACTTGTACTACAAAGTTACAACCATGGAACCCTGCAAAGCAGGGCAACAGATATTCCTATGAATAAAAGGAAGATTCAGCAGTGCAATTCACCAGCTGAAGAATCAGATGTTGAATTTCTGCATGGGATACAACTTGGCCTTGGAGTCAGCAGGACACGTCCACCTTGAGCATCTGTTTGCTCTGGATGAGATTCTTGGCATTTCAGAAGTTTGGGGGTTATTGCTGTCAAAAGGTATGAATCCAGGTCGGAGTGTCTGCAATCCAGTGGCACTTTGTGTCCTGATGAGCAAAGGGCAGTGCAAAAACACCAAATCTGATCATTCTCTGGGCTTCACAGGTGGGGAAACCTCCGTGCTCAAACTGAGACTGGCTCAAGGTTGCCTGGTGAAATCATGGCAGGGTGGAATGGAGCCAGCAGCTTCAGAGACCCAGATCAGCTCCTTCCTCCCACAGAAAAAATCTCCTTCCCACCCCAGTCCTGGAGTTATTAACAGCTGTTTCCAAACTGAAAGCGGCTTTCTGAAACTAGAGCATAAAAATAATCTTTCTCCTTCTACTCAAGCTGAACGCAAACCTCTGAACGGATGAAGGGTAACAGAGAATTAGGGAAAGCAGAATATTCCTTTTCATTTAATCCTAGCAGAAAATACATCCTTCTTAAAACCATACAACAAACAGGAAACCTGTGCTGCCATAGATCTTGTTGCTAAGAAGGAGTCTCTCCCAGCAATCTGTCCGCCTGCCTTTCTTGCTGTGCTGGTACTTTTCTGAAACTGTTGAGTCTGCATTTTTATTCCTCCTCACACTCTGTACCCAGAGTAAATGATGCCAGACTCTATCAGCTCTCTGGACATCTTTCCCATAGCATTTTCAATCTTGGCTGGTGGGGAGAGGGATGAGTATTTATCTGCTTCAGTTTAAACACTACAAAACAAAACAATTCTCTCCAAGAAAGCCACAGAGATCATCTGAATTTACATAGCTTAGGCGGGGAAAAATAACTTCCCTGTCATTGAGATTGCCTATTCTTCCTTCACACTTAGGTATGTAGTCAAAGGATCATTTAGCAGCCTAAAATGCAGCTAAAGCAGGGGAACATCATCTGAAAGCCTGGCAGGGAGGAAAGGAGCATCATTGCTCGTGTCTCAGTGTCTTCCCCACCCCCTTCCTTATATCTTAGCTTTGATTGTGAGATCCTGACAATGGCGCTGTTTATAGGAACAGTTTTAGTATTTTAAAAAGTCCCAATCCTGAGCAGGACCTGAGAGGTGGGGCTATTATAAGTTGTATCAGGGTACCAATCAGACAGGTCAGAGGTAGCAAAATTTGTCTTTTCTCTCCAGGGTTTTCTCCAGCTGTGACAAACAGCAAATAGGAGATCCTAAAAATAAAGTTCAAGCTGATTTCTCAGCAGACAGAAGTAGAAGTGCTGTGGACCCTGTGAAATATTCCTGAGCTTTTTGGTGTAATAGTGATTTTTGTTCCCTCAGTACCACGGCACCACTGAAACTCCTGAACTTGGTCAGCTGTGGATCCCTGAACCCCTGGGATAGCAGAAATCCCCTGTGTTGCCTCATTCTAAATCAAAACATAAGACCCTGATATTTTCCTAGAAGGAGAAAAGTCCCTTATTTAATGGTAACTTTAGACAAAGTTGCTTCCCTTGAAGAGAAAATGTTCTTGAGCACGTCGTTGTGAGAGCACAGTGTGCTTTTATAGCAGGCACAGCCTGTTTGTCCTTTACATTTAGCTCTTCCTTGGCTGATACCAATTAAGGAGGAAATTCATAAAGGTCAGTTCATAGAATCTCAGGCTGGTTTGGGTTGGAAAAGACCTTGAAGATCACCTTATTCCAACCTCTGCTATGGGCAGAGACACCTTCCACTATCCCAAGTTGCTCAGAGCCCCTTCCAACCTGGCCAATAGGACAGGTAGTGGTTTATTATTCACACAGCCCCAAAATTATGAAATTAAGAGTAATTTCCATCTAGGGCAACTTGTGTCTCAGCTCACTGTAATTGTTGGGGCTTTGAAGTGTATTTCTTTTGTTTTAGTTCTGTCTCATCTTCACATGCAAGACCTACATGACACACTCCTGGAAATCAGACCATATCCCCATCCCCTTCACTCTTGGAAAAGTTCCCTGTGCTGCCTTGGGTCTTTTATCAACGTACGCATAAATCCAAATAAAATAGAAATATCCAAATAATACTTTCCTCCCTGCGAGTGGGCAGGTGGCACAATCTTGAGGCGATTAAAGGCTTTCCCTCCTCTATAGAAATAGTAATTTCCTTCTATTTTTAGAGGTGGAGACCGTCTCTGAGCGCCTCTACCCGGAGAGTTGTCCTTTACCCAACGTACGCAAATAACAGCCAGCATTAACGGGGAAATAGAACCAAACATCCTAAATCCTGCACCACTGGGACACTTCCACAGCAGTGACCAAACCCTGTGGTGACGTGTCCTCCCCTCATGGCAGAAGGATGTCTTGGGGACTTGGAGCACCCCTCGTGTGCCAGCTCTTCAGCTCGAGCCCCAGGAATCTGTCGCACTGTCGGACACGAAAGAAACACGCAGACTTCTCAGCAGCAGGTCAGGGACCGCCAGGCAGGACCAGAAAAGGGCCTGCCTTTCTTTATTCTCTCATTTTTATATCTTTCTTAAGACAATTGTGGATTGGTCAATGAGGTTACCACCTCTATAATTTCACAGGTTAAGGACATCGTCAATCATCTTTCTCAGCCTTAGGGGAAAGGAATGAAAACAATC